>JAPJBO010000086.1:5000-425151 GCA_030068145.1 Diplonema papillatum | reverse complement strand
TCGTCGCAGGAGTGGCCGTGCCGGAAACCATGTTGCGACCCGTGAATCCATAGCTCTTGCCAGAGCATGACATCCTGTAGGCGCACGCTAGCCCAGAGTCGGTATACCACGCTCGAGACAGTAATCGGACGCAGCTTCAGTGGATCACTCCCTTCTCCTTTAGGAATTAAGGTGACCATTGCGTCCAGGACTCCGTCGGGCCAGAAGCCGGTTTCCTCTACCTCGTTGAGCACCGCGACAAAGCTTTCCAGGATTGCATTCGGCAGAACGGCGATTTCACGCATGCGCCAGCCGTCGACACCGCAAGACGTCTGTACGCTCTTCTTTTTCGCCACCTGACGAAGCCGCTCGGCCGTGATCGGATTTAGATTGCATGGGTGTTGCGTGATAAAGTCTTTGTACTCCTGGAAGAAAGGGGCAAACTCGGGTTCCCTCTTCTCGGCGTACATGCGGAGCACTGGATCCCAACTCCTCCTCACCAACGCGTCAACTTCTGCCAAGTTCGCAGTGAGCCGCCCATCGGCCCCAGTTACAAACGATAACCCCGATGGCGCGTCTTTCTTCACCCAAGCGAACGATTCCTTCCCCAGGGGGTCGCGAAGCTCCCGCTGACTCCTCGCGCTCTTCAGGTATCTCGAAGTTAGCGTGCTATGCGCCAGGTCACGACACAGTCCTGAGACGGTAAACGCGAGGCCTCTTCCGATTTTCGCTGACGGCGGCTCGGGTGGCAGAGCACACTTCCCATCCGTGCGCAGCAACACGAAACTTCGAAAGGAGCGTATTTTCGTCCACTGTCCCTCAAGCTGGAAGGGCAAAGGGCCAGGGGAGACGATTGTGCTTTCCCATTTGGCTCTGGCGGCTGCGTACTCCCGTATGCGCCCAAGGAGACACCTGGCTCTCTTCAAAGAAGCTGTATCGGCTCCCGCACCTTCAGGGGACGGCCTCGCCGATACTCGCTGAGAGTTCAATTCCCGACGTACGCCACGGCCACAGTACCCGGTTAGGTTGCCTTCGATTCCGGATTTGAGGATGAGGTACTCTTCCGCAGCTCGCGAAGTCCGTTGCCAGAGGAAGTTCACCCGGGGGCTACCTTCGAGCCCGGGGGGGCAAGGGTCCCCGAGGCGGTACTTCTCAGAGACGTTCCGGAGGGCATTCGGGTCGTCCAGGCCGCTCAGCCCGGTGCTTGGAATTGCCCGGGGGTACCGGAGTACCGGGTTCAGTTGTTGGAATACTGCAAGATTAAAGGTGGCTCGGACCGCCTTGTGCGTAGGGAGGCCGGCTTCGAAAGTCTCCACGCGACCGAGAGCGGCAGAAGCGACTTCGTTGGTGAGAAGAAGGTCGATGCGTGACGGCTGACCGTGGTAACATGTAAACTCTGCAGGACTTCCCAGGGCTTCAGCTTGCAGCTCGGCAGAGTCCGACCAGCCGTTGCGCAAGGCGAATCGGAGCGCCGGGGAACCGAGGGGGGTCGTGTTGAAATCGCCGGCGGCGACAAGGGGCACAGCACCCAAGCGCTGGCGCAATCCCCACAGGGATCCCTCGATCAACCTTTCCCGCTCGGGTTTTTCGGAAATGCCACAGTGACCGTACAATGACACCACGTGTACGGCTCCTTTACCTACACCTGTCGCGACACGTACATGCAAGAAGCGGGCCGATTCGTAGGCACGTTGCTCGGCTGCGTCAAAAGGCTCGACGATACATGCAGGCAAGCCTTTCTTGACGAAAATCGCGACTCCTGCACTACCTCCTGTAACCTGGGATGGGACGCTGTTGCCGCACTTCCGCCCAACACAGCAGCTGCCGAAGAAGGGTTGCCATACATCAAGGGCGCCGGCTTGTTTCAGGGCCATCCGGATACTTCTCTGCCCGGCACTCGTCAACTTCGTTTCTTGAACACAGATGATGTCCGCCGCTATGCAGATGAGGAGGTACAGGTTCTTCATCAAGGACGTGACATTTATAGTCACAATTCGAATTGGTGGAGGGCCAGGGTTGGGTTCGATACCTTGAGTCACGAGAAGCGCGTACGCTACGAGGGCCAGATAGAACTCTCTCGTCGGCTGGGGGGACAAATCGTTGGCGTGGATCACCATTGTGACTCCGGGGGGGGGACGTCGGCGGTCGCCTGCGCGGGCGAGGGAGATGAAGTTGGCGGCGTGGCCCGCGACTTAGTCCAGCATGCGTGACAGATTGCAGCCTGGCAGGGGCCGTGCGCGCAAAGCCGCTTGGCTTGTCCGACCTGCATGCCTTTGGCGCAGACCACGCAGAGGAAAGCTTCGGCGTTCGAGTGTGCTTCCTGCCAGCTGGTGTGCCGGCAGTCGGTGACCATGTTGTCCTTGCCGTCCACCCGTGCTAGCTTTTCCTGGGACTCAGTTGTCTCATCCTCTGTGCGTCCCCTCTTTTGGCCCGGAGACGGCTCGGGCCGTTCGTTGAGGCTAGCGAAGAACTCGGGTGGGAGTTTGACCTTCTCCCGCTGACACTGCGTGGAGAATCCCTTCCGTTGCCTCGCGTCAGTGGAGCGGTCGTATTTCCTTATCGAAATAGACGCGCGATCGAGCCGGAAGAACACGGGTGCAGGTGGGCCCGTGTCGGCGATGACGATGCACACGGTCTTACCTTGTCGCTTGAAGGCCCCGGCTTGTTCGACCTTCCAGCCGGCAGCAGCGCAGGCGGCAAGGAGGTCGGTCGCGTGTTCCGAAGCGCACGCGGTGGTGACCACGTATTTGTCGCCACGCAGTTGGCGCTTCGACAGCTTTTTTCCGACCGCGGATTCGGTGGCGGCAACGTGTTCCGGGGTCGTCCGAATGCCGAAGACACCCGTCTTTGTGCCCGCGATTACCCCGAACGTATTCGGAGTCAGTGCCGCCAGCCGTCGCGCCTCTTCAAGGGTGCAGTCACTCACCCACACCGCCGGCATGGTGTCCGTCCCGTTGACGAAGGACAAGGCCTTCCAGAATGTTCCGGCTTTGCCGGAGCTCCGCAGCAGCTTCTGCACGTCAACGATCGGGACGCGCACGCTCACCTCACACACCCCCTGCCGGCGGTGCACCTTTGTGAACACTGCGCTCCAATCCATGCGCAGTCCTTCCGCTTCTGCGGCCTTCTTCGCCATAATCCGCACAGATTGTGCGGCCTTCATCGCGGTATCCCAGGTGGCCGCGTGGACGTAGGCGGCGCGCACCTGGAACAGGCAAACCTGTGTCGTCGGCTGGAGGGTGTCGACTGCTTTGCAATGCACCGTGGGCAGGGCCAGGTTTTGGAACCGCGACCATACGTCCTGATGACCGCCGTCAGACAAGGTGACGAGGTGCCTCACCGAACCGTCCCACGGAACGCTGCAGACGACGGCAACCTTCGCTTCGGGGTAAACCGCGACGGTGTCGAGGGCCGCACCCCATGCGGATTCCGCATCTTCGACACTTGCAGCCACGAGTAGGCCGCCCTTTCCGCTCCTCAACTCGTCGGTAGACCCGACCTTCGCCACTTGCCAGTCATGGAAGACCATACTGGCCTTCGGACGGGTGCGGCGCGTCCTCTCCGACCACGTGCTAGGCACCTGCGGTTGCTTCGTCGATGTAGAGCGGCGCATCCTTTCCGCCCATGAATCTTCGGTGGAGGGGTCCGGTCGCTTCTCGGATACCGGTCGCTTATCGGACACCGAACGCTTCTCGGATACCGGAGGTCGAGCCTCTTGTGCCCCGGAGCCATGCGTCGAAGGGGGCGCGGGTTTCTGGGCGCCAAGCGGTGCGGGCGACGATCCGGCCATCCCTGTCTCGACCAAGGACAGGATGACGTCTAAGATAGACAGCAGTTGCTGCCTCGTCTTTTTGTCATGGCACTTCCCAGCCAAGGCGGATGCCCTGGCGATCAGTGCGTCGACGTCATCCATACTCGAATGAGAGCGGGGATGGACCCCCCTTCACGCTTCTCTTAGCTGATACTTATCTTATACTCGTTCTCTCTTTTTCTGATCTGATATCCCACCACTTCTTTTTTCTTCACCCGAGGTGTTTCCGGGCAGAACCCGGAGCCGCTTTCCTTCAAGGGTAGCCACGGCAAGCCACCAATAAAGTACAGTACTATGATTCACCACAACTTAGCTTCGTCTGAACTGAGCTTTACCAGAACTTAGCATCGCCCGAACTTAGCTCGCCCGAACTTTACTGTTTCCCGAACTTTAACTGCTGCCTCCAGTCTCGCCCTGCGCCGGTCTTTAGCCGAGCTCACGTACTTTGTTTTTAGGCCGGCTTATCGGCCTGAATCGATGCCATGCCGGCTCCTACGGCTCGGGCTGGTGTCAGTCCCGTATTAACCACAGAGGAAGTGGGCGTGCTCATGGCCTTCGTGCCAGTTGGCGACGTTTTGCGACGTTCTGAGGTGCAGCTCATCCATGGTCGTCGCGTTGTACACTCGGACTCTGCCGTCGGAGGCGGAGAGGCGGCGCTCCCACTGCCGGCCATCCATCGTGGCCACGTCGAGAATCCGCCACGAGCCTCTGGGAAGGGCAGATTTTCGAAGATGGAATGGTCAGTTGGAAAAACTGGGGACAAAACTTTTACGAAGTGCGGATTCTAGGTCATTCCGGCACTTGAAAACAATATTCTTCACTGGCTTCCTCTGGAGACCACCTAAGTAGCCGTGGGGTTGCTGCAGTGGAAATGGCCCCAGCCCGGACCCAGACAACGGCTCCGGGCTCCGGGCTGATGACAACTTTCTTATTAACCAGCCTGAGGGCCCCCCCCGACCCCATAAACCCACCCTTCCTGCAAAAAAACGCAAGATTCACGGGCACATTAGACCCCGAAAACCAACAACCCCCAAAAATCATTTTCGACCGAGAAAATGTCACCGGCAGGGTTCGAACCCGGGCCCCCAGGCCCGAAGCATTTCATTGCATCACTGCCCGGGGGGAAAATCTTAGTTTAAAGTTTAGGCAGAGCACTGCCTCTCATGCATGGTTGATGCTAGCATCAAGTCTTCTTCGAGGAAGATGTCGTCTAGGAAAGGGATGCAAAATACGAAAAACGGGGGGGGGAAGCTAGCTCCGCACAATCCAAAAACAATACACTTTTTTAGAGTTAAAGTTCGCTTGAAATTCCGGGGTTTTAGGGTCTCCGTGTGACCGTTCATGAATGGGTTCTCTTAGAGCAAGAAAGGGCTATGTGGTTACGGGTTGTATATTTAGTGCACGCTTTCGTTATGGGTTATGGCTAGCCATGTCCGGGACTGTTTGTGACCGACACCAAGTACTTTCCTTCGTGGAGTGTAGTCTTGGGCCCCCCACGTTCTACAAGTTGAGCAGGGGTTGCCTTGTAGCCCGTACCGGTCTGTTGTCCGCGTTTATATGTATTTTCTCGCAGTGTGGTGCTTGGATTTCGCGGCACTTGCGGTGCTTCATGTGGTGCGGGTTGCTTCCGTCCTAAGATAAGGTTTTTTTTGGGTAGATTGCAGGGTAAAACTGTTCGTTGCTCGCCACAGTTAAGGCACTCTGGGCACACTGGGTACCCGTGGTTAGTGAGGTTATTCGTCTGATGGAGTCGTCGTTGCTGTGCGTTGTTTACAGTGCTTCTTTTTGCACCAGGGCTTATGGTGTCGTAGACTTTTGAAGAGTGGTTTCCCCACGGTTCGTCCGTCGCTGTGGCAGTAGGGACATCTCTCTCGTTTCTGGGTGGTGCTTCGCAGCGTTGTTTCTGCTTGTGACTTAGTTCTGGTTGGTTTCTTCTTGCAGTAACGTAGGTGCGTCCGTAATCCTTGTTTTCCCTTCAGTTTGAGGCCGGTTGTTGTTGTGCGTGTGTGGCAGTGGGGACATCGTAAGTCGTCTTCACTGCTGGTCTCTGTTTCCGCGGTGGTACTGGAGGTCTGTGACGTGCCTGGTGTTGTGGGTGTTTGTGTGGGGGGTGTGCTGTCGTGTCGTTGTGTGGGTGTGTCGGTAGATGTCTCGTCTCCGCGCATGGCTCTAAGTATACTTTGCGTCGAGTCCGGCTCTTGTGTTGTGGTTCTGGACGTGGCAGGCTTTGGGGGTTCATAGTGGTTGTGGTCTATGGGTGGCGGGACATCCGTCTGTGGGTAGTCTTTGAGCTGGTAGACGCAGAGGTAAACTTCGTTGTCGGCGTAGTTTTGTGTCGAAGTGGAGTGCGTCTGTAGTCCGTCGAAGCGCGTCCATCGTTGGTTAGCGTCGATATCGTTGAGGGCGTGGATGACGTAGTGCCCTGCGTTGTTGTGGCCGGAGTGTACTGCTATGGCTTTGAGAACGAGTGGTGTGTTTTGTCCTGGCAGCGTGATAGAGTGGTCGGCGCGTATAGCGGTACGGTTCGTCGCTTCGTGTCTACGGGCTCTTTGAAGCTGAATCAACAGCATTGAATTAATGCGGTGAAATGTTGTTGTTGTGAGGGTGGTATCGGTGATTTTGCAGACTTCGCATCTGTAGTCGGCGGCGGGGCCAGGTTTGATGTGGTTGTTCAAGCACCGTTGGATCGAGTTGTCGATTGGAGGTAGAAAGGTTATGTCGTGGTCTTCGGGGGGGTTGGTTTTGTTGTGGTTGCAGTTTTTACAAGTAGTTGTCGTCGTCGTTGTATGTCGTAGACCGTTGAAAGCATCAGGGCGATGTTGCTGGCAAGCTTGGTGTGCGAGGTTTTCGTCAAGAAGTGCTGTGGTGATGGCCCTTAGCACTTCCCCGAGGTCGCATTGCTGCCCGTTGCCGAACGGTCCGTCGATGTTGGCGAAAACGTGCAGCAGTGTTGCTTGCGTCCGTTTTCCTGTCACCCAAGCGTGGACAGCTGCCGTGCATTCGCCTTTCGTGTGTGTTGGGCAGTCGTGGTATGTGACTACTTGTTGTGCCATGTCTGTGGCGGCGATCAAGTTGAGGGCCGCTTGCAGAAAACAGGAGTTTGTGGTGGTGTATCTCGTGAGTTTCGACATGGTCCTCGCTCCGGCGGCTGCGATTGCTGCCGCTAAAGTGATGGTTGCTGCTAGGTTGGCTACTCGGTGTTTCAAGGTGAACTGTGGTTGTGGTTGTGAAAGGAGGGTTGTTGGTCTTTCCTCGTGTTCGTGGGTTGTTGAGGAGTGGCTGTCTGTCATTGAGTCGCGATCGTCCGGTGTTACAGGCAGTTCGGCTGGTTTGAAGTTAAGGGGTTGGTGTCTTCCGGCGTATTCTGGCTCTTCCATGCGCGGTTTGCCGCTCTTGAAACGCGCAATGCTGTACCCTAAGAACGGTTTTAACTGGCTGTGTAGTCGTGGTAGGGTTCGGAACTCCTCCGTCAGCCAAGCTTGCCACGGGGGGTAGAGAACTCTGGGGTGGTGCCCCCGTTCGAGCATCGCGTATACGTTGCGCTGGATCTCGACGCGAAGGTCCTGCCAGTGGTTGGTTTGTCGGATTGCCCTTATCAGTGAGCCTTTGAAAATGCCGCTGGCCTGTGATTTGGGGGCGGTGGTCTGGTGGTGTGTAAACCGGGTGCCGAAGGTTTTGGGGTGCACGCTTAGTCTTATGTGTGGTGGGTGTGGTGTTGCGGGTCGTTCAATGCGTATACGTATTCCAAGGAAGACGATGTCGTCGCGTGCAGCTGTCGTCTCTTTGTACTCCATACGATAGAGTGATTGAGGTGGTGGTTTGCAGTCCCATTGGAGGAAGTCATCTATGAATCGCCATGTGTCGACGTGGGCTTTGGCTTCGTCGACTTTGCCATCTGCTAGCAGTCCGTCTATGTACTCGGACTCCACACTGTAGCAGTACAAGTTCGCCAGGTCCGAACTTGCATTGCCTCCCATAGGTATGCCTTCCGTCTGGCGTAGTATGGTTTCGTCCTGCTCGATGTAGGCATTGTCGATGACAAAGTTGAGTAGGGCTTTGAGTTCTTCTTTTGTATAATTTCGACTGGTGTTGTTCGCCCCTTTGCCGAAACTAAAAGTCTTTTTGCCCTGTTGCTTAGCTCCTCGGGTGAGGTGGTTGTGGCCGTGTTTCTCCTCGTATTCATAAGCTTCGTCGACAGCTGAACCAACCCTGCGCTTGAGATCCGCGTGCGGTAGGTTGAAGTCGTGGTCGGTGGGTGTTTTGTATCTCAGATGGGTTTGACGCTGTTTGACGTTGAGGGCTATGTCGTCGGGGCTCTCGGTGAAGAAGACCTTCTTTATTCCCGTCTGTCGTTGGTTCCGTCGGTCCTTTTCCTTTATCGTCCGCATTATAGCCTTCAGCAGTCCGGACAGCTCGAAGAGAGGCTATTCACATTGCATGTTCATAGGACCTCCAGTCTTGAACCAGCAAATGCAGTGTAGCTATTTCACTGATCACAGAAGAAAGTTTCCGGTCTCCTCAGTTCTGAGAATGATGAAGTACATGCCTGGGTAATGCAGCAGCAGATGATGAGGTAGTGCGACCATACTGTTGTCGATGCTACTGTCCATAGTAACAATCTCATACATTTCGCGTGTAATGACTACTGTGCCTCCGACAGCTGCTTTTCGTGCCTGTTCTGCGCAGTCAGCAGCAGGTCCAAAGTACTCAAAGCGGTTTGTAATACTGTTCAGTTCTATTTCAACTTCACCAAAATGCATTCCGACTCGTATTCGAAGTCCCGCGTGACCTTCTTCTGGATAACACTCGGGCAGCTCAAGAAGCTGTATCGGCCACACCGCGACAAAAAGAGCTTCTTGCAACTGCATTGCAAATCGAATGGCGCTCAATGGTGACTCAAACGCAATCATAAAGCTATCGCCACTTGTTCTGACCTCATACCCATCGTATTTCTGGACTTTGTCCCGCAGGACCTTGTGAAAGAGCTTCAATGCCCTCCGGAATATGTCAGGTGCTGTGTTCCAGAGGGCTTGAGCTTGCTCAACATCTGCAAATACCAGAGTGGCAGTGCCGCACGTACCTGGTGGCGAAATTGTTGTTTCGACACTAGCCACCGACCGAACATCGTCGAAAAGCGTGTCGGGCAGGAATGGTCTGTAGCTTCTCAAATTTTGAAGAAGCTGCACAAAAGCTTCTCGAAGGCCTGGAGGTAAATTTTCTGTACTTCGCTGCAGCACTTCAGAGGCTTGTTCGAGATCAAATTCTGCCAAGGCGGCAGCAACTCGATTTGCGATACCTATTGAAGTCTCGACCTTCGCCTTTTCTGTCAAGACAGCTCTCGCAAAACTACGGGTAATGTAAAAATCAAGGTAGAAAACTAGAACAGATACTATCAATAGTCCAAGACCACCCCCAAGAGACAGCTTGCAAGGGGGCTTATCGCATAACACCAGATGCATTCGCCACTCATACTCCTCGTCTGAAGCGCAAACGTCTAGCAGCCCAAATCTGGTCACATCTTCAACAAACGCAACAATGAACCACACACTAAGAGCAAGTATGCACACGTAAGCGCATCTGTCATCCAAACCACAGGCTAAAATGACATCCAGAATCAGGACTCCCAAGGGCCAAGCTCGTGAAATCATTTGTCTCATGTTGTTGTAATCCAAAAGAACAACAAGCAGCAAATAACCGTAGAGGACAAGCTCCATGGCACGATCAGAAACTCGTTTGAACAATAGAAAGTACAGCAACGACAAGAATGCATGGACGGCTGTCAGTGACATGATAAATCCGGGCAGCTTGGCATCGTACAACCAGTACCGAGCTGCCATGGTGGCGGAAAATATTCCAATTACAACAGATCCATAGATTGTAATTGTTTTTCTCAGGAGAGTGGCTTCAGAGTCGTGCGGGAGAATGATGTGCTGGACAAGCGGCCGAAAGCAGCTTTGCACACACCGTAACAACGCGCCAAACATTTTGATCGCATGCAGTTTCCACGCTGCGATGGTGAAGCCTTGGAGGTGTTTTGCGTTTTTGTTTGACACAGTTTGCAGACTTCAACCAACATCGCCGACTCTCTGATTTGCTCGCTTGGACAAAACTTACAACACATGGGGCTGGGCATGCAGCTGACTTCCACCTTTGTTGGCTGGTTTCTCGGGTCAACACGGCTTCAGGAGAAAGGCGAGAAAGGTTGATGAACAAAGGTGCGGAAGTGGGAGAGGAGTTTTGTTGCTTTCATTACCCTAAAAGGGAAATACGATGGATAGTAAATGTACGGTATTTTCCTTGGAATCTGGCTGTCGATCGTCGCTTCATGTGCCGCTACAAGGACGGGATGATCATCTTCTAAGCCAGAACCCGGTCTGGAGGAAGGCGTGAGTTACTCTGGCACATCAGGTTTATCGGGTCAGCAAGTGGCAACTTCCAAGTTACATCCCGCTGGCGCTTGCTAGAGCTTTTGGAGCCGTTGCAGCTGTTTTCCGGTCTCTGAAGATTCCGCAAACACTAAGACAACAAAACATTAGCGACTACTGCTGCCACCTCTAAAGTCGCTTACCTACCGGCGCTAGCTCCTGCCGTGCTTTCACTGACTGGCAACCGGTCTCGCTTATGCGCCGTCTTATGGAGCAGTGTTGTAGTCTGATGAAAAACAGTGATGAAACACCAACCCATTCTCCTTTTTGAGAGTGAACGGCATCGGATTTTGCCTTGAGCAAGTATGGACAAACGTCTATATTAGACAGTGGAGCGATTTGTCTAACCAACTCACTCTACCACGACTCAGCGATGAAACTGCTGTGCAATTATTCAAGCAGTCGAAGGAACCCCAACACAGACAAACCATCACTACAACCGAGGCGAGGTTCTGGTGGCTTTTTACTATCCATCATTCTTCACTTTAGAGTGATCTGTTTTCGACAGTGCCTAGGGTTAGCGAGAAAGCGAGGGGGAAAAAAAAAAGGCTTATCATCATCATCATCATCATCATCATCATCGCAGCATTTGAATTAGAAAAACTGCAAACATGGTGGTTGGCCCTGGAAAACAGAAGCCGATATGGGAATTCTTGATGAACTGCTCTTTTGCTGACAAACTACCCTGAATCTCCGGAGCTCTAATCACAGGTTCATAGAAGAGCCCGTGCTGAAGAGTTTCATCAGGATGAAAGCGCTTACGCGTACACCATACGCATACGGGTCGACCACCGATGTTACTGTGAACAAACCAGCGTGCCAAAAGCAGGCGTTCGCCGGTGCATCGTTTTGGTCATGACGACTATAAGTTTGTTGCTCTGAGAACGTGCGTCCGATATTTGCGCAGCATAAATTAAAGGAAATCCTCTCGATATCACGCTTATTCTTAGATCTGTGCAGTCCCTTTTCGACGCTTACCCCTGCTGTTAGACACGGCTGACTTTCTTCAGAAATAGTTCGTGTAGTGTTGTGCTTCCTTTCTGTGTTTCTCTGAACGTGACGGGTTGAAAAACTCGACAGTGTGCAGAGAATGGATAATGCAGATTTATGGTAAAGAGAGGAAGGGGGGAAAAAATAGTATGGCGCTTTCTTTTGGTTGTGCACCCAGCGGAACTCATCTGCTTTGGTAAGTTTCATGTAATACGCTGTCAACCACTATTTTTTAGTACCAACAATCAGTGTTCCCGCTAAGGATGACCCGTCTCTCGTTTTTTAAAAATGGCTCCTGGGCTTTTTCTTTTCGTGCGCTGGGCTGTGGCTGGTTTTTTTCTCCAGTATGTGGTTCATGCTGTACCTTCGGATTGAACGCACCAACAGTTGCAGCTGCTCCTGGTGGAGCGCTAGTTGTGTTCTCCGAACACCGGCCGCTCTTGCATCAAGGTAGCCTGCTCGCTTTGCGACAGAGCAGCCCAGAGCTTCTCGTCGTTGTACGACGCTGTCAATCGACGTTGACAATCCGGATCTAGCGGCCAGTTTGAACTTGGCATTCAGCGAGTTATCGAGTTCCTGAAGGCCCGCAGCATCCACCCGCGAGGCTGTCAATCGTCTCTGGACGGCTCACCTTCGGAACTGCGCCGAACAGTTTTGTCTGCCGCAGCTTTTTCTGCGCTCCGTCCTCATTATCCTGACAACTGCGCTTTTGTCCAGGCATTTTGTTCACGAGAGTCCCTTTTTCCTGCTGAACTGCTGCTGTGAATAGCCCACCTGCACTACTACTCAATGCCACAGCCTACTGCACTGGTCGGTTGCAGCCGGTCTTTTTTTGCCGGCTGTTTTTTTGGAAAAACTCAAAATAGTTATTTGGTGTCATAAAAGACCGGCTTTTTTCTTAGCGGGAACACTGCCAACAATGCTTGTTAAGACCAAGAAAAATTGAAATCTCTGATATGCCTTCAACCTACAGTGCTACAGTGAGTTGGAAGGGGACTGCTGTGTCCACAAACAAGATGCGGCTGTCAAAGAGCCCAGAATGGGATATTACTCCTGCCATTTTCCATCTTTCTTGCTTTTCCGTTGCCAAATTGCAAAGTCCTAAAAAGGGTCAATTCCAGGTATACGACACCGCAGGAGGGAGGGGGAGAAAAAACGAAAGAGAAGAGAGTTTAAGTCTCCGTGAATAAGGAATGAAATCATGCGGGCTTGCGGCCTCTTTCCTACTTTCCTTTTCTTCTTTCCTACTTTACCGCGGTGCTGTGGGTACCCACTGAGTATCTCAGGGCTACTACTCAATGCCACAGCCTACTGCACTGGTCGGTTGCAGCCGGTCTTTTTTTGCCGGCTGTTTTTTGGAAAAATTTAAAATAGTTTTTGGTGTCATAAAAGACCGGCTTTTTTCTTAGCGGGAACACTGCCAACAATGCTTGTTAAGACCAAGAAAAATTGAAATCTCTGATATGCCTTCAACCTACAGTGCTACAGTGAGTTGGAAGGGGACTGCTGTGTCCACAAACAAGATGCGGCTGCCAAAGAGCCCAGAATGGGATATTACTCCTGCCATTTTCCATCTTTCTTGCTTTTCCGTTGCCAAATTGCAAAGTCCTAAAAAGGGTCAATTCCAGGTATACGACACCGCAGGAGGAGGGGGAGAAAAAACGAAAGAGAAGAGAGTTTAAGTCTCCGTGAATAAGGAAAGAAATCATGCGGGCTTGCGGCCTCTTTCCTACTTTCCTTTTCTTCTTTCCTACTTTACCGCGGTGCTGTGGGGTACCTCAGGGCTACTACTCAATGCCACAGCCTACTGCACTGGTCGGTTGCAGCCGGTCTTTTTTTGCCGGCTGTTTTTTGGAAAAAATTAAAATAGTTTTTGGTGTCATAAAAGACCGGCTTTTTTCTTAGCGGGGACACTGCCAACAATGCTTGTTAACACCAAGAAAAACTGAAATCTCTGATATGCCTTCAACCTACAGTGCTACAGTGAGTTGGAAGGGGACTGCTGTGTCCACAAACAAGGTGCGGCTGCCAAAGAGCCCAGAATGGGATATTACTCCTGCCATTTTCCATCTTTCTTGCTTTTCCGTTGCCAAATTGCAAAGTGTGCATAGCCCATGGTGACCCTAAAAAGGGTCAATTCCAGGTATACGACACCGCAGGAGGGAGGGGGAGAAAAACGAAAGAGAAGAGAGTTTAAGTCTCCGTGAATAAGGAATGAAATCATGCGGGCTAGCAGCCTCTTGCCTACTTTCCTTTTCTTCTTTCCTACTTTACCGCGGTGCTGTGGGGTACCCACTGAGTATCTCAGGGCGGCGGCACTTGAGTACTGTGGCAATCGAGCGCTGGTTGTAGAAAGCGCTCTTTGCACTCCTTACGCCCAGCCCCTTCTCTGAAAAATCGAGGATGAAATTGTGCTCAATCACGGGAGAGGCGCATCGTTGTTTGGCAAAAAGCAGACAAACTTGCTGATGCGGGGACTCCAGAAAACTTGAAGAACGCTTTCATGGTTGTACTATCAAACCCTCTGAGGATGCATAGGTTTCCCTACCTTATCCACCACTTGTGCCTGGTGGTGATATTGAGCGGGTTGAACTCAGCATCGTTGTCAGCTGGCAGCTGGATGCAGGTGAGCCCCCAATGTGATTGCAGGCTGCCTAGGCACTAGCCACCCCCAGGGAAGCAGCCAGTCAGCCCGCCGGCCAAACATGTTTCCTTCGCTTGTTTTGAAAAAAAAAGGGGTAGTAGGGTTTGTTCGGAGGGAGTTATAAAATAGTTGTGACAGGGGTTGATCAGAGCATGCAGAAACACGTCGGCTGAGGTGTTGTCAAACTCGCTTTGTCAGAACAAGAAGTTGCGTTGTGCAATGCGCAGTGCAACGTATAGTTTTAACTTGATATGCTGCAACAATCTGTGACGATAGACTGCACAAGCAGTAGTAGAATCGCGTGGACACAAAACCATGCACCAAAGCTTCGCCGTCTCTTCTGTAAACCGCTAGAGGGTTGCCTTCGCTTGCAATCGACACCCAAGTATTGCGAATGACATCACCTCATGTATCTCGTACGCAGCACAACACCCTGTCGGGTTCGTTTTACTAATTTGAGGGAGTATGCTTTACCCGACTAAAGCCATTCTGCCATCATGCCATTAAATTTCAAATGATTGGCCCCCAGAGCATTGAATTTCTGTCAGCCCAAAGAAGGGTGAAGATTCTCAGCGTGACCAGGCGGGAAAATCGCAGCACTGCGAATACTGGGGAGTCGTGGTGGCAGTCTGTGTGGGGTCAGTGGCAGGGCCAACAGAGCTTGCGGAAACTTGCGGAAACAGTAAATGCATTGTTTGTTCTTTGTTCATGTAGGAAATCTTCTACATGTCTTCTTCATCCTCCTACTGGACCCACCACATTTGACTGTCCACCGACATAAGAAGCGCCGAGTGTTACGAAGAGGTGGGCACGGCTTGTTGGGGTTCTTGAGCATCGGATGAGCCGGAAGGGGTAACGGTGCCAGCTCATCGATTGCTTCAAACTGTGAGTATTCCTTTTATTTATTCATTTACCAGGCGTATGAGATGCTGTTGTAAACGAGCAAGATCGGCCTCAGACAAGTTGTCCGTCTCATCGCCGCCAACCGAACAGTCGGCCACTGACGATGCAGATCCTGAGAGCGAGAATGACGACAACTTTGTGGCGAGCTCAATGGTAGACAAGGGCGACGAAAGCAACGAAGATGAACAAGAGCTCAAAACCGAGCGGTCTTCGCTTGCTGATGAAGTGTCGTCGATAAGAACCTTCGACAAGTCGCAGCCATGTACACGGTCCAGAACAGTTTCACCGTGCAGGAGTACACGCTCTTTCAATCCTTGTTTGCGGGCGTTAATGTGGAGCTTTCTGCAGGAGGTTCCAGATGGGCATTCGGTGTAGGAAGCACGTTGACCATCGGTAGCTTCTCGTTTTGAGTATATGCATGTCCACTTGGTCACGAGATGGGCATGCGCTCGCCATTGCTCCTGACAAACCCTGCAACGTAATGTCATCCGATCACTCACGATCCGAACGTTGTCCCAGGAATTGTGCTGACAAGGGAGATTGCTCAAATTATGCACGAAACAAATCTTACGCTGTCTCTTCTTATCGTGGGCCACTACTCGAATATTCTCAGCAGACCGCTGCTCTCCATGCATTTGTTCGTGTTCCTCGCAGCCACTGTTGTGCGGCCAAGCAGATGCAACAAGGTGGGCTTGGCAGCCGACGGTGTCTTGTCTTTCTGGGAGGATTGGTACTCCTGGAAGTGATGTGCAGATTCGTTCAGGCACCCTCACTTGTGCCTGCTCTCTAATGACCAATGGCATCATGACCTGCCATGCACAAATCATGTTCGGCGTCTTTCTACTGTGGAAACAGAGGATTTAACCTGCGAAGTTGCTTGTTTTGTGGACGCCGACCCGACATTGCATCAGTGAGCAAACTTGCATTGGTCTCGTCCGGCGACAGGAGAGGAGCCTTATGGCATGTGGACGCGCTCAGCAGGAGCCCGGACCTCGCGACTATAATTCCAGCACTTATCAATTGAATTCAACAAACAGGCATGTATCTCCTCCTGCAGGCACAGAAACGGGAAGGAAAAAATACAACTGAAAGCTATGTCTACGTAGAGTGGCAAGGAGGTACGGCTGTCAATTGGCGAGCTGACATTGTGTGGAGCTAGAGCACGCATTTTCGAAGACTCAAAGTAAAACCTTGGCCTAATCTACAGACCGAAGACATCAAATCAAGCTCTGAAGGTAGGGCAGAACGACTGTCCCAATACTTCTTCTCGGCGAAGATGTTCTTTGAGTACAGCCAAACGATCACGCATTTCATTAATGGACTGAATTGACAGAAACAGACATGAATCGATGCTTGAAACGAACTCGTCGAGATTGCGCACACCACCTTGATCTAGACTTTTAATAGCTTCTGTTTCTTTCAGCATTATTTGGACGCGATCATCCAGCATACTACGATAGTGGACAACAAGGTCTTCTTGTGCCTGACTCAGTGCTGTGGCGACGTGTGTGTACGCTGCCTCAATTTCTTTATCTTCTTCATCTTCTTCGTCGTCATCAACATTCACGACTTCTGCGTTGGCTGCGCAGATCTCTGGTCGAAGGCTCTGTTGAGTTGATGTTCCATAAGTAGTAAGCATATTATCAGGTGTCGGTTTTAGTCCCGAGGGAAGCCCGAGGGGGGTTTTCAAGCCCTGCCACGAGCAACATCGCCACGTTGCTACAGGATGTGAAATTCTGATAAGTCGCGGAAGTTGTACCGATTTCACTGTGCCAACCAAATGTTAGTCGCCTTTTCATCTGCATTGCGATTCAGGGGGTTTCACAGGTCTTTGAGCATTTAGGATCAAACGTTGGTTTCAGAACGGTTCAAATACGCGCGATTTCACATCGCGCGTTAGAATGCCTGGCCGGATGGAAGGTCAAGGAGCCGAATGGACGCCAGCTTGTTATTGGCCTCAAATTTCGCGTGCTAAGAATTAGGTGGACATACCCGCACGATTTGCATAACGTCTTCGCCAATTTTCTTTTGCTTTGCTGGCATAAGATCTCGCTTTTGCTCTGCCCTTCTACCCGCAACGGGGCGCCGCGGCTTTTTTTCTTGCTTCAACTCCTTTACTCTGTGCGTGTACCGCAGTGTGTTCAAAGAGTGCTCGCAGTTGGTCGACGATGGAGAGATGTTGGCAATCATCGTAGTGCGCGAGTTGCCTAAAAAGGAGTCCCGCAGAACTTCTGTCAGAATAGATCCACGAAATGGTATGTGACTCTTGTGCGTGCCAAGCGCACGGATGCACTCTTTCAGGGCAAGAAGGGACTTGTTGATCTCTGCGCCCTCTACTCGGGTTTGTCGGTCGGCGTTCGCTGTGTCCGAGCCACGTTCATTGCCAGCTAGGTCGATGAACGAGAGCACACCCAAAGACTTGCTGGACGAACTCTTCATCTCTATGCGCAACACGGCGTGCGATCTGCTTGAATCGGCGTTAGCCGATGTCGCCCCTGCACTACGATTCGCAGAACCCGTTGACATCAGTGACATCAGGTCCCCGACACTGTTAACTTCATGTTCCGTGAGTCCCACAATGTTGACGTTCTTGTCAGCATCCTCTCTTGCAACCATTTTTGCTCGATCATTCAGCAGGTCAAATAGCTTTCTGCCATATATTTCGTAGAATGATACGAAGACATCTATCTCCTTGCCCTTCGTGCCAGTGAAGATATCATCGGCTGCGAGAAGGTACACACCCTTGTCCTCTTTCTTTCCCAGCATTGTGTGTGTCTTACCGCTGCCAGTCTGTCCGTACGCAAAACATGTTGCGTTTCCTCCTGCAAAGAAGACATCGAGTAGGGGACGCACTACGTCGAGGTAGACAGTTCTGACGGTTGGGGTATTGTTACAACAAAAGCAATCACTCTTGGTAGGTGAATCGACAAGATCTTGCTGTCAGCTGGCGTATTTGGTTAAGGACTCCGAGATCTTCAGAAACTCATTGTCTGAACACAATTGAAGCAAGCATACTCGTTGTCCTCGCGCTCATTGAAGCATCGGTCGAAGACGTAGTTGTGGTTTTCCGTGTATTTCGTCAAGTCAAACTTTACCTTTGGCTCGTGCACAGCAAGGTTGCTTCTTTCCATATCGACAATGTCAACTCCTCCCTTTTCACGTTCAACACGCGACAGGGGCCGTTTTCGGATGGCCACCGTTATCGTGGACATCGCTCCGACTTGAGAGTTGACACCCCCACGTCTGGCACACCCTCCGACACCCCTTCCTGCGGGTTCGTTTTCAACTGCGCTGAACTTATTGCCAAGAACAAGCTTCCTCTCCCAAGCTCAACATTCCTCATTTCAAGCAAGATAATTGCGATCATCGATCCTCGTCATGATGCTATTGGTGCTACAAGCCCCTAAGCAATAAGCCGCCGATGCCAAACAGGGGGCTGATGCCCACACAACTCTAAGTTTTTGCCCATAACGGTACCAGTGTGGCATGTCAAGTTTTGGGTCTGGATTTTGGGTCCAAAATTTGGCTCCAAAATTTGGCTCCAAAATTTGGCTCCAAAATTTGGCTCCAAAATTTGGCTCCAAAATTTGGCTCCAAAATTTGGCTCCAAAATTTGGCTCCAAAATTTGGCTCTAAAATTGGGCTCCATGAATCCGTGTTCGGGGGAGCAACACAAGAAAGTACATGGGTCTTAGGACCACCCTTAGCGAGTCTAGAGGCTTTTGCTCAGGCAGGGCTGGTCGCCACACGGTTGCCACGTGTGGCCCACATTTGCCACACGAAAATGAAAAAGTCGTGTGGCGGATGTGGCGAATTTTTCCGGTTTTTTTTCCCTCCTGAAAACCGGCCGCAATTGCCGTATAACCACCATATCCCCCTTTTTTTTGTGTTTTTTTTTGGAGTTTTTTGGGATTTTTACGACAGGTACCCGATTCCAGCCAGTACAAGCCTGCTTTGTGGCCCTGTACTGTAGTAACCAGCTCTGCCAGCTTCTGGTGAATGTCGCCGTGAAGCAACTCACCAACTCGCACAGAAAACGGGTGACCACCCAGGTTTTCGTGTCGTTATGATGAAAAGTATGATGTGTCGCATGCATCGAGTGCAGGAACACGGTGTCTCGCTGACTCTGAGTCTGAGGGACGTGTCGCTAAGGACCGTCGGAGTCAGGGCAATATGTTAGTACATCAGCGATACGTGCAGCTACAGCGGGGCACAGCGCACGTGCATCGTTTACGTCACGCCGGTCACGCACAACTTCGGGTCGAAGCTCGACCTATGCTCGAAGTGGACATTGGAGTTGCGCAAGCTCCCTCAGCCCACGAGAGATGTATACCGCACTGACCCAGTGATTGGGTCCACAACGAACACCCACTAACCCAGTGACCCACCTGACGACAACCAGTGGTGCGTGACTCAGTCACGTGTCAGTGTCTGGGTGTCTAACGCCCGAAGGCTGTGGTGCGGCCTCATAATAATAAGGCTTATTCAACAACCGGGAAAGGCAAGCCTGCGGCTGCTCCGTCTACTTTGTTGAAAACTGGACGCTAAACGGTGGTCGTGACCGACGGCCAGTGGCATCATCCCCTCGCGTGCTGGCCCCTGGCAGCTGGATGCTGTCCTCTCTTGCGGTGGCCCGGGTGGGTGTCCACCGAGGGGTGGTTCCTTGCCCGTGGGAAGGCCGTGCTTCGCGCAGGAACCCCGGCTGAGGGGTTCGTCCCTCGCGCGGCAGGGGTGTTGCCCCCTCCGGCAGGGTTGTCATCCCTTCGAGTCCGACGACCGTTACCACACCAGGCACGTAGACACACGGAGCTTGCACATACCCAACTGTTCCCGCACTTCGAGTTGCCGTAGTTCGACCTCAAACTTGCACGTGGTTTCGGCCCCGCTGCAGCTGCACACATCGCAGAAGCAGCGTCAACGCCGACTGACAACGGTTGAGAAACGTCCCCAAGACTCAGAGTGTCGTCCCTGTTCCTCGAGTAAGTTGACTCCGCCAGGCTGGATGGCGTCCTGTAACTGGACCTGTTCCTGCACTCGATGCATAATTTTCATCCCAACGACACAAGAACCTGGGCTTTCACCCGTTTTCTGTGCGAGTGAGTGAGTTGCTTCACGGCGACATTCACCAGATGTTAACAGAACTGGTTACTGCAGTACAGGGCCACAGAGCAGCTTGTACTGGCTGGGATCGGGTACCTGTCGTAAAAATCCCAAAAAAACTCCAAAAAAAACACAAAAAAAGGGGGATATGGTGGTTATACGGCAATTGCGGCCGGTTTTCAGGAGGGAAAAAAAACCGAAAAAATTCGCCACATCCGCCACACGACTTTTTCATTTTCGTGTGGCAAATGTGGGCCACACGTGGCAACCGTGTGGCGACCAGCCCTGGCTCAGGCCGGCGTTTTGCGCAAACCCGAACCTTTTTTGCCCAGTCCGGCATTTGTGCAACCCGAACCATTTTGCCCAGTCCGGCGTTTGTGCAAACCCACACCTTATTGCCGGTCCGGCGTTTGTCCAACCCGAATCGTTTTGCTCGGTCTGGCGTTTGTGCAAACCCGAACCTTCTGCCCCGTTGAACCCTGATGCCAAGCTCGGCGTTTGGTGGCAAGTTCGGGGACCTGGTGCTGGCAAGTTCGGGGCGCGTACCCAGGAGGGCCCCCGGACCCCCCCGGAAAACCCTGATGCTAAGTTCGGGACAGGACCGCTGTCAGACATCTCTGCCAGTGTCAGGTGCTTCAACGCCAGCCATGGCAAGCATCACCCTCTGTGGTTTACAGCATTACGTACACCACTCGCAGTGCATCAAAGTCAGCTGACAGACAGCTATCTTCTTGCAGTCGAGTTTGACTGGAAAACACCGTTACACGAGCATCTCTCGTGGCAATCTGGAAAACTCGTGGAAGAACACAACTTTCCTCCAGGCGAATTCTAATCAGTTGGCAACTGTAAACGCAATAGATCGGTTAAGGAACGAGATTTGGGCCCTTGCATAGTATCGTTGTTGTACGTACGTTGGTGTCGACCGTAAATACCAGCGACTACAATCAGGTCCTTCTCGTACTACCCCATGTTGCTGTCTGTTTGGCGGGCTGATGCCCATAACGGTACACAAATCTTAGCTATTTATTTCAACACTGCCTTTCTGTGTCACCACGTGACACCGCATCAATGAAAGCGAGTTAACCCATGCTTCCCTTCACATTGAGCTGTTCGAATCCTGACGACAATCTTTCATCCAAACTTGCCAAAAAGGTATCGTGAAGCAAGCCGTTAGTGTCTTCTTTCTCTAATCATATCCAGGCTCGGGGCGCGGGAGAAAAGAACAAATGACGACAGGAGAGGAGGGATGTCGAACACGATGAAGAAGAGGACCTTCAGAGTTGAGCTCGAGTGTTCGTCTGGACGTTCCAGACGAAGCTCCATAGCACATTCTCGAGGTGAGGCTGTAGCTTTCGCTGAAGACTTGAGCACCAAGCCCAGGGAAGGCAATCTGTCACAAACTCACCGATGTCTTCGTTTCCTTTGAGCGAGTACTTGATGCATAACCTCTCTCTTGCTTACAGTTCGTTTGACCTTTGAGAGGGCCGGAGTTTTGTTGAACTGCCAAACAATCTAATTTACGTATGCAAAGAACACGAGTACCAACTTGTTCCTAACATCAGGTTGCATGTGGGATGTGATCTTACTTTGAGAGAGAGAAGAACTAGACGGGACTCATCCCTCCGGTCTCCTCACTAATACGGCAATCGTAAATGGGTTCGTCGGAGTCGCGCTGCAGGACGCGCAGGCACCCGCAGTCGCGTTGCTTCACTCATGGTGTGATCTTTCCAAATGTGTGCGGTCGGATGGCAAATCAATTGCAGGCCAGCTGACTTGAAGCATGGAGCTTGCGAGCTGCAGTAGACGAAAGGCAAAGTGTACACCGGCCTTTGATTGATTCTGACAAGCTTCTCATACGATTCACCCACAAGCTTGGCTGCCATGCCTGCCCATCTCCATAGTACTCGGCATCGCTACACGGTCGAAACGGCGCTCAAAACAGCACGGAATGAGTGCCATCAAGCGATTCAAGGTAAAGGAACGGGCACACCAAAAGGAAAACAAAGGCAAAGAAAACTTGTGCTTCAAAAAATCAAAAGAAAGTCAAACGAGAAACGAAGACGGAAAAGAACAGCGACCACACTAAGAGGCGTGGATATCGCGAAAGAATGGTACTGCGACACTGCGCTTTTGAATGTCCTCACGTTGCTTGTGGCATACAAGAATCTGCTTGTCCAGATTTTTCACGACTTGGGGTGAGAACAGTGGAAAGCTTATCACGGACAATCAAGAGTGTCAACGAAAGCACCCACTTCGCACCTCAAGGTGAAGCTAATCGTCAACATCTGTGTTGTGTTTTTTTAATACGTTTTTAATTTTCCCCTGCACCAGATTAGGCTGTGCAACGCCGGGTCTGATGAACTAGGGTGGTACTCGCCGTATCTTCTGTCTCACTTGATAGATCCACTTGGGAACATAGCGTACCTTCATCTGACCAGTCTTCCACTCTTTTTCGAAGGTCTTCTGCTGGCAGATCAGTCGGCTGCGTATTACGCACTTGTCTGCGAGGATCTCGAGCGAGGTCATAAAGTGTAACCTGTGTGTAGAGTTATCGTCAAGAAGCATCAGTGTCTCAAATGTGAAACCATCTAGATGGTCAGCGGCGGATGGCAGGGTCGATTTAGCTAATTGCGCGCGCATTCTGCTTGACCGACAGAAGATGGAAGAATTAGTGAAGGATTGTCGGAGAAAGGAGTTTTCTGTCGGCACCTACCCGCGGGAATGGTGCCCTCAACCACAGACTGCTGTGTAGCCCATCGATGTGCAGGGAGCCCGACCGAGCACCACAGCGTGGCTCGACTCGCAAGAGATGCTCGTAGCGATGGCAAAATGGAAGAAGTATGTAACCAGCAGAATTCGACTGAAAAACAGCCAAATTTGACTGAAAAACACTGTAACCTCAATGTAACCAGCCAAATTTGATGGTTACAGTCTCGGTTACGCACTGGTTAAACTCGGTTAGAGTCTCGTTGGTGGGGGACTCGAAACTAAGAATTACGAGTGTGAGAAGGTTCGTAAAGCTTCGCAGATTCCCTCGGAAATCCGTGAAGCTTTTTCACCGCACGAGCTGCGTCGCTGTACCGTACCGTTCAGCCGGGGGGCGGTGCCCCCCGGATCCCCCCCTCTTTTTTGGAAGGATTGGTGCAAAGAAAAGCCGGGCTTCGCCCGTTTAGATTCGGAGGTGTGTATAAGATTGGGAACAAGGACCAGCCGGCCAGTAGTGGCTGCCACCAAATACTAGGTGTCTGGTTGCCTTGGGTTTAGGGTTTTATGTTTCCATCTATGGGGGGACGTGTTTTCCAATTACTTGAAAGCCCCCTCCCCCCCGACTGTAGTAGTTGAGGAAGGTGCAAACTTGGAGACTGCTACAGCAGTCCTGCACGAGACTTGGGCACGTGCCTCCAGTAGGGCAGGTGGGCCTGTGACCCGCTTTGAGAACCCTGGAGTCCGGCATGTGTGCCGTTTACGGAATACATGTCGGCTTTCTACTCATGGGGGATCAAGGTAGGCACTCTCACACCTCAAAACCGGACCAACCACTTGGGGCACAAGGGATCGTGATTTGGTGTCACCCCTGTTGGGCGACAGGTGAGTGGTGTCACCTCCCCATAATCGAGCAAGGCGAGATGCGACGGGTGACACCGACCCCACCGCCTGATCAACGGGGGGAATCCGTAGCGCGACTGAAGATGCTGGGTAGCGGATAGAGTATCGCGACCGGCGAAACTCAGGTGCTCCCATCGTGTCACCGCCGGAGAGGCAGCAGTCATAAGGAACTTAGCTAAATGACAGGTGGTTGGGTGACGCCTCCCCAAGCCAGTTAGGGGGAAGGACGTGATGTGGCTGCTTGACCCTGGTGGAGGAACACCACGCGCACACGCCGGGGGGGGGGTTGCAAGAACGTGCTTGGAATGGGTATGTGCTCAACACCGCACTGGTCCCGTCTGCGCCGTGTTTCGGTCCTTTAAGCCACGGACACATAAGGCGGACCATCATCAGCGTGGAACCTGAGTGTCTGCAGACAGGACTGCGGTGTGAGTCTGGTTTGTCAGGCGGCTGATCGCCGGGGGGGGGGGGGGGGGTATCACGACGCACTTGTCATGCACAATCACTTGTTCTATAACAAGTGACCTAACAAGTGAAAATGTATAACAAGTGCCACTTGTTATATAACAAGTGATCACTTGTTATATAACAAGTGATTGCTTGTTATATAACAAGTGATTGCTTGTTATAACAAGTGTTTGGCTCATAAGGAACCTGGGGTTTGTACCTACCTACGCCTACCTACGAGAGAAAATCACGTGATCTGCAAGACACAAGGCTCCACCTGGTCCAAACAGAAATATCGGGGAGTTTCGGGGAAATTCGGGGAGTTTCAGGGTATTTCCTTTGTGGCGACCACTTTCCCTGCAGCGGGCCTTGGCGATGGCCCGCTGCAGGGGGTCGCCTGCGTTCAAAACTTTGCTGGAGCAAACAAACAGCGAACAAAACAGGTGTGTGACCGTAGACATCAAAATTACGCTAAAAACATATACCCTCAAAACTCGACACAGTTTGGAAGGACTAGATCTTCCGAAGAATAGCAAGCCGAACCTCACTAAACAAACAAAAGAGGTCGAAAGACACCAACCTGTACGTCCCACGGGATCTCCGGAAACGTAAAAGGTGGAGCATGGACCGGCGACGATCCAATCACGCACGCTTCGTCCCGTGACCGGTGCTTGGCGCCGAACGCGCGGGGCTATCCTCCACAACATATGCGCAGGGCTTCCGCTGCAACATTGCCTCACAACACAAGAGGCTCTTGGGAAACTCCTCTGCCAGGCGACTGGAAACGTTGTGCGCACTTACGGCAGGTGGCTTGACAACCTAGTGTTCACCATTCATGTTTCTGCGTGCACAACATCGGCAGGACGAACCTGCGGAACAGTATTCGAGCGTGGGTCGGACACCCACGCCATATCCACCGCCTAAAAATGGACTTTACTGTGTAAAACACTAGCAAAAATGACTAGTGCACTAGTCATTCTTACTAGTGCACTAGTCATTCTTACTAGTGCACTAGTCATTCTTACTAGTGCACTAGTCATTCTTACTAGTGGCACTAGTAAGAATGACTAGTGGCACTAGTCATATTACTAGTAAGATTTCTTACTAGTAAGTTCACTTTAAAATGACTAGTGATTGGCCTTACTAGTGCACCGTGTAGTTGAGGAAGGTGCAAACATGGAGACTGCTACAGTAGTTCTGCATCGTATCCAACCGAGCTCTATTGTTTTGGTTGGTTGGTTCCTATTTCGACGCAGGACTTGTCTGCACGGTTGCAGATTTTTGCAGATTCCTCTCTCCCGATAGAAGCAGTAAGACAAACCTCGTAAGCGTTCCCTTGCGTAATCTGGAAATGATCCTTGGAGTCAGCCATGAATTTAGCCATGATGTCTTTGCCTTCCGTGTCGCCTGCCTGGTCGGGCGCAAGAGATATTGTTTGCGTTTTTTCGTCCCAGCACAGTCCGAGTTCGACCTGTGAGAAAGTAGCAATACTTACAAGTTGTGTGTTACAACGACCAACAGGTCTGGCAAGCATACCACATTGTAGCGCCATCTTGCACGTTTGTTGCGCTATTTAGAAGGTAAGAGAGGTACATACCGTTTCTACAGGGTGACCTTTCACGATTCGGACGTCTCTCAACAATTCATGGTGTAAGATCTGGTCGAGAGTAGCTCTTTCTGACGCGTTCTTTTGCAGCATGTGTCGCAGGAGGCTGTTGAGAAGCTCGGAATCATGATGAAAAGGTATCTCGGTTTCACGGACGCTCTTTCCAAGATCCTGCAAGTTGGTGCCCTCGAATGGTGGGAGGTAACCGGTGGCAAGACTGTAAGTTGTGACACCAAAGGACCAAACGTCTGTCGCAGGGCCTTCAACAACCGCGTCTTCGGTAAAGGTTTCAGGCGGCATGTAGAATGGCGAGCCAGCAAATCCTTTTACTAGCAGGGCATCCTCGCCTTCTGCAAATGCTGAAACGCCAAAGTCGGCAAGTTTCACATTGTCTTGCTTATCGAGAAGAATGTTGTCGGGTTTGATATCTCTGTGAATGATCCCTTTCTCGTGAAGAAACGATAGACCCCGGGCGATGCCGACGATGTACCGCTTCAGCCGACGAAGAGGAACAGGCGTTGATGGGAAGTTACTGGGAAGGTGGCCACCTTCTAAATACTCCATGACAATCATAATCTCCGTGTCAGATTCCATCGTCCCGTAAATTTGGATGATGTTGGCGTGTTGGAGGCGCTTCATGATTTCGATCTCATCTCTTATCTTCTTGATACCTTCCATCTTGGCTTGAGGATTGCCGGATGCTGTCTTTTTCGAAATCATTGCCTTCGACAAAAACTTGATGCAGTAGTTCTGCCCGGATTTATGGTGTACGCAGAGTCGGACTTTACCGTATGCACCCTGACCAATTGTAGTGATGATACCGTAATCATTGACGAAGAAAGTGCCTTCATCGTCTCGAGTTTTTTCAAGCTTTGAAGCTTCTTCGATCGCCTTCAGATAGATGGGATTTGACGGGATGCCGACACATTCTTTGCACTTGAAGCCTGAAGAGCGCTGTTCGCCTTGACGATCGTCGCGCCCGCAAACGCTGCAGGCGCGTGCCGAGATCACCTTTCGCTTCGTGTTCCGGCGACTGTTCCCACCGGACACGTCGGATGAGCTTGGGAGGGCGGTAAGGTTCGAATTGCTAGAATGCGAGGCCAACGTGGTAGCACTTGTGGTTCGCGAGTACTTTGTGAATAGCTCGCGACAATCGTCATCCGTGGTTGCTTTGCGATCTAGGCAGTCACGCAACACGCTCAGCATCGTTTCGTTTACCGTTTTTTTCTCCAAGATCTTGAGAGCAATGTACAATAGGGGATCATCGGGCCGATCTGCCAGCGCTTCGCCTACGACTCCCTCCACAGCCACATGTAAATTATGCCTCCGAATGTAATCTCTCTCAGCCTCTTCCGTCGACATCACGGTAGCGTGTGCACTGTGCCTCAGTGTGCCCGCGTACCGCGTCCCCCCGAAGCCCCGAGGCCTTGCTGGTGTTTGATAAATATATAATAATAAAACTTGTTGTGTGGCGATGTCGCTGACTTTCCGGTTTATAACGCGATTTTGCAACGGGGTATATAAGACTCGCGTTGTCATATCTCATTCAAAGGTACCAGCCGTGAAGGCGAGTGCAAGGCGCAACTGTGTATACGTGACCATCAATAAAAGCGAAAAGGCAAACAAAATACTCGCGAGAGGCAAAAGGGGGAGGTGACACCGAGGTGTGTAACACGTTGAGTTACGGGATCGCTCCCGACCTGCGAGGAGCGCGTAGGAAAGTCTCGGTCGCAGATGTTCTGCGAGAACATACGCGACCGAGGTGCACGGCTGCAGGGCTACCGGAGGACCACGCATCGCATGTTGAAAGTCCGAACTGAACTCTCACGACACGTCTGGGAGAGATGTGTATTTACACGTCTGCCAGCCACAAGTTTGTATGCTTTGTCAGCAGTATCAGTTTTCAGAGGGTTCAAAAGCACCCGCACACTGCTTGAGGTCGATAAGAATCCGCATGCATTGAGAAATCGCATTGTAGTCGGCTTTTAGGTCCGCAAAGCCTGCATGGCATTTGCTGTCGCAAGTGACTGTCGAACTGTGGAAACCTCTGCGTGCGACTGACTGAATAAAAGTAACGGGGCGGGAGGCTTGTTCATGTCTCACTGATCCGTCAGCCGTCTTGTTCTGATGGTGAGAAACAAACTCACGATCTCTTGACTGCAGCGCAGCAGCTTGGTTGGCACCTTCTTCCCTGCTACATACACTTGATCCGTAGCAATCGTCATCAGTTGATCCCTCGAATTCCACTTCGATCGGATTCATCTTGCTTACTCTGGAAATCACTCACCTATTCAAACTTAAGTGAGAGTTTTGCTCAAAATGCAACAACAATGTTCGTGAACCTGCGACACCACTGTCTTTCGATCATTTCTTGACCAGCGATGTATTGGGGGCTCGCCTTTCAGATGGTTTGGATCATCGCACTTTCGTTTGCCCTACTTGCCGCTGTCATCATGCCCCTATACGTAGCTTTGGTTGGCCTTGGTACCGGTACTTCGTAACTTTTCCGCTCGCGCAAGCCGAAAACATGACTCGGCGCGTTCGAGAACAGTGTCACTGCCTAGTAAACGTTGTGATGAATGTATCCCCACAGCAGGTGGTGTTGGCAGCTCGCCCCACGCTCGAGGTCACCCATTCTGAGGCGTTGCACGAGCCGTGCAAGGCCATTCATTTCCTAATCCATTCTGCCTTCCCAGTGCTTGCCTGCCACCTGCACTTAACAGCACTCAAGCCTTCCGTAAGAGAGGCGGCCCGCCGCGTGCTGCCAAAGCGGCTACCACGGCGCCCAGAGACAAGCCCCAGTTCATCGGGTACAACAACCGAAGAAGACACAGCCGCCAACATACGCCAGCGTCAAACGCGCAAACCACCTCGACATCTCCCGAACAAAAAAAAAGCTCACCCGGCGAAGAACCAGGCGGTGGCAGTGAGGTTGATGATGATGATGCCGACGCTGGTGGTGAGTGTTGTTGTCGGTCCGGCGATCCCGTCCGCACCGCAGTTTTTCTGGTTACTAGCACTTTACAGCTCAATGCCTTCCGTCGTGGTCATGTACCCGAAAGAACTCAATGCCTTACGTCCAGCTATGTGTGAGGATCCCGCCGGTGCACTCAGACATCTGGGAGAGCGGACGCCTTGCCGCGAGCTGTTCTAATTTAGGAGCTCCCAACTGTTCCTTGCAACGTCGATGTCCTTTTGCCACCGCGGCTGAGACAAGCTCCAAGGGTTGGTCGCCGCGAGGATGCGCTGTCACAGCTCACGGCACAGTCTCACGAGCCAATGCGGGATGTAATCCGGCCTGGCTGGTTTGTGCCACAAGCTAAAAGGTTTCTGCTGGATGACAGTGCTCAGAAAGGAATATTCACTTGAAGGGAAAAAACCGATGCAACGAACCCATAATCATGACGAGGACAAGGAAAATAAGAAACAAAATGGACCAAACGAGTGAAAAGCACTGAAGAGGAAACCGGAAAAGGAGGAACACGACAAAGAAAGAGCAGACAAAACAAGACAGCTAAGGAGTGGAACACACAGGTGTCGCCCGTAAGTGTGAACGGCAAGCCCGAAAAGAGTACGGCAAAAAGAACGGAGACCCAGCAACGCGTTTCGCATAGAATCCTGCCTGCAACGCATCGTGTGGGTGGTCATGAGTTGACAAGTGACAATCAACAATGTGACCAGAGAGAGCGCAAGGTAGTCAAAAATTGACGACACTGATCGCAGCCCTCCCTGCTCGTTGCATGGGCTTGCCAAGCTCCTGATTGAGCAACACCAGAAAGAACGGGAGGAAGGTGGAGGTCGTGGGTGGTACACAGGGAGACAAGGGAAAACGGAAATGACTGCATGTCATTGTAAGCTCAATCTCAAAGAAAGCAAAACAAACAAAAAGACGAACTCATCCCTTTTACAGACGCCAAGCAGTGTAAAAGGTATTGAATATTCAATCGCTTTGCGGGGCAGGTGACTCGCATGACAGTTCAGAACGCAGATAGTCTAGTGTCTATCGATTTGAATAAGGGTCGTGAAATTGTGCTGAACTGAGTGGCATGCGATGCCTCCGCATTAACGCAACAAGAGCCCGGATATAGCAGTCTTCAACGGGTTTCGTTGCGGACTCCATCGGATGCAGGCAACAACGAGGGTAAGTCTTCTGTAAGTTGGATACGACGTCGCCAAGAGGAGGTGTGGGCGGCCTGGCAAGGTGCGGAGTGGGGTATGCGACCTCTGCAACCAACAGGGACTTCTAAATCCAGAGAAACGGGGGGTTCGCTGCCCAGAACAAGGCATTCTGGATAATTCTGGGCCCCCTTTCGGCATCAACACACGGGTTTTGGAGGGCACAGGCCACATCCCACCTGATCAGTATCGTACTTTGCGAGAGTCTTTCTGCCCAGCCCCCTACTTCCCACCTTTTGGCATCCTACCATAATATGTTACCTTCTTTTTCGTGTTTGCAGTTGGTCCACGAATACCTTCCCTCTATCACAAGTAGGTGATCTTGTAGCCTTGTAGCATAGCCGCATGTACTCCCTCTGTCAATCGACTAAGAGCATCAGCGGCCTACCGAGGATCTTATCCATTTGTGTAGGTTTCCCTATCGAGCTTTGTGCATTTGCTGAATATTGCTGTGGCTCAACTGCAAGCACATCTCGAGCATCGAGCATGCCTAATGTGGAAGGGGAACCAAATGAAAAGGAAGAGCGAATGTATCCCCCCGAAAAAGAAAAGACCCGAGCAAAAAGTCGGTTGAAAAGGCCTCGTCCTCTTGGCTAAAAGGTTTACGTTTTCATTTTTTCCTCCCGGGGGGGGGCATGTAGTTACGGGTGTCCGGCCCAGGAACGCTGGGCAAAGCCAACAACGACATGGCAACCAAATTGTAAAGAGGTGGTTGGTACGTACAATGTCCAAGAATAAAAGCAAAGCAAGGAAGAATAAAAAGGGATGAGCGACTCACGGTCATGGAAAGTAAAACAAACCCTCAGCGACTCGAGCTGCCTTGTTTTCGACAAGCTCTCGGCCCATCACAGTCAATGCAGTTCAGCGATACATACATTCCGTGCGCGAGATGAAACACTCACAGAGCATAAGCAATGGAGCTTGCACGCAACGCAATTCCAGTTTCCGTTTGCCGCAGATGCGACATCTTTTCTATCCTTCAGGTTCGCGGTTCAAGGTGTCAAATGCTTCTGAGTTGAATGGTTTACGTCGACGTCTAGCAAAAGGATCCTGATCCGATGCATCAGTGCGTGATGTTCTGCTGAACGGCCCACCCGAAGAACTCGTCGAAGGTAATGGAACTTTCTGTGTCGACGACGAACTGCTTTTCAATGTCATCCATTCCAATTCCCCACTTGGAAAGAAGCGGGATGGCCTTCTCGAACGCCTCCGGCTCAATTTCTGGGGTTTCGGTTCTTTTCGGGTTGCCGTACAAGTCGTGAAGCTCGATATACCGCTCCAGAGACACGAGCACGGTTCTGAACTCGGTTCGAGTCAACACGTCACGTGCACCTCCACTTCCGTGCTTCGCGGCAGCAAGGGCAGGTGTAACCCCCCCGGCGTACATGTTGCTGCGCCCAAGTTCGGATAGCAGACTCGCGGATATGGTTGACGCTGATACAGTAGCCGGAGTTTTCTCGCCAGCGAGACGCGTCAGAAGTTCTTCACGCGCAGCGATGTCGTCGGTGTGGTCAGATGTGGGGAGCCGCATGCGCTCACCGTGGCGAGGCACAAACTTCGACATAGCTGTTGGCGATGTGACATCGCCGTTCGCCGAAGCGGGTTTTGCTGGAGACGTAGCTGGCGGAGGAACCGACTGCGGTGTCGCCTTCGGTGACTTCTTCGCAGGTTTTTCTGCTGAAGGCGATTCTTTCTTGGGGGGCGTCTTGGACGCGGTGTTCTTGGTGGGATCAACGTGCACCTGCGACGGACGCCCGCCTTGCTGGTAGTCTTGTGCTGGTTCATCTGCTGCGAACGCTTCCTCAGGAGCGAATCTGCCCCAGTACTTTTTGATTGCACTATTTTCCTTCTTCGCCGGCAGCTCGGGCATCGCTGTTTTCCATGAGTTCCAGTCGCTGTGCCGCCTTGCAGGGACAGTGAATCGCGGCCGCTCTTCAGCAATTTGGTTCTGCTTTTTGAAATACTTAGAAATGTTGCGCCTCCACTGTGGTGTCCTCTTGGGCGGCAAGTCTGCGGGTTCCTCATATAGTTCAGGGAACGGACCCGGCCGTCTGCTGGGGACAATCCATGGTTCCGCCGACACCTGCGACTCTCTATCCGGTTCTTCAGGGTTTTCAATTCTCTCGGGAGCCGGGGGAGGAGCTGGCTGCGTCTCAAGCCAGTCTTTGTAAGGTGCTCTTTTCGCATTCAGACGGAAGCCTGACGGGTGACGCACACGCGTCCAATCAAGCTTCAGTTTCCGGACGAACAGTGCTTCGGCAGTAGTTGTCTCGCCGTTGCCCCACAAGATGGTGTATTGATTGTTTTCGGGGTGGTAAAACGCAACGTGTCCACCTCTGTACCACTGCTGGTCCTCCTCATCGAACACTTCCACCGCCGTGCGAATAGGAATCACAGAGGCCGTCGAGCGGTTGCTCAGTTCAGAGCGGGAGCTCCGCTGGGCAGAGTGGTACGGCATCCTGTCCTGTCTTCCTTTGCGCCCTCCCCGCGGTACTCCTGCTGTGTCACTACTATCAGCTCACGGGAGTGAAGCGGTGTCAGGACTAATTATCGGCGAAACTGGATGACGAGAACGAAACCGGCCTGACCTCCCTGGGTTGAGAAGCTCTGTGTATGATTTTGCATTTTCGTACCTTTGACAGAGTGAGCCGATGCCTCTCATCTCGCCCTTAAAAACACGGCTGAGTCACGCATGCTCCTAGCAGACGCTAGCGTCTGACATTGTGCACGTCGTTGGGTGGTATTGACAAGGGGTTTCATCGGACACTCGGATGAGCTTCATCCACGTTGAGCCAATTCACCCCTGCCCGATCGAGTAGTCGTGTGGGTTAGAACGCAAATAATCCGTGGCGATTATCATCACCGGGTCGCGGTTACCTCTTCGCACGTCTTTCGCCTCTTCGTACTTTGCTTCTCCTTCGTTCGTCCAGGTTCATCGGTTGCGCGTCGATAATTGCTTCTTTGCGGCGCTTGGGCGATGGCCGTTTTGTCTTCTGTGGAGCTGCCGAGGTTGATCGTCGCTTCTTCGTCTTCGCTCCCGAGACCGGCTTTCGCACTTCGGTACCTTTCACTTTGCCCCTGTTGCCCCTTCCGACAGCACAGTTTCGGCCTCCGACTCCGCAAGTACATGTACAACGTACGAGAGCAAAAAATCGAGCGTAATCGAGCTCAGGCCGTTTCGAGGGGTAGGTGAATTGGCTCGACCACACTATAGGACTTTCGGATTGATAGTCTTCACGGGTTTTAGAGTGAAAGAGGTCTTGTGCAAGCGCACGTGAACACTTGGAGATACCAGAAGAACTGCGTAATTTTGGTTTATTCTTTTGAGCGAAATAGAGGCCCTCCATGGAGAATGGCAGCCGCCGGCAAAGTCTATCCTGCATGTCTGAAACGCCCAATAAGGTGCGTGTGCTTTAGCGGCAGCGAAGAAATGCCATCTGAGATGTCCCCCGTCGCCGTATGGACGGTGAGCCCGTCACTTTCCAAGTCAGATTCAAATTTACTTTTTTCTAACTCAAATCGGGAGTGGTTTCAATCAAGTGTGGCAGCTACTTATACAGACGCACAAACAGAAGGAAACGCTAGCTGGCAGTCTACTTCGTCACTTAGCCGAGAAAGGGGAGCGGGTGCCTGCAATTCCGGACACCGTCATTCGGCTAGTTGTTGGCTGGATCCGAACGGAGAGAATGCGCAAAGAGCAAGCTGGTAAGTTTGCAATTGCAGCAGACGCACGAAACATAGGTGCTAAACGTGTGAACGTGAGGAGACCGACGGAGGAAGCCATTTCCTCCCGATCGCTTTCACTTCGTATTGCTTCTGTTGAGCTGTGCTGACTCGGTCTCCAAGAACACAACGACCGCCTCCAAACGCTTTGGTCGCTGTTAAGAACAGCGAGCAGGAAGTAAAGCGCATGTCACTACGGATTCCAGTTGCTGACATCTTGGGGCACCAAACAGAACCCCATGGGATAGACCGGACCTTCTCTTCCCGTGATAAGCTTCTTTTCGAACCATTTTCGATAGACGGCGAGCGCTTGTTTCCCTGTTTGTACCACGTAGAAGCAGTTCGACACCCACTCGGAACCTTTGATAACACCTTCTTGAAGGTTTCGCTCGAAGCGATGCGTGATTTTGTCCGTAAAGTACTGTTCAGTCCCGAAGAGGATGACTGGCTGTGACGGTGTCGTGCCGACCTTCCGGCGAACCTCCTCGAGAGAAAATTCGAAATCTGTGCCGATGCCTCCGGTAAGGAACACAGGGAAGTCAAGCTGGAAGTCAGACTGCCTTTCTACCAGCTTCTCAAGGCGGTATGTCATCCACACATCCACGAACTTGTTCCTCTTCTGTTCGTTGACGACGATGCCCGGCGTCTTCGGCGAGAAGTCGCAAATGTTGCCACATGACAAGATGCCTAACTTCTGAGCCACTCGGTTGCCGACCTCCATTGCCCCAGGTCCTCCTCCAGTGATGAGGGCCAGGGGCTTCTTATCGTGAAGGAGCGGGGAATTGACGTTTGGCCGCATAGCCAGAAGTCCTTCAAACAGTACTTCGAGTTCACCTTCTAGGTCCCCTTCTTTGAGATTACTTCCATACACACCGAACGCCGTGGCGTCAAGGTACTCTTGCGAGCGGTCCTGCGGATATACAGGCACAAACGCACCGTGGTCACGTCCTTCTTTGTGGAGGTATCTGAAGATGCGTTCATTTTCAACATCCACGCTGAGAACGTCAACTCCGAAAATGGACAGGTCGTACAGCATGGCTCTGTCCTCGTGCGACAAGAAGGACCCGAATGACTTGCTGCATTTCTGGAAATAGATACGCTTCAGGCATGCTGCAACCTGTGCATTGTTTGAGTTGTGTTCGGCTGGCGCTCGCTGGAATTCAAACCGCTGCAATATCATCTTCTTTCACAGTACTGAATGCATTTTCTGCCGAAGGAGAGAATTAAATACGGCTGTTAAGGAAGTCAAACAAAGCACGTACCGTGTCAGACATGAGCAAGTTCTTCAGTACCGGCGACGGTAGATACCTCGAAAACAGCACACCGTGCGAGTTGATGTCGCCAACAGAAATCGCCTTCAATATACCTAAATTTTTTTGTGTTCCTGTCAACAGAGGCGAGCGACACATACAAGTGGAATTTGGAAAAGGTCCCGTACCAGTAGGAAGCAGCGTGCATCACAGAAACATACCGTAGCAGGACTGCTGTCGGATGTATTTCCACACGCTGCGTCGTTGCGCCTCGGGATCCATCATTCCAGGGTAAGATTGCTTTTCGGGATGGGTCTCAATCCAATCGACGGAACGCAGATGGTCCAGTTGCGCGGGCTTCACAATAAATACGCCAGCTTGATTGTGACTGTCCGGAATAGTTTCGAAAGCTCGAAATATTCGTTGTCCGTCTTGTAGCGCGGCTTGCAAGCCGTCCTCTATATATGAGTGGTCTCTCCAAGGTTCCAGCAAGTACAACTCAAACGGAATCGACTCCAAGAACGTCTTACTCTCACCAAAGAAGCAGAATGTCCTGCCTTCGAAACTCTCCTCATCAGAGCCCCCCTCGGCGGGCTCCAGCAAGTCCGACGTGCAACACTGGATACCTGTGATGTGGTCTTTCTTTGCATGGCACTTCTTCATTCAGAAAACTTAACATAAAACTTCAAACAAACAAGAGTGATCTCTGTGAGAGAGATAACACATCACAAGTCAAACTAGTCACGCCTTAGCATTCTCATGTCTTGTGACCATCACTGCTGCGCTGACCTTTCGAGAGACAGTGCGAGACAGTGTAGAAGAGAAAATACTTGACGTAGCTGCTTTCCGAATGGAAGGAAAAATATGGAGGTAGAGGGGCAAATACAATACAAACACAATCTGATTTGTTCTTCGCCATGTAGGCGTAGACCCGCACGACCTCACGTCCGTTCAACACGGTTCGGTAGTTACAGCACTTGGGATTCCTTCGGTTCTTTGTCTGGCAGCTTTTGTCGAGCATTTCCTTCCAAGCTGGCGCTTATGCATAAAAAAGAACAGGCGTGTGTTTGTTTGTACGTGCCGGGGGAGGATTAGCCTGTTCGTGATTGATAGTGAGTGAATATGATCGTTAGGCTAATCTTCTCCCAAACACGCTGCCAACGTTCTCTTTCGTGTTTACAAAGCATTGTTACTACGAAAAAGACGAGCTAGAGTGCAGAGACCATGTCGCCGGGGAGTTTCGGCTGCTGCTATGCGTGCTGCGTGTATCAGCACAAAGACAAACCTTCAGGCAAGAGGTCAGACGCTACTCGCGCGTAGCAGTTCCGAATGAACAAGGTTTTGGTTCGAACCATCAGCATCTGGTTGGGGACAGCCAGGCGCGAGCGGTCGTGGTGGAAAGTCTGATGAAGCTTCAGCAGCTTTTTACATGGCTTTCCCTTCCGGAGGGCGAGCCCGACTGTCGGCAGGAAGCCGTGCACCTGACCCCCGTATCCCACGCACCCGTGGCGGAGCCGTATGTGGAAAATAGCACGCCCGTCTCCCATTTCGGACCACCAGTCGATGCCTTCCTCGCCAAGGTTGAGAACTGGTCTGCCTTGCATGTCCACGCGCCCAACCAAACTTTTCAGGTAGTTCGGGTCCGCGACACGACGCTTCGGCTCGCGACAAAACAGCTTCCCGAGTTCGGTGCCTCCACCGATCTCATCGAGCATCAATATGCCAATTGGGGTGACGGCGGTAAGTGTTACTCGCACAGTCGCCTTTCCCTCTGTTGGTCTGAAGACAATATCGTCTCCGACCCCGTTTATACCGAGTTGCGACAAAGTGCTCTTGAGGTTGAAGTAAACATGGAAAGATGGGTCCCAACCGGCAAACCGCGGTGATATGTTGTCAATCGTGACTTGGCATGTCATCGTGCGCCGATTCGTGGTGCGATCCATGGATGTTACCTTCCCGTCATTCGTCACCAAATCCCAGCGTTTGTCTTCTTGATTTTCAGCCCGCTTCGCAATGGTGTAGCTTATGCTCTTCTCTGATGGCACGCTCACCACATGCGGATGGCATCTGTACGGATGATACCGCGCACTAGCACTCGATCCGTTGCGCAGGTTCATCAGCTTGTCCTCTTCCCCGTTGGCGGTTTCCCTTCTAGATGTAATGAATTCTAAATGCGCGTTTTGTGAATGCTCGCTCTGCGACACAACAGCATCATCGGCTTTCGTGAACTATTGAGTTTCTCACCAAGCCCGGCAGTTACCAGGGTCCAGACGAAGAGCTTGGAGCACATTAAAGCATGAGCCAGTTCGAATGCAAGGAAGTGCAATGCAAAACAACGAGGAATGTATGGGGTGGGACAGGAGAGGGAGGATGCACGGAGGCTGCTTTGCGTTTTCCGGCACACGATGTGAGAATTACCTTGCTAGGAAGCCATATCGCCCTACCCGTTTGTCTTTGTGACGCGGATAAAACAATTTTTAGTAGGCTGCCAAGTCAGGATGGAAACGAGGGCGCGGGGCTGACTACGTTTGCTAGCTGGGGGGAGGATGTCTGGGACTGCAAAATGTAGAGCTGCGGGCGAGTACCGAGATGACTGCTCATTTCGAGTTTTTCTATATTCTCCGCTCGATGGCTAGCAAAGGTCTTTTTTCTAGCTGTACTTTCTCGTAGCTCTGTCGTTCGGAGCCTCGAAGTCTGTCGAACACTCGGCAATGATGGCAAACTGGTTAATCTTTGTATGCGACGAGTAATAGTGGCGCGTGATGTGGTCAAAGTTTACTGTTTTCTTCACGGCTGGTCTAGAATAGACATCGCGAGTGAAACTGAAGAGGTTCGGGTACTCCCGCAGCATCTTTCTCGTGCATTTGAAATGCTGAACGTAAACAGGGTCAAAGCGGATGAGTGTCACGAAAAGGCGGATGTCGGCAATCGATAGTTTGTCGCCGAGTAAAAACCTGGAGTGCGACAGACGCTCCTCTGCCCAGTCCAAGTTTTTGTACAATGCATCAACCGCGGTGTTGTATGCCTGTTGAGTGGTGCTGAACCCGCAGCGGTAAACGCCATCATTGATCTCGTACACCTGGCTGTTGATCTCTTCTAGCTCTCGCTCGCGACCTGAAGGGAACAGTTCAATGCTCGTGTCCGGATTCTCACCGATTCCCTGAAATTCCTTGTCGAACATCTCCACAATATCGGCAGACTCGTTGTTGACAATCATGTTCGTCTTCTTGTCGAAGAGAATTGGTACCGTCGACTTGCCGTGCGTATCTTTGCACATTTCGTAAATGTCACGAACAAACTTCTTCCCATTGACATGGTCGACAGTGGCGCCTTCGGCAGGAATCGACCCATGGCCTAGAATATTGGCCACAGGTTCTTGTTTCTCGCCGTCGCAGAACCACCAGCCTATGTGCTGGTCGTTTTCATCGTCCGGACGCGACCGAAGCAATGTCGGATGAACAACCGAAACTGAAACTACGTTTTCCAGCCCCTTCAACGCACGCACCGCTAAGCATCTGCTGGCCCAAGGGCAGGCGTAGCTGACGTACAAGTGGTACCTGTTTTTCTCCGGTGGGTATTCGTCGCTTCCCTTTTTGATCCACTTGCGCCAGATTGAGGCCGTCCTCTTGAATGCACCGTCGTCACTGAGCTCGTCCATTGCGGTGCGAGCCATGAGTCGGGATCGGGAAAAAAGAAAGATTTTGAGTGGTGGTTTGCCTGTCCAACGTGTGTGGTTAAGCAAAGCTGGAGAAGTACACTGCGCCCAGGAATCCGGCGGCTGCGGCGGCAGCGACAACGGCAGCGACATCGACGAGAACGCACCGAAGAACCCGCGGCACAGCACCAATCCATTCCCCCCGCGGGGATGGCCGTGGAACTCTCCCCCGCGAAGGTCGGGGAGAGCCGGGGGCAGTGAAGTGACGAAGCCCGCGAACGGTGGGTGGTGACCCCTCCGAACAGCCTCCCTGGCCCTGGCCCACGCCTGATGCCGCAACACCTTAACCCGGGCGGCGGCGCGTTGGCATGAGCCAGGAACCTCAAGGGAGCAGCACGAGAGGCATCATCCACGCTTCAAAGGCCCACACACTGCGCCCAGGTCGTGCTCTTGCTGCGCATTCAGTTTACGTTAACACCACGCTGAATCGACTCGATATATTCATCCTGCTATTCTATGCTATGGCAGCTCAACGGCTTCTTGAAAGTGCCACCGAAGGAAAAGTCGAAACGCAGACTGGGAAAAGAGGTCGCAAAAAAATGGATGAAAATAGCAGAAACATAAAGTCCACATGTACCGAAGATGATCAAGCTTGTTGATTGAATCCTTTATTCTCGGATGCTGAACCGTAGCAAAGCTCAGGCAGGCTACGGTGCCAGTCGAGTCGAAGCACTCGACGCTGACTCCGCGTGTCACCGGCTTTGCCATGCCCATCATAATTGCATATTCAGGTCAATGTGCACCCTTGAAGCTGGTTGTTCGGAGAGATCGCTTGGACTGGCTCGTATTTGTGTGTCGACAAAAAAATAAGCTGAATCATCGACAATACTTCTTTTTTTTCTGTACGTACAAAGAAATCCGAAACCGAACTGAAGAGGGACCAGAAAGAGGGCAGAAAGATTAATGTCCGCACTTAGAACCGCCCATGCTAAGCAATGCAGCTTGCCAACTAAAATATTTGATCGCAGCCCTGGCAGCGGCCGCATCCTACGATAGTTTTGGGATAGCGACGGAGGCATTAATCTTGTATGAGGTGTTAGGTGTTAAGTATTCGTCTGGCGTACTATCTTCCAAGATCTGCGATCCTACAGCAAAAATAGACGAGAGCGCTTCAATTTTTGTCACCGACTGCGCCTCAGGGAACACAAGATACCCGCACGGGGGCGGTGCGGCAAGCATCCCCCAGGTACGCAACGCCTTGATGCTTTGGTTTGGAATATCGACCCGTAAGCCCGCAGCGCCGAACACGTGAAGCTTGGCCCGGATATAGCTGCAGCCCACTACAACAAAGACAAAAAAAGCACAAGAGAGAGAGAGAGACACATAAATCAAAGGGTGTGGGACAGGGACGGAATTAGTCACGCCTTAGCAGTTCCAGGGCCTCTCCCCACCCACCTATATATGTGTTCTCGCCTACCGCGCTGACAATTTCGAGAGAGAAAAAAAAGAGAGAAAGAACAGAACAGACAGAATGATTCTTTTTGGTCGCTGACGTCGCCAACACCGACGCTCGTCGTTGCCAGAGGAAGATTTCCACAGCGAGTGCCGACGCAAGAACGCGTCCGGATTGATTGCCACTGCTGAGCGCAAGGATGCAGAAGCGGCGAGAAGAGTAGCAAGATAGGAGGTAGAAGATAGGAAACTCGCGTTGCGATGGATTGCCAATCACGCCTTGTGTAGACACATAATCGGAGGATAGCGCAGCCAACATCCAAACATCCATACGCCGTTTAAGAACTGGCTCAATTTGCTTGATGCCGAGCCTCGGTCGCGTGGGTGTACGCACGAGGCACCCATAGCATGTTCCGAGTGGGTGTGCATGACCAGTAGCAGGTGCGGCACCCCTAAATCTTGTTCTTGTTTATGAACTGGAGGCGGTTCGAGGGTACCAGCCCAGATAAGCCTGGGTTATCCACACAAGACACGTGCCACCAGGCACCTGAGTGATCATGAACCTTCAATTTGTCGTTCTGTGGGGAGTGTTAGCCACATAGAAGCTCTCGTAAAAGAGGATTGCCATGATGGTAAAGTTCGGGCGCTAGTCTCTAGTTAGCCTAGTACTCAAAAAAGATACACCTGCATGGTGGAGCCCAGCTTCAGAAACTGGAGTTAAGAAATACTCGAGGGGCTGCCTTGTGCTTACTTCGAAGGAGGCCAGAGGGGGAGAAACAATACAATTACAAAGTGGGTCTTTTTTTTGTTGAACGCTGACGCCCGCCACTGAACCCAGATTCACCTGTGTTTCGTGTGGGCTACAGCACATTTACCTCCTTTGATCTTTTGCAGCTGGCAGCCTCCTCAAGTATTTCCTACAAAGCAGGTGTGTGCGAAGGACCTGTTTTGTATCTTTACAGGCAGGTTCCAACGCTGCCAACTTTCTTTTTTGTACTGACATGTCCAGCGTGGTATGTTGCATCTGGGAGTTCATCGCCAGATGGCGTTCACTGCGGGTTCGATCTCCTCCGGCTGCGTTTTTTCCAACTGCATTTCCGAACTTTTCCTTCTTCGCGTTCCCCGAAAGTCCAAGTAAGATGTGCGGCACCCTTGCGGAGCCCTCAACTCCCCGGACCTCCCGCACTTCCGAACCATGTTGAAACTCCGGCAAAAACCGGAGTCACACGAGATATCAGCCATTTCTTCAAAAATTTGCGGGAAGACACTCCTGACCGGGAACCGAATCTCCAACTCACCGGCCCACAACACCCTACCCTAACCGCTGGACCGCGCCATGCACCGAAACCCCGAAAACCTCTCACCTTCAATCGGAGGAGAAAAAGCGTCATAACGAAAAGTCGTAGATGAACCCGCGACCCCCAGATTTCCCAATAGGCTCGGTAGAGCCAAAACTGGATTTTTTTGATCCTCGGATCAAGCGTCACAACACCCGGCAAAATCTACGACACAAGCGGGCCCTTGCCGGTACCACGTGGGAACACGTGGGTTCACGTGCATGTATCTAAAAGAAGGCACACCTGATTAAAAGACAGCTCGTCATCGTTGTGCGCCGTGTAAGGATACAGGGCAACGGCATAGGAATCGCCAACCTGTGAGAGTGGTGCTGCTAGGCAAGAGACTACAAGATTAACCCAGGGTAATTACACTTCTTTCGCTGCTACAACATTTTGCACAAATTCGTTCAATGCGCTCTGTTGAAGTGCGGCAGATAACAACATCTTTGCACGATGGCAGCTACATTCTAGATTTGCATACATATGAGTCTTCTCGGTGACTGTCGGAGCGGTCAACGAGCGAATCTTCTTCGTCTGACATCTCCCATTTTTGGTCGCGTCGGGGAATTTGTCTGGTGGACTGCCGCGCAGGCGCCGGACTCACCAGCTTCGATAGGCGGCTTAGAAGTTTAGAAGCCCCGTAGTAAATACCGACCGCAAGCATCACGGTGAGGACTTGCCGCCGCGTGTTTTTAGAGAGCCAAGACGAGCTCCCCTGGGCGGCCTTTGCGGATGCCGCTGGTGTGCCGCTGGAAACTGTCGTTGCTGTCTGGGAGCCAAAAAGGTTAGAAAAAAGCGACTCCCCTGCGGGCCCGGTACCGACCTGCTGCACTTGCGCGTAGGTGCACATCGCACTCAGAGCGAGGATAGCGAATTGTATGGACACCTCGACGAGGGACACAAAAGCCTGCGTGATCTCCTGCCCCGCGCTCAAAATTATCTGCGCTCGGCTAATGGGCTGAGAAAAATTGGAGTTCGCATTCGCGACCTGGCCACCGTTGGCGTTGTTGGCGATGCCGCCGTTGTTCATGTTGCCCATTGGGTTACTGTTCATTCCGAACCGATTGTAACCCCCCATGCCTCCCGTGCCCATACCACCATACCCGCTGCTCATACCGTAGCCTCCCATTCCGCCACCCATTCCGCCGTAGCCGCCACCTATTCCGCCATACCCGCCGCCATACATTGTTCCCGTTCCTCACAAGATCGGCGCTGCGCCGGAAACGGTACCGGAAAACCGAACAACAGCGATTGATGGGCGGAGTGTGCTCTCTTACGCACGGAAGGACCCCGAGCTGCAACTTCGTGTGTATGTGCTAGGACCTGATATCTGTGTTGCCGACAATCAACCGAGGTAAATGCAGTCTGGTATAGTAATAGTATCTTTTGTTATCCTTCCTTTGGGTGGTACTGTTATGATTGTGTGTTTGACAGGTCCCAAAAAAAAAAGACTGGGTACTAATGTATGCCCAAGGAGGTATGTCGAAGAGGTGAGCGGGCCGATGTCCATCCAGAACGTGATCTCCGGCGAAGGGACTAGTACACATCCACCTATCACATGGCCGTTACACGCTTCGTGTATTCCGAGGCACTCGCGCTGCTATTGGTGCCATCGGCTGGTGTCTCTTTTGCGCATGACTTTGTAGCCCCAAGGGTCGCTTTGAGAGAAACGAGCCGCATAGTGGGGGCACACGATCAAAAAGAAATGTTAAAAACGGAAAAAGAAAGCCACGACCTGTCGCTTTTTGAGGGCGGATTCCCTGAGAAAGCGAAGTCAAAAGGAAGAAAAGGAAAGGTACTCGAGTCTCGACTTGCGCTCGCACGGCGCAACGACACATCCGCATGCTAGCTCAATGCCGCAAGCGCAGAAGCGTAGCAACTTTGTCCAGTATTAAAGCGAACCTTCGAGGAAAGATGTACAAGTAGTACAAGTACCACGGTACCCAGAATGCAACACAGACGACTTCAGCGCGAGGCAACCATGCACAGCTCGGAGGTAGGAGAGGTGGTTCACTTCTGCTAGAAGGAGCACTGCAGTAAGAATTTCGACAAGTGTCCTCATCGTGAGGGTCGTAAACAAAAGCTAAAAGCGGCCTTCGTTAATTCGAGGCTGCATTAAACGGTGACCTGTTCGGCATTTGGGCGGCGCATGACTTTCACCTCTGCAACGTGAGCGTCGTCTAATTAAAGGGCGTTCAAACCTTTTGGATCACGCGGGAATACGACTGCTCAGTAGCATGTGTCTACGAGTCTTCGTACGAAGACACCGTCAACCCAGGTTCAAATTGAAGCCGTTGATTGAACTCGGAAACGTGGTCCACATCTTGGCCTGCGGCGAAGCAGCACCCGAACCGCCGGCTCTGTGACCGTGTTGCGGCGGTGCCGTGATACAGATAACGGCGACCGGGGTCGCCAGGACTTGTTGTTGTAAGTGTAGTTGTGGTTGCTGTTGTTGTAGTCGTTGAAGTTGTTTGAGTGAATAATGGTGTTGGTGCCGGTGTGTGTGTAAGTGTTGGTAGTGGTATTGATGATGCTGGTGCTGCTGTTCAGACTGTTGTTTTTGTCGCCTTGTCAAAATATTTGGTTCCACGCATTGATCACAGAAAAAGCTGTCGAAGAAACAGGCGCTTTCGCAGGATTGGCCCTGGGGGTCTTCTGAGTACGTGTCGCGGGACAACCCAGGTGCTACCCTTTCCTCCAGAGTAATATTGCGTGTCGGCACCATCTGTAGCGCAGCGGGATCGGTCGGAAGATCCGATACATTTTTCGGCGAGGATCGCAGTTCACAATCAGCAACTTCGCACGGCTGCTCATTGCTCGGCGCACTCCGTCTGTGAAAGCAAATTGGATGAAGAACCTCATGATGTTGAGTATTCCACCTGGTCGGACCTAAATCGGGCTGAGTATCGGGGGTTTCGAGGAAGTGTCGGGGAGTTCCGGGGAACTCACCAGGCCCGGACCACCGGTGGGTATTTCACTATTTGTCCAAGGAACTTGGAGTGCCAAAGTTAAGACGCTTGTGAGCAAGGCTCACAAGCGTCAACAGTTCAGGTGATGCGGAGACTGATGCCTGTTGAGCAGGCAGGGCAAGAAAGATAACCGAGGTGAGAAGGCAGACAGGCATAGCAAGTAACCCCACATGGGTAGGCCTGCCCATGTAGCGGCATGGAAACCCAAAGCATAAGAGCCGGGGAAAGACCTGGGGCATCGCAGACAGCGCCAATCCAAGGTAACACGCCAGATGAATTCCCTGCGACTCGTATGGGTAAGACGCGGAAACCCTGCTGAAGCAAAGAACGAAGGAGCATACGCAAAATGGTGAAAAGTCGTGCGCGAATGGGCGCTGTCTGTTGTCATTAAGCAGCGCTGTGCTTGAACGAGCCCCGTGACCGCAGAAGAATGTGACAAATGTGCCTCCTCAATGCTGCTACCTTTGTCCCTTTCGACTTGGTTAAGCTGCCTAGCCGCTGCGCTCGACTTCAGCATTGTCTTATCATTTTCCATTCCGTTTTTAGCTGAAATTGTGGTAATGGTCGTTCTGGTATGTTTTGTCAGATAGTGAGTAACAACACCTTTACCGTGAGCTTCGCTTCAAGTAATGAGCGGCACTGCAGAGTCTACCACCAAGTGGCTACCGACTTCCCTAACAAAACTGCAAAGTGTGCCGAACCTTCGCAACAGGTCGCTTGCTGAAAACACCAATCTGGTGTTTTCGGGCCACAACTTTGTGTGGTGCGGCTATCTGCCAACGTGAATTCGTATTCATTCTAGTACTTATCTGGTACTCATTCTGACACCCACAATACTGCCGGTACAGTGAATCCGCGCGTTTGCATGATACAGATGAGCGGATGCTGAGAAAAAACGACCTGGGTTCCTCGTCTTTCTTGGTATGCTTTTGCTCACTTGAAAGCCTTCTGAGTCGGGGGGGGGGAACTATTGCACGACGGAAGACGGCTGTCTGTGCCCATGATACATCCCGCACTTCTGCGAGGTATCAGAAAAGGATCAATCGAAATCATGTGCAGATTCTGGTCTGTTGGCGGGGAAGGCTGCACAACAGTGAGAATGCAGACGAACACATCGAGCGAGCGTCGAAAGTACTGGAAGTTTGTATCACCTTCTGTCAACAATACTTTTGAATGTCTTCCCACATAAGAGTGAAGACACGACACTTTCATTCGAGTGGCAGGCATGTGTCCGATCCCGTATCCATGCTTGGACGAAAGACAGCGGTGCTCTGCCTGCAGAGTCCAGAGTAGAAATGCTGAGCTGGCAAGGAAGATACAAGCGAGATTCACGGGCAAGGAGGAAGAAAAGTGTAGTGGCAAGCGCGGAACGGAGGCAAGAAAAGTGGGGTGTCAGGTTGATAACAATGGAACAGCTCTCCTTTCAGTTGCCTGACGATGACAATAGAAAGAGAGAAGAGATAAAGAGAGAGCCTGGGGTGTAACGTCTTTGGCGTCAAACGACTGATTGTACAGAAGAGCGCCGTCTTCTTGAGTCTCACGTCTGCTGAATCGGCGGTGCGTCATGTGGGGGGACACCGCTAACGTTGACGAGTCTTACGGACAACAGTATGGCTGGTGTTTTTTTTCCCCTACACGATTCGTTGTCAGTGCCAGCTCAGTCTGCGACCAACATCAGTCTGTGTGTGGACATCGCTTTCAAAAGTATAAGTCAAGGGTCGCAGCAAGTCCACTCGGCGGGGGCATTCTGCAGGCACAGCCCGAAATGGCGACGGCGTCATCAATACTATGCCGCCTTTCACTACAGCGCTTCCTCGTGGTTTTCTCCGAAGGGGAGGACCGTGCATCAGAAACGTGCATCAGAATACGACCGCACAACACTTGTGAAAGGTAGAGACCAGCGCGCAGTTGTTGCATAGAGATGCTACCATGTCGATCGCTGGCAACCACCAGCAGGCTTCTGAAAGTGTTCGCCACTTGACAAACTTGTTCGGCTTCAGTACTAGTCGTTCAAAGTGTAGGTAGCACTGCATCCACATATTGTATGTCCGGCGATAATCGCTCAGTCAGTTGCCTATGACGGCGTTCTTTTGATTGATGCTCAATAACTCTATTTCGTTTCTGCATTTGCTTTGGCTCTCGTGTTTCCGTGTATTTCTTCCATCCCAGGTGACGCACGCAGTACGCCGATACGCTTTCAATGCACGCGAGGCATGGCAAGCACGCCGGCCCTGTGTTTTGAACCAGTGGTTGATTCGTTCTGCATCGTAGTAACAATGAACTGGAAAGAACGTTGGCAGCGTGTCGGGGAGAAGACGACAGCGACCTTTTCCTTCTTTGGGTTGTTTATTCACAGAGCTGTTTCGAGTGTTCGTAAAACTGGAGGTGATAGGATGAGAGGGGATATGAAGGAGGGAGGGAGCGGAAGGTGGCATCGAGGTATGTATACATGTACTCAGCTCAGCCGGGTTAGAAATACGATCAGTACGTTTGCGCCGAAAAAGAAGCGAAAGAGGCTTCTTCAATGCACGCGGCGGAACTGCTTTGCGCTAGAACCCTTTTGTCTCATCGGGTTGCAAGCAGGAGTTGCAACGCCCGGGGTGATTTGTTGGGAAACAACTTTGAAACAGAATCCGGAAGTCTAGAGGCGACTTCTGCTTGGTTGCTCCCCCACTTGGAAAATTCTTGAACCATAGTCTTCTAAGACCAACGTCTTATCGGCAAATGATTTAATTGACATTTCAATGAGAACACTCAGGATGGAATTGAAAGAAGATTAATTATCTGATAACTCTCGGCGACGTCGAAGAACACCGGACGAGAGCAACAGCTCAACTCCCTCGCAGCAAAAGCGAGAAAATTTCCCACCCACCCGCCCAGAGCATTCATCAAGAATGGGGAGGAAGGTGAAGTCATGTACCGAGAGAGGAGTCGCGAAGCGAGGCGGAGTCGCGAAAGGGAGCCTTCTCGAGAGGATGGCGGCCTTTTCGACGGAGGAAGCGCGGGATGCGATACGAAATGGAATGCATGTTGTTACACATGCTCCGCTCGCCGCTCGGCTTTGACAGCCTATGAAGGCTTCTGTGAGCTTAAGGAGCTGGTGCCATGGCCGACGTCAGCGAGGAAGCTGGAGGCCTTCGGCGGAGCCATGAAGCTTTGCGGCCATCCTACTACGGAAAGTGCTACATATCGCATGTACGCACCCACAGCGCCCTCAACTTCCAGGGGATGCCCGCAGCGGACCAAGACTACCTGAAGTTCGTAAACCAGTCGCTCAAGAGAGGAGCCGGAGAGGAAGACTGCTGGCCGATCGGGACAGAGATGATCGGGAAACTGGCGTTGGCGGCGGTGACGAAGAAGACCACGAAGTCGTCTCTGTGAGCATGGTCATGCTCTTCTTCCTCCTGCAGGTGAGCGAGTTCGTCGAAGCGGACATGATGATGGACGACGTCCAGAAGGTTGTGTCAGTCCGAGTGTGCAGGAGGAAGAACGACCAAGAGGCAATCGGTAGAACTGTTTCAATGAAGGCGAGGAGCCCGAGCGTATGGGAGACACGCCATCTGTCCGTACGTGGCAGCAAGCACCTGGGTGAACACCAGGGTCAAGACCAACCCCGACCGGTTCCGAAAGGGACTTTATCGGCTTCTGGGACAGGCAGGCTTCGGGAATTCCCAGGATGGACGCAAGCGTCAGCTGTACTCTCCGCACTCACTCAGGAAGGGAGGAGCGCAGAGCTACGTCCTTGCGGGAACCCAGCGGGACCTGGTTCAGAAAATCGGAGGATGGAGCTCCGAGGAAAGTCTGAAGCGGTACGAGGACGAGGTGATGTTGAACCCCTGTGTTCAACCGATCAGGCCGCCTCTGAAGTTCTTGTCGACGGAAGATGCGGACTCTCGTCCCCAGCTCACCAGTGATCCGTATCTATCGCTCGACCTGCCTTACTCGGCGGCCGGGAACGCCGCTCGGCACCTGCCCCGCTCAAGCGCGGCTCCACCTGGAAACCCGAGACAAGGCTAGCGAGCCGAGCAGGCCTGCTAGCTCTCCAGGCCAGCGGCTTACCCGGGCTGTCGACTTCCCAACGCGTAGTAAGGTAGCTAACGTCGAGTGATAGTGGGATACTACGGCAACCGCCTCTTTCTGCCGGAGGGAGTTGAGAAAATTAATGGATTTTCTGCAAAGACTAGTCTGCTCTAAACACAAACCCGAATGTCACGAATGCCAGCAAAAATCCAATTTTGATGAGTTTGCAAGTAAAAGGAAACGTTACGAGTGACATTTCGTACGCCGACCAGGTTTCTTCCACGAATATGAGTCAGTAGCATCCGCATCACTAATTTAGTCCAACAAAGGCGTCGCCTGCAATAAAGAATCCATGCTTTTCATGATATTATGGTACGCCTTTCAGCTCGTTGAATCGACGAGATGCGGTTAAACACTGCCCATATTCTCCTTTTGTACAAAGCAACGATTGATCCGCATAGAACGGTGGCTAGGGGAGAATGGGGCCAAAAAAACAAAACTGGAGTGTAAGGAATAGACGTACAGAATTGGTATACACGCGGCAAGCCACAAGAAGTCGAGGAGTCGAAGATAAAAATCGGGGAAGCCCTTATTGTACACCGATCTCTCTGCGATGCCTTTCTCTTGGCCGGACCTCCTGTACGAAGTTGCCGCTAGAAGTCACAACGACGCTTCAAAGTCGAAGTGCTATGCGGTAGTTCGGAGCCAATTGCTGCAAAGAGCTGTCATTTTGCCCACTCAAGTGGTGAAGCGCGGGGCAAGAATCGTCATTTTCGAAATATTTTCAGAGTACGCCGCGAACAACACTCCTGTGCTGTCAATCTCGCATAATGGAAGACCTTTTACAAAGCAGCCAGAGCTCAAAGCGAATCGGGTTGCCTTGGTCTTACATGAGAGGTGTTCAGCGATATTTGCTGCCTTTGAAAAGATGTCGAGGCGTTTCGAAAGGAGGACTGTAAGAGTGGATGGGGTTCCGTTGGGCGCACTCACATTCGTGTCCCGTCTGCTCTGCACATCAGCCTTTCTACCAGTGCATGCTCTGGGATAGAACACGAGGCAGGAAAAAGGAAACATGGATACGTTGTGATCGAGGAAGAAAGAACGTTGATCCAATTCGAAAAGGAAAAAATGAGGAGTCGCATTGGCTTGGCTTATTTGAGGTTCCGTGAAGCGACTCTTCACAGTTTGACTCTCAAGCCTCTGGTCGAATGGACAAAGCTTGCGTAGCCGTAGTGTATGCGTAGTGCATGGCTTACCTTGGCAAACGTCAAGGTTACAGTATAGAAGTCGGGGATCGTGTTCAGTATTTGGCCCGGCACGTACAAACAAACATCGCGCCTATTATTTTTTACTAATTGTTGGCATTCTCAGCTCTTCTTCGTCTCTGCCTTTCTACGTCCTGTGGACACTCCTTTTGTGACTTGGACTTCTACCGGATTTCTGAGTTATACTGACTTTTGACGCAAAGAGCATTGCTTCTTCTAGTGCAAACATGCAACCTTTGCCTGTCGAGCGTGTCCAGCACGATCTCGTGATAATAATTCTGGTGCTTTGATATCATTGATGATGGTCGGGGAGGTACGTACAAAGCGAAAGAAGCTATCTGAGAAGATGAGCGTCCGGCCACGCGCGGAAGAAGCCTAGATAAAGAAGCAGGACACAGAAGCAGAGAACGATGATGTTGCGGGCAGCCATCATATACGATGGGTCCCGTTCGCGTCTGACCAGATGATAGGAAGGTGCCACGAGTAACTTTTCCTTCGTAAAGTAGCCGGATGCGCCGGATGCTTGACACACGTTGACACACTTGGTGCCACCACCCGTTCCCACCGACAGCCCAACACCAGCCGCCGTCGTTGTGACAACAGCCATTGGTACAATTCTTTCAGTAATCAGCGGCGGGGTGTGCGTACTCGTGGAGGCAACTGGAGGCAATGTCATTTGCGCTTGTTTAGACGCTTGAGAAATGTTCGCGTTTCCTACATACGACGCGGCCTCGACTGAGCTCTCGTTCGGTACGACTTCTTGGGCTTGGGACGCATGCGTTCGTGCATCCTCGTGCACAATACAAGGCCCATCATTTTTAGCCACGCCTTTCTCGACTTCGCTGGCTTGTGCACTTGGCTGCCAATTGCGAATGTCCCAGTAGTCTGCGTCGACAATGCTCGAAGCTTCGCATGACGGGCTGGCGTCATCCTTTCCCTGCCCGCTTCTCAACAGCACCTCGGTCCCGCCTGTAGCATTGTCTGTTGTGTTGTCATGAATGCTTGCAGACTCGCGTTGAAGCGCTTCGATGTCGACAGCACAGTGATCGTTTTGCTTCTGGCGCGGCTGAGGCGTCCGTTGAAAGGAGTGCGGGCTGACAGGCTTGTTCGCTCCAAAAAAATCGGAAGCGCCACCTACTGAATCTCTGCGGGGCATCGGATACCGAACCGAAGTCGGTAGAGCAAGATGGACACCAGGGGGGGTCGCAGCTTCCCTTGCAAGTCCTTTCCGTGCAGAAAATGTAGAAGCTGAAGACAGGTCCGAACGCAAAGGACGGTCAATCAGTGGAGGCGGTGCGTAACGCCCCCACACTTTGTTTGCTGACGGCTCCTTCGTAACATTGCTGTAGTTTTCTCTCTCGTGGTGCAGCTCAGAAGCGGTTTCGCTATGTGTCACGGTAGCAGCGGCCACTACTGTGCCTGGAGGCGTGGCAGGGCGGGCCGGCAGCGATTTGAGGGTCGCTCTGGTTTTCGGCGAATTCGAATGTACTGACAACTTGGTCCTCGGCACCTTGACGTCCAGAGACGGCTTGATTCTTGAACCGCCTGCGTGCGAGGGAGGTGTCGCGTCCCTTCCTTGCACCAACCCCCGTTCGACTGCAATTCTGCTGAGTCGCGGGGGAGGTGCAAAAGCTGGTTCAATGCGAGCGGGTGCCCGCACCACCGGCTCCGTTTCTTGCGCTGACTGTGTGCCGCAAAGCCTACCTTCCTGTTCGTCTTTTGGCTCATGTTGTTCTGCCTGTTGCCATTGTTGATGCTGGCAGTGATGCTGTTTTTGTTGCTGCTGCTGCTGTTGTTGTTGTTGTTGTTGTTGTTGATGTTGTTGTTGTTTTTGTTGTGGTTGTTGTTCTTGTTCTCGTATTTGTTCGTGCTTTGATGTCGCCTCCATTTCACTAGCTACGGCACGTGCAGCCGCCGAGCCCGACCCCACCACGCTGGGGCGATGTGACGACGTCCCCTTTTCTTCGAGCACGCCTTCACCGCTGTCGTTTCCTCCGAGAGGCGTTTCGCTCGTTTCTGGAGAGCGAGCAGAGGAAGTCGACGACAATTCGGACGGACTCACTCTGCGGCAAGCAATAATGAGAGGCATCGTTGATTGCGTGTTCTCCGACGGTATGCACGCGTCCACCGCAGCTCCAGCCGCAGGTGCTGGGGGTTCCAGAGGCAAAAATGCAGGTCCCGCGTCAACAGGCGAACCCGGCTGGACGACGTGCGCAACTACTGCTGATATTTGTTCTTCGATGACAAGAACAGTCGCTGGCTGGGCAGCAGCGGGAGGCACGTCGGTGAACGGGGCCGTCGTCATATCCGCTGGTCTCGACGTTTCGCCGGGCTCTGGATTTGCCTCTGGATTTGCCATGGCTCCTGCCAATGTATCGCAGGTCTGCGGTTCTGTCTGCTTGTGATGCTGCAGCTTTTGTAGGAGCGAGGGGTCACGGGCTTGTTTCGGCCACTCCGTGCTTGCCGCCCCCTCCGTGTCTTCACCGCGGGCTTCTTCCAGATGCTGATCATCAGGTGTCGTCGTCTTGCACGTGACGGTATCCGGTGAGAAAAGGTCTACTGCAGGTCGAGATTCGGTTGCACCCTTAGCTGTTGCAGTCGGGGTCTGCGGCTTGTCTTCTTTGCCGTGCTGAGGATGCGGCGGGAAGACGGCTTCAGGCGCACGCGGTTGAACTGGGATCGTCGGCACCGACTTTTGGGACGTTGCTTCTTCAAGACTCTGGCCCGTACGATGAGCAGGCTGAGTATTGTCGCTAGAAGAGTGCGACAGAGGTTGCGGTGGTGTGTACTGTCCGTGCTGTTTCAATCGGCAGTCTTGGCGGTGTTGCAAGTGCACTCTGTGCAATCTTGATAGCTGCTGCTTTCGCAGGGTTGGATCCTCAACATCGGCAGATGCTTGGATCTTTCTCCTCCTCAATGATAAAAGCGAACAACCCGGCGCTGCCACTCGTGCTTCGTCGCCCGCTTTACCTTCCGCTTTTGACACGTTTCCACTTTCGTCACAATCTGGCCCGTCGAGTGCGTCTTTCTCGTCGTCCAGTGCATACTTTGCGTCATCGCCACCTTCGATACGCGAGGCACGCGACTCAGCGCGGTCCATCTCCAGCCAATCTAGGCCGGCGTCAGCTATTCTGCTCAACGCGAAGCTGTGGGCCATGGTTGTTAACGCGGTAAAACAAAAAGCTCTGCCTCCGCGGTGGTGGTGTTCCTGCAACATTTCGATCGTGCCCCGGTGGTAGGCCTCCAGCTTTGCGAGCTGCTGAAAGCGCTTCATGAACTCGAAGATCCCCTGAACAGAACCAGCCGGTTGAGCTGGAGTAGGGGCCCCGGCGGTCGGTGTTTCGTACGGCTCTGATGGCGACGGCGACGGCGTCGACTGCGGGGATCGTTCTCTCGACATGGCAGTGGATGATAACGGTGTCGGCGAACGAGCCAATGACGCGCTTTCGTAACCGCCTACAACCAACCAGGAACTTAATGAAGATTGCCGGCCTTGCTGTTGGTTGGGGGTCGGCGTTCGCGCCTGCGTGCAGTGCCACCACCGTGCCTGCCTCCCGGCTACGTCGCCCTTTTTCTTTACGCCTTCGGGCTCCTTCGCCTGTTCGGAAGCGACTTTCGACACAAACGGGCCCTCCACGTTCGGTTCGTTGTTGCCATCGTCGTCACCACCTGCACCACGAACACCGCCGCCTCTATCACCACCAGAAGCCGTAGCAACGGCGTTCGCCCTGTCGCCGCTGGCCTGCTCGAATTCGCATATCTCCCAACCATTGCTCCATCCGCTCACGCTTTTCACTCCCTCACAGCTCGTATTCCTTGGCAGCGCGCTGCCGGGCTCGCTGGCAAATGCGGCAGACCACGTGCTCCCATCGGAAAAAGTTGAGCAGGTGTCGTCGGCGAACATCCTTGTCTCGGCTTCTCTACTTCCTTCGTCTTCTTTGCTTCTGTTCTTTTTTTTGTATTGTATATCTACTGCTTTCGGATGCCGCACCCGTCCCGGACTTCAGCAGCCCCCCCGACCACACCTGAGCAGGTTTTGCGGTTGCGTGTTTTTCGGCGCAGTAGCTTAGAGTCCGTCGTTGCTTTTCGCGCCGTGAGGTGTCTTTCGGCGGGTCGATTCTCTCACGAATAGGATCAAAAAGAACGCGTCTTTGGGTCAAGTTCTACCGGTAAACTGTGTCCATAGATCTTGCATGAGCTTGGAACAGTCTGTCGGGATTTGTACATACACACGTAGGCATCATCGATTGTTGGCCAAGCCCTCCTTCTGGAGTCACTTTTTTCAAACCCGCAACCCTGGTCCCTACGGGACTTTTACCGTAAGTGCGCACCAAACAAAGGAAGCGCCAGATCCGTTTTTCGTGAGCATCAGCACATTTGTGGTTAGCAGGGTCTTTGTCTTCCCTCGTCCATTGCGACGCTTGCGGCGCGCATGATCTAAACGGTGAAGTTGGAATTTCCTTCCTGTCTGTTGTTCCATACGTACTCGTTTTCACAACAATACAAGCTGTTTTCCTGAACAAAAAGGACGCGATCACATAGAACAAAAACGCACGCGTGGATATGTCGGATTAGGTTCAGCGCAGAATCACGGAAGAGAGGTTAGTGGTGCATGCTCTTTCCTTTCAATACATGTTAAGGGACGAAACAGCCTGCGTGGCGCATGAGAGATGGGAAAAAACGCGCACGTTCATCGCGTTAGGGACCACGTATCAAGTCCTGACTTGGACTTCGAATCCTGTGCGTGTGTGTGGGATGGGTGTGATTTTAAGGCGTTTTGGGAGCAAGGTTTTAAGCGAACTTCGCTTCCTCAGCCGGTTTGAGTTGTTGACCGAACCGAGGCTAAATAAAAACCTCTACACATTGCACCAAAAAAGAGCTCAGGAAGCACGCACTCGCTGTCTCTTGATAGAAGCACAGTCATACGCGATTGCCGGGGGTTACCGGGTCAAGCTGCAGCTCCGGTTTTAGCAGCGAGTCCAAGCGCAGAGGAGTCAAAGGCACCGGTAAGGGGTGGGATGTTTGCCTTTCGAACCTGCCCACAGCATCACCGGTCTTTGACCCTGAGTCCGGTGCCATACGTAAGCTGCCGACCCATCCATCGCAGGCCCTTGGCGATAAAGGTGTGGGGGTGGCAGGGCCAAGACCGAGAGTATCTCGTGCACCGCCTAACATCTTCATGTCATGATTTCTACGAGCCAGCTCCTTCATCTGCTCGAGCTCTTTCCACTCTAGAGCGACACGACGTTCCATGTCTGTCGCGCTGCTTTCGCGCATCCGAACCTGTATTTCGCGTCTCTCCACCTCTTCCACCTTCTGGTTCAACCACGCCTCTCTGCCGTCAAGGAACGAAACGCGATCTTTCTGTACCTGCAGTGCTGGAAGGCATTGAAACAACAGCAACCCGTATGTCAGATTCTCGCAGAACCGACTCAATAGTAGCGCGCCGAAAGCAAAATCGATTTGACACTGCTCACGCGGCTCTTGCTAACGGGATTGGCGCTTGCGCTGAACACCTGTAGAGACGGCTAGCAACAAGGTAGAGAGCAAACCCGCAATGTGTTTAACTGTCCAACTCAAACTCTGTGAGTGAAGCATACCAACGTGGAGTGGAGCTCCTTAAGCTGCACCTCGTAGTCTGATACAGATGCCTTCAACCGCGCGCACTCGTCTTCGCTCTGTGGTAAACTTGTCTTGAAAAGTCATTTTGGCCAGCGGTCAACCTTGACACGCGGGGTTTACTCGTTGACCTGCTTCTGTCTCGAAGCCAGGTACTGATATCGGACCTGCTTTTCGAAACAAGCTGCGTCTCGGAAGGGGTTTTAGCAATCTTCTGACGTACTGCGATTGAAATCAGTTCCCATAGCTTAGTAGCCTAAGTTAGGCCCTAACTTGCAAGTACGTGCGCTCGGCTAAGGCCGGCGCGTGGCGAGACTGGAGGCAGCAGTAAAGTTCGGGGAACAGTCAAGTTCGGGCAATGCTAAGTTCTGGTGAAGCTAAGTTCGAGTGATGCTACGTTCGGGCGTTGCTAAGTTCGGGTGTAGTTAAGTTCTGGTGCCAAGCGCTCAGGCTGCGCTGGTTCTACAACGGGGAACAGTAAAGTTCGGGCACGAAGCGAAGTTCGGCCAGGGTGGTAAAGTCCGGGTGAAGCCAAGGTCGGTGCTCGTGCCCGGCCTCGGACCCACCGAGCACGGGTAAAGTTTGGCGCTGGTAACCGGGTGGGGCGCCCCCCCGGACCCCCCGCCGCCCCCCTGGGGCAGCCTTTTCCCGCCCGTCCCCCCCGGGGGGCGACGGGGTGACCCAAATACCGCGAGATACTGAGAAACTCCGCAAAAAACGCAAATTTCGGGCACATTAGACCCCGGAGCGCAACAAACCTCGGAAAAATGTCACGGGCGGGGTTCGACTCCGGGCCACCATGCCCGAAGGCCTTCGCCCAACCACTCTGCCACCCGTACGCATATCGGCAGGGGAGGAAAAACCTAGCTCCGCACTATAATCCAGTCCAAAAACAATACACTTTTTTACTGGAGAAAAGTGGGGTTGGCTCGAATAGAGACTATTCACATTGCATGTTCATAGGACCTCCAGTCTCGAAAAATTCCGACGGTAGTACTCCCATTTTTCCTTCAACATGACGGATCTCACTGTCTTCAACTGAGGTCACATAGCATCTTTTCTGGAATGGATGGCATACCGCTTTGCAACTCAGATCCACTGCGTGCAGATGAGCCACTAATGCCTTGCATTCCTCCGTGGCGCGACCTAGTTCGACTTGCAACGACGCAAGGTTTTCATCCTGTTTTTTGCGGATTACTCTCTCCCTATCCAGCTGTCCCTGAAGAACAGAGACAACTTCAAGAAGCTCCATCATGTGCCGTCGCTGCTCTCCGTGTGGCGGTGTTATGCTGGCTGGCAGGTTCCAGTCCATTGAATCAACAGCAGCCCTCTTCGACGTCACCCTCGCTGCTGGACTCGTGGATCGGCCTCGTGCGGTAACGTGGCTGCTCTTTTGCTCGCGGGACGTAGGTGGGTCTTTCACAGCTGGGGTGGTCGAAACACCTGCGCTCAGGCTCCGTCGATGTGGGGGAACCGGCGGTGATGGGAGCCGGATGCTCGCCCGGATTGCTGGAGATGGGCTCTGGGCTTCCTCTCCATCTGCTTGCAATGAACTACCCCCTCGTAAAGGCCGGTTGGGGGATCCATTGTGCTGCGTGTTTGGTGACCATGACCACGCTGCTTGCGGGCTCGTAACAGGTCGCCACTCCCTCGGGACTGACTCCCAAGCGCTGCCCTGCTGATCCACGCCGAATCCAACCGGTTCATTGAGCTGCAGATCCGGCAGTTTCAGCTTCAGCCCGCGTCGCGCCGGCGTCGACGTGCCTTTAGCGCCCTTTCTTCCTCTGCCCGACGGCGGGGGAGGCTGTCCTGTGCCGTCCTTATCGCGCTTCATTTGCGGCATACGCCGCGCCTGCGACTCCCTGAGGAAGCGACCCTCGCCTCTTCTTTTGCCTGTGGTTCTCTTTTTCAAAGCCAATTGGCATCCTTTTGGAGTCGTTTCTGTTCCGGAAGGCAGCCATTCGCAGTGGCCCGCGGTCGTCTAGTAGATGAATCCTTCAAGTTGCTCGTGCACTCGCCCTGACGGGTCCCTCGTGGCAATCCGAGAAACTGAAGTGAAAGACAACTACTCTTCTTGGGCAATACGCGGTTGAAGCTACATCTCCGGACAAGCCAACAACGACAGCAAAACCTTTCTCCGGTTCGCTGAAGCTATCGTGCTGCCGTTGTGGTCAGGACAACCCTCCTGCACACTTTTGCATCAACATCGCCTAAAGGGGGGGTCGAATAATAACAGCTATTTGACACGTCTGGTTGTCTAAAAACACTCCCACTATTTGATCCTGCTACTGTTCGGGTAGCCGAACTTTTTAGCGTTATTTGTGGATTAGAAGGTCGGTATTTTTGTATTATTCGACAAATCAAATAATAACACAGTAGGGGGATTGCAAGAACGTGCTTGAAATGGGTATGTGCTCAACACCGCACTGGTCCCGTCTGCGCCGTGTTTCGGTCCTTTGAGCCACGGACACATAAGGCGGACCATCATCAGCGCGGAACCTGAATGTCTGCAGACAGGACTGCGGTGTGAGTCTGGTTTGTCAGGCGGCTGTTAGTAGCTCGTCACAGCCAGGACCACCCGTGCTACAAGAGCAAAGCAGAATCCGTCACGGGGAGAAGGCCCCTACAACCGTGTCTGAGCAATCATTTAAAAAACTCAGGGCACTCGCCAGTGATTGTGACTGCGACTCGCTAGGCAGCACTGACTTGTCTTCTTTTCACACTTTAAAACACAGGTGTTATTATTCGACCCCCCCCTTTATATTGAGCGTCGTTTCCGCCTTCCTGATCCACGCTCCACGCCGTGCGGCTCTCTTTGACTTCGTTCACAACCTTCCGAATCTCCGTCAATGTAGACGAGCGACCTGCTACGCACGAACGATCCCGCATTCCGTGGTTCAGAATGCAGTGCATCCTTGCCCAGCTAAAAAAACTCATCAGAAAGGTTTCAAGAGCCCGAAAGAATGGAGAATGCAGGGTTCTCGGCACGGGCGCCGAGCGAGGTACACTGGGAACGTGAGCGGGCAACTGAAGGCAAAATGAGCGAAACAATGTCGCCGGACATGCCATCGTAACGAGTCCGCTATTCGAAGGTCATCGCACAGCACCATACAACTTCTCGACGAAGTTTACCCCGTTCACCACTTTCGTTGTGGCGATAATAAACGACGTTTCGACTCCTTCTTCTGCCAGCCTTTCTTGCGCGAGGGCCTGTGTTCACGTTGAAACACGTAAAAATAGCTTGCAGTAAGTGCAGAACCGGGAAGAAGGCAGTTGGAAATGCCGTATCTGGGGTGATTCGTTATCTTGCCTTGTGCGCGACGTGGAGTTGTATGACTTGCGTCATGTGAGAAAGCGGGGTCTATGGTGACGATAATTTCTATCTGCATGCAGATTATCGCCATCGATTCCTTGTATTCTAACCCACACTATCTATCTCTCAGCAACATCCGATGGAACTATACATAGGCATACCTTCACCCACCTCAGCGCTGCTAGCTCGCCGTACGTGATCCCGCCAAGGAAAAACAGCATGATCACGCGACTCTGGCTGCTGATGATGTCGTCCGGCAGATCTGGCGTGCCGAAGGTCGGCCCGGGGTACTGGTTGAAAATCCCTTCCATCGCATTCCTGTGGTCAGGTGGATCATTGTCCTCCTCCTGGGCGTGAAAGGCAAGCGTCCGCCTTCTACACCTTGCTACGCAGTACCGCAAAGAGTTCGGCGGGTGGTTTCGGAAAGCGCAACATCTACTACCTCGGTAACGAGTGCTACTCTACAGTCCTGTGAGGCAACTATTAGACACTAGCTTAAAAAGATTTTTGGAGGCACGGAAACCTTGCACAGTGGATAAAAACAAAGCAAAACAAACCATTGCAGTTTTCCGGTGATGGCTATTTCCGCTAGCCTGACAAGCGGTGGCGCCCACCCGCCGTAGGCGAACGAAATGTCCTTCACCTTTTCCTCTTCCTTTTGAGTCTCCATGCGAAGGCGGAGGTTTCGGCTCACCGACGTGAACATGTTTGCGCGTTTCCTGTTTGTCGTTGGCTTCTGTTTTCCGCTGCGCGGTGACTTTCCCGGGGGTTGAAAGCCGTTACTGCAAACTCACCCCATTCTATGCCATCGGAGCAGCGCCAAGCCGCAATTTGCGAAGTCGCGGGGGTCCGACACCGTTTATCGCAAGCCCCAATGCACTCCTCACGTTCCCACACAAATTGTAAGAATGTGGTCATACCCTCCGGGTTGTATTAGTTGCGTTCGCTCAAGGTTGTCGAGGGTAAGCAGAACCTGTATGCCGTAGTTTTGCACGAGCTGCGTTTTGAGGGCCTGGTACTTGGTGGGCGAGAGCCCGAACGTCATCGAAAACATGCAGACCAGCCGGAGAACCTTTGGCAGCGGGTTGTCCTTGCAAATGCACTCTTCGATGAAGTCCGAAACCTCCTTTTCACGTTGGCAGTCGATCATATTCTTCTGGTGCTCGAGGAGCGCCTTGTATTCGCGCGAATTCGCCATCCTATTGACTTGCACAGCAATCGAGATATGCACGGCGAGCTTCGCCTTCTGCTCTGTGATGGAAGGCAGCCGTCCCATAAACTCCCGAATGTCACCGAGCTTGTCGAGATGGTTGCGCTCGTCCATTTGCTTCTTAACTTCTTGCGTCGCTCGTTGCACGTCAGCGGCAAGCGTCTTGAGATGGCTCCCACGTAGCATGGTGAACACGTGATCCTTTTCGGCAGTGAGCAAATGAGTCTTCCCGTTCAACTGCGGGTCTTCTGTAGAGACGTCGAACGGGGGAGTGAACAGTTGGTGACGAATGCCATAAAACTCGTCGATCAAGCCTTCGTACGTTTGTTGAAACAGAACAGGCGTCAAACAGTCAACTTCACGGTCGAAGATGTACAATGCCTCTACCTCGGGAGCCAAGCTTTTTGACGAGTCGCTTACTTCGCTTCCCATGCGCTGCATCATTGTCGCCACCTTTTCCGCAAATCGGCCCTTGCCCCGCACTATTGGGATGTGGCCGAAGAATGCTTGAAATTTCATCAAGCTGCGGGCGATGTGAGCTAGAGTTGTCGTGTCACCATCGAGCGTCATTTCTCGGAAGCACGTGTCTAGCTCCATCGTCATGAAATCGTATTCGAGCGGGATCAAATCAAGCTCGAGGCTGTTCAGCTCCCGGATGTTGCTTCGTACCTGTCCGTGTGTCATACCATAAGTCTCCGTTCATGGTCAGCAGAGTGAAGTCAGCACGACGTGAAGCGAGGGGGGGGAGACCATGATTTGTTGAGCACTTCATGTTTCTAACACGCACCTGGACCTGGACATGAGCTATAGCAGCACAATATTCGGTACCAATCTTGTCGGCAGTAGCGGTCCTTGTTGGTATTGGTCTTTGGCGAGCGTGTACTTCTTTTCGGGTTCAGCTAGAAGCTGAGTCAGCCTGCTGGCATTTCTGTGAGCGTTACAATGAAAGAGCATACTCCGTACTCATCCAGTATCCGCAGGCACACTTCGGTTGTTTTCGGCACCATGTGCACGTAAACGGCGCGGCTCGAAGCTATATCATCTTTTATGCGGCGGCCGAGCATTTTGACGGCGGTCATATCAGACCGCACGACGTACACAACGCTTTTCGGGGAGTTGATGTCGACTTTCAGCTTTTCATGGTTGAGCAGCTGAATGTCGACGACGCCAAGGGGCTTCAGCGTGTTGCTGAGGTCAGTCGAGTCCAGGACACTCATCAACGCTCCGGTCACTGAACCATCGAGGCAAAGGATCTTTTTGGTGCCTTCCGGGTGCTTCAACGCTTCCACGGTTTCGTCTTTGATGAAGTCCTTCAGCTGCGTCAGCTTGATGGTTTCGTCGATCGTGCGATCATTTTTCTTCGCACTGGACATCGACTTCTTCTCAGGCGGCTCCTCCACCTACCGCTCCCCTCCCCTCCTTGCAGATGTTTAATAACTTCTGGCTACGTCGTACGGTCACTGCCTTAACTGCCAACATCGCTGGCCGAGATAGTTGGAAACGCACGTGAGATCAGAGGTGACTTGCCGCCACGTGAAGTAGCACGGTTCAAGGGCAACCCTTGTCAGAGAGCGAGACTCAGTTGAAAGCTTGACGCAGCACGGTGGCTTTTACGGCTGATCAGCGTCATGTATTCGTCAAGAGGATTGTAGTAAAGCCTCCGCAAAATCAAAAAATGGAACTACTGGACTAACATCGTTGTTGCATTCTCTTTTGTTTCACCCGCTAAGGTGCACTGTTGGAGAGGGATGCTTTCGTAATTTTGAGAGGAAAGGGACTCAAGGCGGTTGACGAAAACAACGCTTCGACGCGCTTGCATAGGGCTCCCACGGACAAACAGTGATGGCGTAGGTCGCATGGCGACGTAAAAATGTGTACAGATCCTTTAAACAAGGTCTTCTCAGATCTGTTGAACATTTAAACGATGGCGCAAATCGTTGATCTACAGAATCAAGTTCGATGCTTCACCAATTTGGTTGGCAAAAAATACGTTGGTTGGAAACGGAAGAGGGACACGCCTTTTGAAAAACTGCATAGTGTCCAGTCACTCAGAACAAGGTGGATCTCAAGCTCATTCCAGCGAGACCCCTCGTACCTCATCCAAGAGAGATCCCCTGGATGGTTTTGCAACGCCGTTTCTGACAGTCGTGCAAGTAAAAACAGCAGGGCGCATGAGGGGCTTTGTACTGTGCTTACAAATTCGTTCGTGTCGGATCGTTCGTGCTATTTCAGTTCACTCAGTCCACAGCAACCATTACGAGCGAATATGCGTCTTTCCAAACGACGCGCAAACGGCGCCAGAGTGCCCGGAGAGCTGAGAATTTAAGCGTACAGCTTGGAACAGGCATTGCTTTGATTGAGGTTGTGAGCTAGCAGGCTCTGCTGCTGGCAGCAGGCTCTGCTGCTGGCAGCAGGCTCTGCTGTATGTATAGTCTCCGGCGACATTCGGCAGAAGAAAACAGCCAGGGGATGAGACTTGTTCACTGGTCGACCTCTAGCCTGGTCCATGGGACCAATGTGAAACGAGTGGTCTACGAGTGATCCGGTATACTTGGCACGTCAGCGACCAAGCCGCAAGTGCGGCCGTTCAAAAACTTCCGCGGCGCAGGTATAAGTATCATGTTTGTCTCAAGGTGGTAGTGGGTCAGTGGATGATAGTGCAGTCAGCCGCCCCCCTGACCTTAACCACAAGATACTATCCAGCACGGCCAGGGTTCTGACATATATTCTTACTTTTGGCAGGGCACCCCCTAGACATAGTGGTCAAACGATTCGCATTATCGCATATTATCGCATTTGGGATTTTGGCGCCAATTATCGCATTTTCATTCGCATTATAGCACGATTATCGCATATTATCGCACATTATCGCACGTGCGATAATGATTATCGCACGATTATCGCACATTATCGCAGACTGCTTTGGGAGACCCGGAGCGAGGCAGGATGGCTCAGGCGCAGAAAGTGAGAAAACGAGTCCGCGGAGCTCGTTGCGAGCCTTTCTCACTCGTACACTCCTCTAGAATGCGTCGGTCATCCGCCATGCAACCGTGACGCTTCGACAACTGACATCCGACCACTACCAGTGTCACCTAACTTGACAACTACCATGGCTCGATCCCTTCTTGCGCGAGCCGCCTTGGTTGGTGGTGGCTGGTGTGCAGAAGCTTCGGTACGTTGTGGGTGTCCATCACGCTCTCAGAGTTCCTTGTATTTTCTCCTGCTTCATCCGGAAGTCGTCCACCGAACAACTCTTGCACTGGTAGGCGCCGCCTGACATATCCATGACTTCGCACCCACTTCCGTACCCTACTCATAGCTGAGACCATCGTCAGCAACCCGACGACAGACAGATGCCTCTTGCAATGCCAATCTCTGGCTGGTGGGTGAGCTCACCTCGCGGGATCGCGTAGCGCTGCGGGCTCTCTTCTTCTTTGCAACTGCACGGCCTACGGCGGCGGCTAACGCCTTGATGGGAAACTTCAGTTTCCATTGAGCGAAGGGTACGTCCTGCAGATACACGGGTTTGGAGCAAACTGCTTCTATGCCGTTTAACATCACTTTCGTCCTCCTTCCAGCTGCAAAACGTGGGCGGTGCGTGATCCCGGCATTGCGGCGTACCCAGGCAGCGTAAGAGCATACACCTTGTCGCCACTTCCCGGGAAGGCTGAGGCTCCCGTGTCAGCAACGCCGAAGTCGTTGATGAAGACGATGAAAGAGAGCTTGCACGGTTGCTGACCAGTGCTGATGGCCTGCCTCTTTTTAGTGCTGGTGCGTCGACATCTCTTACGGCGTTTATCTGGTTCCGGCTGTTTCACTGGGGCTCGCCGAAGTAGTCTTCCCTTGTACACAAGTCATGGTTGGTCTTGTTTCGGCTGTGTGTCGAGTTCCAGCATGACACTGCCTTCGTGCAAGCCGGCTCATGGTCCTGATGTCTTCTGAAGACCTCCACAATATTATGCTTCTTGCGTCTGGGGAGCATCTGAACAACTTCATCTGTCGTAGTATCAGCTGGCACGATCTACTGGGCTAGCGGGATTGGGGCGGCAACGGAATCTGGATGTGGTTGACAGAAAGGTTCTCATAGCACTCTTGCTACAAACCCCAGAGAAAGTCACAAACTTTCCCCCGGAACCCACCCCTACAGGGGTACATCCTCTGTACAAATACACTATTATGAATTATCGCATATTATCGCATGCCGATTATATGCGATAATTTTGTGCGATAATGCGATAATTATTATCGCATGCGAATCGTTTGACCACTATACCTAGAGAAACTTGGGCGTAGCTACGACAGATACCCGAAGAAGGAAGAAAAGGCCGCTCGGGTCCAGGAACGTGACGATAAACCACAGCTTGCAAAGCTCGAGCCGAAAGCAGCATCAGCGTCCGCTCTGCCCTGTGGCTGACCGTCTCGACGAGCTTGTGTTCAGCACGAGCGCCATGCCCCAAGGTGTGCCACGCCTTGATGCTTTAGTTTGGGAAATCGGTAGCCACTTGACCCTTAGCAATATCTTGGCCCTGAATCAGAAAGATTTGCCACGCTCAGACACCACACGACATTTTCTAGTTTTTCTGGAGCACTCAAATGTCAAACCATCCCGTACGGCAAATGTAACAAGCAAACTACGAATCGAGTGATGGGTGATAATGTACTGCATGGGTAATAATGTACTGCATAGAGCTCTGGAATTCCGGCGAAAAGGTCGTGGTACAAGTCCCTTTGGTCTGCGGCCCCATACGGTCCTGGTACTTTATTGTGATCACCAGCGCCGTCTAGTCCGTTGCTTGCCTGCAAAACGAGATGACTCGACACAAAACTACGTGAAACCTGGACACAAAACTGACGTGAAACGTTAAAGAGGGTAAGGTGATGTCTGTCTTTCGATGGTTTGAGACTGGGGTTCGTCAAGGAGCTCAGGCACTTGCTCGCAGCTTCGGTTGCCAAGCAGGTTTGCGAAGCATGCGGGATCGGGCAATGGCACCTACCCATTGTGCTTGCTTGCGTCTCCTCGGGGGATCAAGCTCACGTTCGAGGAGACACGCTTTTAGAAAGTCGTCTCTGCCTTCGTTCCCACCCCCTACGGTAAATCGCTCGCCTTTTTGTTGTTGATTTCTGCTGCCCGACGCTACTTTCGACCACTCCTTCGTGCAGTCAAAATCTGAGCGGAATACATGCGATTTCTCGTTTTTAAAATCATACCCCAAAACCTGAAGAGAAATCCCGCCGAACAAATGTACACCGTTACAAAGCAGTGGAGGCCATTGCATGTCAAATGTTGCTAAAAACAAAAAAAAAAAAAAGTACAAACCCCCGTAGAAACTACCGACACCCCAGCACTGCGCTGCCAGTAACAAGCAGTACATAAACCAAAACCAAACGCACCAGGTATGTATGAGGAAAAGTCAAGCTGTTGTCCTTTTGTGAAGCAGCAGAACGCGCTTTTGGGATCCACTTGCCAGTACGACGGTGAACGACCGTATCGGAACTGAACGTACAGCGAGAGGAACAGAGGTGTAAAACACCAAAGAAGCGGCTTCTCGCATAGAATAGCTCGAAATAAAATCATCATTGGGGCCAGCATCGATGTTCAAACGTGTAGTGTGACACGAAGGTGGCGCAGGTCTTAAACTGGAAGTAGTAGTTGTGAGATTCCTCTTTTCACACTGGTTTCGGTGAGCAGCTGTTTTTGTCGACCCTTTTTTCGAAGTTCGCTGGGGAGATGGCTCGGCAGTGCAGGATCAAGAAGCACCGTCCAGTAAGGAACTGCAGCGAGGCTACCAGCGGAGGGGGCTGTGATTGAAACGAAGCATAACCGCACAGTTCCAACTTGCGCTGCTATGTTGTTGTTGCTGCTCCAGAAGTCGAGAATCAAGTCTTTACCAACTTAAATTACTCCATTGAGCCAATTCACCTAGCCCCCCTGAAAATGACTTTAGCTCGATTACGCGTCGATTACACTCGATTACGCAGAAGTGTGCCGAAAGAGGCCGGTATGGAGGGCCCGCGTCGCAACAGTTCGAAGGGCGTATGGCAGCAGAATCCGCGCATGGGGACCGATCGGTATTGCGGCCGAGCATGCAAAGAAGCTCGGTATACGATGGACAGAAGATCTCGACGACGCCGAGGACGAGGCAGGGAATGTGCTGAGGCTGGTGCGACAGAGTAAGGGGGAGCGAGGGCACACCCTGAGAAAGGCGATTCACGGCTGGCGACTAGGGGAGCTCGAGAAGAGGCGCACAAACTTCGGAGGGGTACGGGCGGGTGTCGACTACACAGCGACGAATGCCTACGGGCTGAAGGCGTCGACAACGCTGACGGCCGCGCGGGACGTTGCCGAGGTCGTAGCAGGGTCGGTGATGACGGAATCACATGCTGCCAAGCTGTGGGGAGGTGACGGGCTGTGCAGACGCTGTGACGAGGCGACGGAAGAAACTCTGGGCCACATTTGGTGGCAGTGCCGGGCGTATGAACGAATCCGAATGCAACAGCAGTATGCCGAAATTGTTGACGCAGATCGCTCGACTTGGCCTCCGTGCCTGCAAGAACACGGGATTCTGCCGAAGGGAAGTCGGATCAACATCGAAGTGCTGCACACATTCATGGCGGAAGTCATGCAAGAGAGACGACGGCTGGAGAGAGAAGGAAGAGACCGGGCAGTCGGCCACCCCTGGAGACAACTGCACCCTGACGACTGCCCCCCGCGCCGGCTGAATTTCGAAGCGATCGCTGGACCGGGGACCTTCACGGCGGTAGCAGGAGAGAGGTGGTTCCGGGCGCTGCAGTATTGGCTGGATGGGATGTGCTGGTCGGTAGCGGGTGACGTCTCGACGGCAGAGCTCGCAGTAGACTTCGAAGTGTACACCGGGCTCGATCTACCGGGCAGTTTAGTGGCGACGACAGGTGGGACGCCGCTGTGTATCCGTGCGAGAATGTTGGCGCGGATGCTGAAAACGATCGGGGAAGCGCTTGAGCGGAAAGGGGTGGGGCCGCTTCTGCCGGGTAGAAAGCTGGAGAAGATAGGTTCATTGAGAACGGTAGGGGCCCCCCCATGCCTCACGGGCTACGAGATGAGGCCAATTTTCCGCGGCGGCGAGGAGACGATGGGAATCTTGGAGACGCAGCTGAAGGCGAGCCGGCATGCGTTCACCGGCGAGGCGTGGGGGATGGACCTTTTCCCGACGTACGGAAGAGAAAGGGCGGAGCGTGCGGCGAGATGGGCGGCCTTCGATGACACTACGGAGAAGAGGAAAGGGAAGAAGTCGGCTGTCGTCGGAGGGGATCCGTGGCTCGTGCCGGAAGGGATTCCCCGACACGAGAAGTGGGGTGAGCGGGTGTGCCCCGGGCACCAAAAGGTGAAGTGCGACGTGTGTAAGCGCCGGGGCAAGTCGGTGGCGTGGTGCTGCCAGGCCCATCACAGGGAGGGTGATGGCCTAGCCGTAAAAATGTGTGCCGAGCACCGGATGACGCAGTGCGCCACGTGTAAGACGACAGCGGAGTGCTGTCGCAACCATCACCACCGATGCCTCGATCATGGCATGCCGACGTGCGACGGCTGTAAGAAACACGCCGACCTGAGGAGTAGGAGACCCGGGCACTGCTGCAGGAAAGGGCACCACCGGGCGGCCGTGGCGAGAGGTGAAGAAACAACGGCGAAGAAGAGGAAGGCGGAGCCGGAGGGTCCCGCGCCAGCGCCGAGACAGGCGAAACGTGAGAACGTGGTGCTCGTTCTGCCGGAAGCAGAGGAAGACGAGCGAGAACCCGCAACATCAACGCCGACATCAGCAGCGAAGGTCGGGAAGACGGCGCCAACGCCAGCGAAGAAGCGGCAATCAGACTCCGCGGCGGAGCCGGTACCGAAAAGACGCAAAGGACGCGTCGATGCGCCACGACCATCGCCCAGGCGCTGGGAAAAAGCAGAAATCGACGCGCAACCGATGAACCTCGACGAGCAATCGAAGAAGAAGCGAAGCACCAAACGCGCGCCTGAGCGCGACGATCAAGACGAGCTAAAGAGGCGAAAGCATGACACATCACGTGCGAAGAGATAACCGCGCCGTCGGCGATGCAGATTATCGCCACAGATTCTTTGCATTCTAATCCAAACGATTACGCTCGATTACGCTCGATTACACTCGATCAACTTTTGGGTGAATTGGGGGGGTACTGCAGTAATTGATTAACGGCGTAACACTCAGGCAATCTTGATTGGTCGGTTCAACGTACCCACTAACGCACCTTCTTCCGGGGCTAAAAAGGTGCTGATGACAGGATATTGAAATCGGAATAAAAACAAGAATATTAGTCTGAAAAAATGACCGAGACAGGCCGTGCAGCTGGAGACCAGGAAGTTCGGGCTGACTTGCGGAAGCAGGTTGTCGAGTGCGTACGGGCTCGGGTACCAGTATCTCGCATTAGCTCGCATATATTCAATTTAGCGCAGCTAGTACTTGGGCCTTTCGGCATTCCGTGCGGGCCAGTTCCAGGCGATAGGGCTGTTCGCCGAGCGCTTGGTAGGCACCTTGTCCTCGGTGACATGGAGTTTCTGCTCCGGCTTGGGGGTGGTGACTTCGTCATTGCCGGGGATGCAGGAGAGCTTCCGGGGAGCAAGGATATCCTCTGCCTGACGTTCTCGTACCTGGACACGATGGAGCAGAGGTGGAGGACGCGGCTTGTGCTTGCAGCACTTGTGCGGCAGAAGGATCCAGCAACGACGACGAAGTATCTCCAGTACGTGCTGGACTACTTTCAGAAGCTGCAAGAGTCGCTCCTTGCCTTGGGGTTCGATCTCCCTGGCGATGCACTGCTCCCAAGGATGAAGAAGGTTGTTACAGACAGAGGCCTCTTCACGACGGCTAGTGAGTTGTACGCCTGTGGGGCCGTCGACGAGGTCATCATGGAGCCCGTGCATCGCCTGCACCTTGCTGACAAAGCCGTCCAAAAATGTCTGGCGACCGACCTTCCTTTGCGATCACTCATTCCATTGGCGTATGATTTCATCGCAGGAAACGATGCCTTCCACCACTGGCTGGAAGAAAACGCTGGCGTGAGCCCAGCAGGCGTGTTTTGGGCACCAGTCAAAGCCGGTCGGTTTTCAACACTGACGGCCGGAGCTTACAGCCTTTCAGAAGAGATTCGGGGAAAACCTCTTGCCGAGTGGGCGCGGCTTTATCTTTCCACGCGGCAAGTCCTGCTGTACGCGTCCAGCCCAATAGCAAAGAAGCGTGTGCCAAACCGGTTCCTCAAGCTGTATGAGGCCCTCGTGGGCACGTCGTTCCTTCCGAAGCTCCGCGTCCTCCGCTTGCTGTTCACGTCGCTCTGCTATCCTCTGACGCACTTGCTTTGGCATCTTGACCAGCTCGGCACCGTCAAGGAGGCGTGGTGCAGCATCCTGTGTTGCCTCTGCAAGAATGTGGGTGACCACGATCTTCAGAAATTGGTCGTGCAGGGCAAGAAGGACTGGTTCGGATGCGTCGTCCCGTTGCAGATCCGAGTGGTGGAAACCGCATCCAAGTCGAAGCTGAAGTTCGGTGTTGTGGAACTCGAAGATGTTTTCCTTGTCGAGGACAAGCCTGGTGCAAAGCTATCTGGATACGCAGCAGCTTTAAAAGACGCCCTCGCTCCCCATCGACAGTCCGACATACCCCAAGAAATTGAGTGTACTGCAGTCTCCGAGGAAGCCGAAGTTCTGGTTGGGCACGTAATGAAATACGTGCGGCATTTCAAGCGCCTAGAATTCGACAAGTACATCAACATGTCGAATGCAGCCAACGCACCCCCGAACTGCAATCCGAATTTAACGGAAACCCCTGTAGGTGTGGTGAAGCAGACTGTTGAAGACTGCAAGAACCAGACTGTCACCGATGAGGTACTCAGGGGTATAGCTGTTATTCGAGGAGGAAACGAACCTGAGATCAGCGAGTGGCTGCTTCGGGACTGCGCCGTTTCGACTCTTTGTGATACGGTGTACCGTTCATGGGAAAACTGCATTGAAAGGTCCCACCGCCTGGCAGACGAGTTCGAAGCACACACCCAGCGAAAACAGAATCTTGCTGATGAAAGCCAGCGCAAGCGCGATGCAAGGGAAGAGATCGCGAAGACACGCTTGGAGGCAATCGAGCAGTTGACCCCGAAGGAGATTGCTGAAAACGGCACTCGCGCATGCGTATTGAGTCAAAGCATGAAGCGACGCCTTCCCAAAAAGGGCAAAATGAGCGACCTTCTCGAAGCCATCATCGCCTTCGACAAGTCCGACTTCAAGCTGCCGACTACCTACGGCAAGGTCGGGCGAAAGCGTCCGGAGAAGCCCGGGGGAAAGCACTCTGTGAAACGTCGGAAAAAGAACCCTACGGTTAAGGCTGGGAAATCATCGAACAAGTCAGGCAGTAGTACCTCGTCCAATGGGTCCGACAATTCCGACGAGTCCGACAATTCTGACGAGTCCGACGAGTCCGACAGCGCCGACGATTCGTCAAGCGCTGACTCCTGATTAACCATGGGTCACTTTAGCTTCTCGTTCCTCTGCTCAAGTAATTTTGTTTGCGGTCAGCAGGCTCATTTTCATTCAGACGACGTCCTCATTCTTGCTGCTCTTACATAAACCATCTGGCCTGTACGGACTCTACGAAAACGCATGCCGTCATATGTTTGTCCCATCTCTCTTGCGTTCTTGTCGTTCTCTATCAGTGGCTGTCGTGCATTCGATGCCTTGTCTCGAATGTTGTGTGCGTTCAAGCGTGTGATCTGGTTGTGCTTCGCTTCGTGCTGCATTGATAATCTTTCATTGTGAACTTTATTGCAGGGGGTTTGAATTCTAAGATGCCGCGCGAGAATGAGATCAGCTTCACCATGAAGGTGATTTGGGGGGAGCGCACAAAAAAGCTCCTTACCAAAAAGGACCGAACAGCGGCCGCAGAGGCCGTTTTGTACGTTGAGCAGGGGGGTGACGACCTTGCGCAGTACGTCAAAAAGGCACGAGACGCAGCGGTGCCGATCGCGCGAAGGGAGGGCTTTACTGTCTCCCTAGCCCCCACCGCCGTTCGGTACACGCTGCCGAAATCCGCCGCGCGCCTCGACGACGATGACACCGGCATCCGCGAGGTCGTTGGGCCGGCGGACTTGTTCGCAGCAGCCAGAGCGGACGCACGACAGCTTATTGTCGTGCTGGACGCAACCGAGAAGCGGGCGGCAGGCAAGCAAGCGAACACAGCGGCCCAGCTAGCCGCTAAGTTAACCGGCGCCGACCTGCAACCGGCCTTCAAGGTCGGTAAAGGCATCTCGCCCACCGTATCTTGCGTGGGATGCTCAAAGGTGGTGTTCGTCGCCAAGGAGGGGGACAAGGACAAGCTCAGGCTAGCCCCCTACGAAGCCCACATAAGCGGCTGTGAAAAGGGCGCCGCTCTGCTGGAGAAGACCGCGGTGGCTGCGGTCGAGAAGAAGCGAGGGTCTCATTTGCAAGACTCTCGAGTTGGGGCTCAAGCGCGACGAGAGGAAGAAAGGCGAGCCGCTGCCGCGAAAGAGGATCTGTCCAGCTACAGATCTCTTTTCGACATCTGGAAGAAGCCGAAGCCGACGAAGCCTGCAGGCACGAGCACAGCCGAAGACAGGGCCTCGGAGCTACCGGATGCTGACCCGCCGGTGGAGCTACCGGATGCTGACCCGCCGGGGGAGCTACCTGACCAGCCGGTGGAGCTACCGGATGCTGACCCGCCGGCGGAGCTACCTGACCAGCCGGTGGAGCTACCGGATGCTGACCCGCCAGGGACTGTCCTGGTGAAGAGGAAGGCAGAGGAGTGCCAAGAGCCGAGGAAGAAGCTCGTCTTTCTGCTGTAGTGCTGCAACGCAAGGTGCGGATTTCGTGTGCTTTCGAGCGGCCTAGCGCTTCTTCTTTTTTCATCATCGTTCATCATCCCGTCTTGCTAGGCTGCTCACAGTCGCTCGAAGATCTTTGTCCCTTTTCGCCACCAACTCGCCTGCAGTCCCCGAAAGCTTCCGGTCTCATATGCACATCGCCCACTTGCCTGCGGTTTCCGTCCCTCGTATGCTTATGCTTGGCACTTCTGGGGCCAGTCAGTGGTCAACATGGTCGCCCATGGGCCAGTCAGGGGTCCACCAGTGGTCGAACCCAAAATACTAGTGTCAATCTCGATCACACTCTACAACGCTCTACTACACTCTACTACACTCTATTACGCTCAAGACGAGCTAAAGAGGCGAAAGCATGACACATCACGTGCGAAGAGATAACCGCGCCGTCGGCGATGCAGATTATCGCCACAGATTCTTTGCATTCTAATCCAAACGATTACGCTCGATTACGCTCGATTACACTCGATCAGGGGGTAGGTGAATTGGCTCATCCATTCTGAGTCCTTATCAAGCTCACGATCTCCGACGCCGTCGCTTTTGCTGTCGACCGAGCATTCGTCTGAGCTTTCGTCCGTCGATGCTTCTGCACTACCCGCTTCACTAAGCGGGTAGTGCGCGGGGGGAGCATCTTCGCCAAGCTGCTCGTCGGGCAATCCCAAAAGGGAACGTAGCCTGGCCCCTCTTCGTCCGTTGATGCTTCACTAAGCGGGTAGTGCGCGGGAGCATCTTCGCCAAGCTGCTCGTCTGGCAATCCCAAAAGGGAACGTAGCCTGGCCCCTCGCACGGCGGTGCTTTTTGAAATAGGCTCGCGTGTTGCGGAGTGGAGCAATTGAGCCGTCTGCATCGGTGTTGTTGTTGTCATGTTAATGGAAGGCTACATGCGCAATCATGGTGTAGTTTAGAGCATTATGTACTCGCTGCAATTCGCGGCTAGGTGGTTGTAGGAAACAGAAGACTAACCATACCTCGAAGTCGCAGTCGGGATTTTTGTGAAGCAAATAATCGAGGGCAACGTGTCCCCACGCGTTTATCGCATTTGCATTCGCACCCGCGTCGAGCATTGAAGTGCACATCTCCGATGTAAACGTGCGTGCAAAACAGCTCAGGTGCATCGCCGTGGACTTCATGCTGTTGGCCACATTTATCGAAGCCCCGCATTCGAGCTGTGGGATTGAATTTAAAACATGTGGCGCTCATTGGCTGCCAATTGACTCCTACACGAAGCCGAAGGCAATTGCTATTTCATTGCTACGATCTGAACGCCATCGTATGAACCAGGTTTGGCTGGAACCTGGTGTAGAACTCTTGCAAGAAGTCGAAGAGTACACACCAAAAGAATTGCTTGACATGCGTTGTACTTCGCCGCAATGTGTAGCGCAGTGTTGCCGTCGGTATCTTGCATATTGAGAATAGGTCTACGAGCAAGGTTGCGGAAGGTTTTCATCTCTTGTCCAGCACTAATGGCGCTGCAGTTCTTTGCAATGTAGTGCAATGCAGTTCGGTTGCGACCGTCAGTCACTTTGACGGCATCAAAGTTGGCTTGTAGCAGCAGCTCTAGAATTAGCCAATGGGCATTCTCAGCAGCCAAATGTAGAGGTGTCTTCTTCTTGTCGGTAGTTCGTGCTGTGATGAAACTTGGCGGAGCTTGAGCTAGTACTCGGCGAAGGACGGAGCAGCCCTCAGGAGAGTTCAAATCTGAGGTATCGCTTGCTTCATGGAGGATATTCCTGTCAACACTCTGTTCGTCATGGTCTTCGACGGCAAGCGAAACGTCGATGCCTTCGATGGATAGCAATTCCTCCATAATTTCTATGCATCCATAGCAAGTAGCATGAAACAGAGGGTTCGGGTTCCCGTTCAGAAGCGCCGGTGTGACGAGCCTGTGAATTAGAGCTCTCCCGTCGGAACACGAAAACGCCTCGACCGTGCATGCTTCGACTAAGTGGCTCCTTCCGTTGGCATTCGTAATTGAAGGATCTGCTCCTAGGTCGAGCAGAGCTCGTGTCAAGTGAAGGTATCCGGCTTCCACAGCTCTGAACAGTGGTGTCATGCCGCCAAGAAGCTTATTTACGTTCTTCGGCTTCATCATCGCCTGCAGAAGCTCCGCTCCTTCGACGCAGTCGAAGCCCTCGAGCAATAGCAGCTTTCCCACTGCCTTCAGAATGACGTTGTCCTTGTTCTGTGTCGGGAGGCGCTTCAGCAGCGGGGGAATGACTGCAAAGTTTGTCTTCCTCACTGCAATGAGGAGCGGGTGGCTGTCTTCGGCGGCGGGATCGCTGAGCTTGAGTAGCAACTGCGGTTCGATGAGTTGCTCGAAAACGTCAAGGTGCTCTCCGAAGACAGCATTGCTGCACGCCACACCAAGTGCCGTTTCAAAACCTTCGCCCATTTCGGCACTGACACCCAGTTCTAGCAGCAGCCTCGTGTACTCAACGCGGCGTTGTTTGCACGCATTGTAGAGTGCGTTGAGCTTGGTACCATGCATGTAGCCTGTGCCCATCTCGCTCTCATGCTGCACAACTTGTTTGATGATCTCACGCCCGCGAGGCTGGCTCTCAAAGGTGTTCGTCTTCGCCAGAGCAAACGAAGCAGGCACTCCGTCGGCACCTCGAATCTCTGCACCCAGCGACAAAAGGTAAGCGGCAGTCTCTATGAGGCCGTTAGCCATGGCGCGGTACAACGCAGATTCGTCACTGGAGTTGACAACTTCCAACACGTCTCTTGCCAGGTCATCAATCAACTGTTGCCCGTTGTCAGACTTGGCCCAGTCGAAAGAAGAAGACCCGCAGGCGCAAAGAAGTGGCGTGTTGCCGCTTCCATTCTGGAGCACGACGCTGGCATTCTGCTCTATCAAGAAACGCGCCACGTGCAGAAACCCTGCGGCGCACGCGTGGTGCAAGCACTCGGTTTTTTCAAGCGGGACTTCCTTCGGGAACAAGAGAGCAAGCGACTCAACAGAGTCAGCGGTGTCAAAATATTTGTTAGCGCTCGCAATGTGGAGGATCCTGACGTCGTGCGCCCGAGGCGTCACGCACTCATTGAGTATGAAGAACGCCAGCGGCGGGGTCAAACGGACGGCTGCCATCAACACAGTTTCATCGTTTTGGTCCACGTGTTGGAGAACGCTCGGTGTAGCCAGCATTTTGACGACCTTAAATTGCTCGGGGCCCAGGGAAAGCTTCGAGGAAGATGACGCAATCAAGTGAAGGGCTGTCCTCTGCCACTCGTCGGTCTCGTCTACTGGAGCGCCAGCAGTGGCCAGATCTTCGATCGCGTAGAACGATCCTACCTTGGCTGCCTCGCACAGCAGTGCATGGCCCGTCAGGTCGTTTGGCCCGACTTCTTTCAAAAGCCGACCGAAGGCCGTCCGGTCGCTGTTGTATGCGGGATTCTTCACCGCTCTCACGAGAAGCTCCGCTTTCTGCGTCGCTTCCAAAGCCATTCCTTTGTCCAGCAGCACGCCAGTCACCTTTGGCCCGCATGCACGGACTGCCAGCAGCAGAGCCTCGTTTCTCTTGACAGTTTCGTTCGTGACGAGGCGCTTGATAGCGGCCTCGCCTTCTTCGCACTCAAATGCGTGTTGTCGAACGGCTTTCATCAGAGGTGGCACGTTCTCGTCGTCTAATGCGTTGGGGTCAATTTTGCAGTCGTCCAGCAGCGGCACGACGGCGCGCACTAGCCCGGCTTTGCAGGCGTAGTGCAGTGTCAAAGGACTGGCCCGCGGGGGGAACTTAAAGTTCTGCGCCATTGTCTGCCAGCCAACGGGGTGTTGGTCGAGGATACCAGCTATGGGCAGCTCTAGATTCGGGATGTCACCCAACGCCAGCGAGAAGACGCGCGGCCACTGCTCGCCGGTACCAGACAGGTGTCCATCGAGCAAAGGGACGCCTCTGCTCTTGCAGCTGTGGTACATGCACCTGAGGGAGAGCGCCTGCCTGTAAATTTCGAGCTCTGGGTCAACTACAACTTCGTCACCCAGAGTGGCTTCCACGACGCTCGTGTTCTGCTTCACGCTCTCGAGAAGCCTTTTTGCGCCGTCAAGCCCGACGCTGTTGTTGCGCAAACCCACCACCTTCAGCGGCACGTTGAGACTCACGATCCGCGCCGCCATGATTGCACCCTCGTCTCCGACAGCCAAACCTGGTCGAGCGGCCGTCCTGCGAAGCTCTGCCGTGACGCACCAGAAACTCCCTGACAGTTTCGGGTGGCCCGCCATTTGCAGACGAATGCTGGTATTTTCGCCACTCTTCCCCAATATTCGAAGTCTGTCCACGTTCCTCTGCGCGAGCCGATTCGCTGCACGCAGCAGTTTGCCTGCAGGTTGGTAGGCCTCGCCTTGCAGCGGGATGTCGTGAGGAATCAACGCCAAGGCCGCCAATCTTGCAAGACGCTGCACGCTTGAATGCCACATTTGCCGGCACGGTGTCTCGAAGCCGTTTTGGTCCACGAACACACTGGTCATATGCGAGGACACCGAAGACATCAAAGAGGTGATCTGCGGGACGTCCACCTCGTTGTTTAAATACTTCACGAGTGTATTGCCTTCCAATGAAAACTTTATACCGCCCCATGAGACGCTGTTGAGGCATTGCAGGTGTGCCTTGTGGTCGCATTTCGAGCAAGCGTAGTAAACCTTTGCAGCCATCTCATTGTCGCACACCGAACACCAATGAGTCTCCCGGTCGAGTTCGACCGAGCTCAATGTGTGATAGTTAGGGCACCGTGGTGCTAGAATATTTGGCACATCGAAATACTGCGCTGGCCTGACGACGGGCCCCATTTCGCCTCCTTCTTCTGGCCACTCACCCAGCAGATATGGTGACGCACGCCTGCGCACCGGCTGACTACTTCCGCCGTTGTTGACTTCTTCAGTATCGTCGTCGTCGTCTTCGTTATAAAGAACCCATTTGTCCTCCCATTTGACGACTTGCGATAGATCGCTGCCGATTTCAAACCTTAAGGTGTCAGTACCCGTCCTTTTGTGAGTCCCCTGCGTGACGAAGGCGCAGTTGCTAGCCACTTTCAAGGACTTCAGACCAAAGGTACCGGACTTTCCTTCTGGGAACTCAGACGCGACGAGTAAGTAGTTGGGTGTTTCGTTCTCTTTGACCGGAGGCAGGCCGTTGGAAGCCTGCTCTAGCGTGTCTAACAGTTGAGATTCGCAAGACGGCTTTTCCCACGACGCGGACCCGTCAATCGGACAACCATGTGAAGGCTCGTGGAAGAAAACCTGCCAGTGCGAAGGAACATGGCCGACTGCGTTGTGCGAAAGGGAGAGCTCCAAACACTTGTTGCCCTTCAGCGCGGCTTCCGCTTGGAACACAACAGAAGCAGCCGCTGTCGTCGCAGCGTACGGCAGCAGCCGGCGCACCAAGATGCAGTGCATGTCAACTTCTGTCACTTCTTCCAGTGTAAACAGCTGTAAATTCTCTTTTCCCAAAATCTGCGCCTGGTCCTTTGTGAGTGACTCGGCGACCCTGAATGACGAGTTGTACGGGAACAACAGCTCGGCCTCCCGCCCGAACCTTGAGTATCGCATGACTGGAACGCACGACGACCCATGAATAGTGAAGACTGCTGATGGCATGTCTCGTTTCGCGAAAGCAGCGGCAACGCCTTGATCTTTACTGGCTGACGAGTACTGCGACCAGACAAAAACCTTCCCAGTAGAGTACACATCGCGCGACAGCGCACAACCGATGCCTCGATAAGTCTTGTACAGCGTATCTCCTTCTTCCTGCAGGACTTCGAGTGCGCGGTTCGTGAAGTAGATCAACGGCCTCACTTGTGGCAGCATCCAAGCTTTCAATGAAAGAGTCGCAGACTCTTCCCTTACTATCTTTTGTGGCGCATCTGTTCCGTACGTCACCCGCCACTGGTTGCCGTCTGTGTAAGAGACCATTGTTCGATGAGCAGTGCCGAACAGTCCCCTGTCCCGCCTGCGGAAGGCAGGTGGGCTGTGCGACGTGCCGTCTTCCCAAGAAAGCGGCTGGGGCGCATAGTACGTCCCAGCAACACCTTCCACTGCCTGGCTCTCCTGGTCTGCTTTAATGACCAGCTCTGCGTCGTGATTGCCGAGCTGAGTTTCGCGCATAGACATGTTCAGCAGATAAAAGATTTGCTGCGGCCAGTAGCTGGCGACGACGCGGTAGACGGGAATCACTTCGCCGGTGTCGACGCACCCGAGAAAATGAGGCGCCCGCGTCTCGACGGTCGTCGTGCTGAGGACCAGTAAATAGTGCCTGCCGTACCAAAACAGGCACTGCACCGTCAACGCCCGCGCAATTTCTTCGGGATTCATCAGCCTGCTGTCGTCGAACGCGGCAGACCTCTTGAAGATCTCGCGGTAAAGGTCGGCGTCGACGGTGGGAAACTCGTCCTGCTCCGGGAGATGTGCTCGGTTCAGCAGCTCGACCGCACGTTCGTGCAACCTTTTGTCCGGCTTCTGCTGGTTGGACTGGTTCAAGCAGTCGTCCACCAGACTTTTCGCTTCGGCGTCGGCGAACGGCCTGCAGGCCCAGGTTTGCTGCTTCGTGCGACCTCGTAGCTCGCTCGTCGGCAGATTTGCCGCAATGTACTCAAGAATACCGGGGAAGGGCAGCTCGCTGTGAGCGGGGTCATCGTGGATCAAATTCCGGTTGCCCCTTAAGACGTCCCCTTCGGGTACCCACAGGACCGAGTCGCTGAAGGGACTGATCTGTCGATTTCGACGGTGTTTGTTGTCATAGCGAGCTACCATCAGATTACTCTGGTTGGTGTAGATGTGAAGACCGACAGCGTCGACCGACTTCCGTTGCCTGAGCATCGCTCCAGCTTGGCTCACGGTGTGGGGAGTGAGCTTAAAAATGGAGCGCACTTCGCTCGTCGGGCGCAGGACGACGGAGTCTCGGGCTTCTTGGAACTGCGCTTCGAGAGCCGCGGCGGTTTTAATCAGCGGCTCCCATTTGTTGGGCACCGCCTGCGTGCTTCCCCGACCGGTCGCGGTTGGCACCCACACTGCCCACAGCACCTCCGGGGCCAGTTGCGAGTGCGTGTAGGCGAACAGCGTTCGGACGACCATCGCAGCCTCGTTGTCGGTTGTGCCGCGCTTCCGCCAGGTGTCGACGAGGAAGTCGCTGTCGCTGACGAAGTTGTCGATCGTGGTTTGGGGCCAGACGGCGACACCCCGCGGGTCTGCCCACATGGCAAGGTACTTCAACGCATTGCGACCGTCCGCCGAGGACGCGACTGCCGGCGGCAGGTACCCTGTCGGCACCAGAACCGGCTTCTCGGGCACTTTGTCGGAAGAAGGCAACGCGTCCGAACCGTCGCCGAAACGAGAAGACTTCAAGGCCTTCGGCTTCGGCTCGGAAGCTGTGTTCTTGACCGTACGAATGCCTAGTTCCGCCTCTTTCGCCTCGACGACCTTTTCTCTCATCGCCAGTGCCTCCTCCCGGAGGCCGAGTTGGTGGCGCACCGCCAGCAGAAGCGAGTCGCCGCCTGCTTCGGAGACGGGCACTTCGTCATTTCGCACGAGGCCGCACGACCCGCACACGTCTTCACCGTCGCTCGAGCTGCCGCAGGCTCCGCACAGCCACCCCGTGCCCTGCAAATTCATTTTGGCCTCCTGCCTGACAGCGATGAGGACCTCTCTAGAATTCGTCGGTCTCTTTTTGAGGACGCACTCCAGGAGTCTCATCATGACTCGGTTCACGACCACTTCCATCCGCCGGTAATACAGAACATCGTCCACAGTGCGAGCCATGTCCGTGTCCTGCACACATCAGCCTAGGTCCCCCTGTCGTCCTGAGTTTGTGTCAAAGCGAATGAGTACTCAACGCAAAGGGTGTTCAATACAACCCCGAACTCATCAAAGACTGGGGGAAGCATATTGGCAGCTGGCTTTGATTTCACTATCGGGCGCTGGAAGTATACCACATTTCCAGGTGCCAGGTGCCAATGTGCTTACCTAACGTTCCTTCAGGCATTATTTCTTGGGACTCCGACTCGGCAAGTTACCAACGCAACTGTGAACCGCTGAGGACAGGCATGCTCTGCAAGGCGGCGGAGGGCTCATTTCGCTACACAGGCACAACTGCAACCTGTGTTAAGTGTGCCTGCGGAATAGAAGTGGAGGCAACCGCACTCGAATGCTGAGAGGTTTTACTGCGCCTTATTTCTTTCAACCGTAGCTGCGCTACGAGTCGGGGGCGGGGTGGGAAGCTAGATTTGCATGCGCGCATCGAACAAGCGGTGCGAGCCCTTGGATGACCTTTGCGAAAAGGAATCAACGGGGCAGCTGGTGTTTCCACTGGCCCCAGGTCGAGCACATCGTGGGTCAAGACAACAAAAACAATGACTCTTCGCGTGAAGGTCGTCACGCCGCTACAAAAGCTGTGTTGAGAGCTTGAGATGCCGAAGGGACGTTCAGCAGCGGGGCCTGAAAAGGTTTGAGCTCTGTTGCGAGTGCAACGGAGCCCAGCCCGTTCAAGACTGTCCCGACAAAGACTCGAGACGCCAACTCGCACGCACGACGTCAACGCAGGGTTTCTCGACCGAGGTGTGCGCTGCTCAGGCCTTGCAGCTTCTGCACTTCATGCCAGTCGCGGATTCCTTTGCGCATGTTCTGGACTTCTTTGCTGACATGCGGTTCGACATCGTCGTCATCGCTTGCTTCCACATCGCTCGTTTCGATAGGAGAACCTTCAGGATACGTTTTAGGCGGCGGCGGCGGCGGCGATGGTGGTGGCGGCGGTGGCGGGTAGCTGTTCCCAGCGCTGTGCCCTTGTGCCTTCGGGGCGCGTTGCGGTGCCCTCCGCTGCGAACCTTCCCCGTCGGGAGGCGGCGGCGGCATGTTTTGGTGCGAGAACCCGACGCCCCGCTTCCTCAGCAGAGATTGCAGCTCCGGCATGTCGAACTTCGACGGGCGCGACCTGCTGCCGCCGGGGCTGCCAGCCTCGTGCGTGAAAGAACCCCCCGCCTTCTCCCAGCCGAAAGGCGCCGCCGGCTTATTCCGTTCTTCCAGGTGCACCAGCAGCAGATCCCGCGAGTCGGTCGCGTTCGCGAACTTTGCTACAGCGCTGCGCCTATCTTCTTCCGACGCCTGCAATTCGGTTGCGCTCGTGTTCTGGAACTGGTACTCATGCAAGTGCGATACTGAAATGCGCAGTGTCTACGCTTTGCACCTTTATTACAGGTTCTGTGGTGGAGATCCACTTCTTACTCGTCACCCTGTTTTATTTCCAGATTCGGAATTCTGGTCAACCGTCGAAACACGCGCCTACGCTTTTTTAGCCTTCGCAATGGTCACATGAAGCACGGTGGCAGCGCCAGGTGCTCTGAGGCCACCCGTCCGCACTCGATTACAGCAGCTGTTTGTACCAGGCAACACATTCGACTACTTATGTTATTCAGGTGTCATACAGATGGAAACACACACATGGAAGGTGGCGTCGGGATGGTACCTTTTGGCAAACTCTCGGTAGGTCGCCTTAACTTCGTCTGCAGTAGCCGTCCGCTGCTGAGCGAGGGTGAATCCGAGGGCCTGCCAAGCTGCATCTGTGCTGAGCTTAAGCGCGCATATTGTTCGCTTCATTCCTTTCCCCGCTTCCCATTACTGTGTTTGACGGATTTCTTTTTAATCGCAACGATCACAATGAGCGGTATTTTCGTCGGTGTTGGTTCGGGAACGAAGAGAGGATTCGTAGCCACATGTTGAATTATTGTGCCCTGCGAAACGAAGCGGCCCGGCCTCAAACTGCCCAGGCACCCTTCGAACGCCACCGAGATACTCGAAAAGGAGCGCCGGCGAATCTGTTAGTCACAAGACTCCTGCGCAGTGTTCATACACGTCCGCATTCGTTCGATCAAGGCGTTCGAACTGGGCAACCGTCGACCGACTACGAGCCTCGCCTGCAACTTGCACAACTCAATGAGAAGTATGCGTGAAAGAGGCGGTCCGTTGAGGAAAGGAACTGGGGGACGTCATGGGTACTGGGTACGGGGCGTGGCGGGGAAAATAGATAGAAGAGAGAGTGCAAACCCGGGTGGTGGGTTGCAGATAAGATGCGGGAGGAGAAACCCGCCAGGGGACGCCCAACTGTTCAAGGCTTCGTAACCGAGCAGGTCTTTTTCAGGCGAGCTGTTCTGCTCACTCGGTCAGTACGTAGGAGCGCCTGTAAGGGTATGCTGCGGAGACCCACGTCAAGGAGTCAAGCCGTCGGCTACTAAATAGGTTTTTACAGCCCATTCCACGTTGGAAGCACCCCAGCTTAGGAAAAAAGTATTGGCGTCAGCTGGGGCGGGGGGAGCTGACGCATGGGGCAGAGAGGTGGACGTGAGTGGGGCGGGGAGGGGGGCTGGTTGCGGGCAGTGGGGCTGAGTGGGTACGGTGCGTGTGGAAGCGGTGGACAAAAGTTGCAGGTCATGGTGGACAGGATTGCATTCTGACCTGACTGCAGTCTGGCTGTGTCTCTGCGACACACAACTGTGCGTTAACGTGCGTTGGCCGAGCCGACACTACACCCGAGGGTGCAGATACCGGTGCGGTGTGCCTTAGAGAGAATCCATAGTGCAGGCTTGGGTGCAGCTGAGAGTAGAGGTGTACCATACCGAGCGGGTCAAGCCCCCCCGCTTACTCACAGCACCAGGCTTACAAAAGGTCACCCCATCACTGCCCGAGATTACCGTTCGTATCAACTGTGCAACTACAGATGAGGCTGCGGCAATTGTAGTGGCAAGACCGCAAAAATGGAGATTCTCAACAGCAATGGGCTTTCTGCCGGGGCAGGAATCCTTCTGGACAAAAAGAAGGCCGTTCACACATCTCTTCGACATTTCGCTTGATTTCCCACATTTGAGGGGCGAATAGTGGTTCTGCCTTTATGCTGATGCGGCCGCTCTATCAAAGTCCTTCTTCCACACGATTAAAAGGAGAGAGTCAAGATGAAAGCAAGAGAGGAGGCGACTCGCTGTCCAGTATTTGACTAGTCTGGACAGCCAGAAAAACAGGGAGGCGACGAGTCATCATTTCCTGCGCATTCCTTGCAAGCGAGAGAGAGAACGTAGCCGCTGCTGAGGCGAGCGGGGCTCCGCTTTTTTTTTGTGCTTCCATCGATCCCGTGTGGGCGTACGGACCCCGCAAACTCTTTTATTCTTTTTCGCCCCCCGGTGGGCAAGTGCCGCTCGTGTTGTGTGCGGTTGGGTTGTTTGTTTTCTTTGTTGGTTTTGTGTTCTCTTTCTGACTTCGACGTGCACGGAGCCTCAATTTATGTTTCTGTCCGCCGCCCATCGAACTATTGCCGAAGGACTCGGACGGAGAGACATGATCGACCGCAATCCCGCCTGCTGTGACATGGAGTAGCTCCGGATGGACAGGGCTCCCCACATCTTTCTGTTTTCGCGTTTAACTAATTTATTTTTCTGTTTCGTTTTGCTAGGGCAGGGGCCGAGCTTGACCTGGCGAGGATTTGGCCAAACTCGGTCAAAGTCGGTCAGCAGTGGTAGTCTAAAATTAGCAAGCAACGTTACCGGCAACGCTTCCCACAGCAGCTGGCAGTAGCCTGGGAACCCCAGCTGCACACGCTCTCTTTACGGTGTGCATCAACCCGTCTCAGACCGCAAGACGCCCTGCCACAGTGCTTCATGCGGAAGTGTGGCTTCGGAGCGCCGGTTCTACCTGCCGGTGTTGAACTAGGCTGGCCAGATCCGAAAAAGAGGTTGAAAAAAATCTCGGTCAGGGGTCTTTCAAAGAGGGGCCGAGCTTTATTTGTCAAGCAAGCAAATTTTTGAGTTACATGCAAGTTTGTTTTTACTGGTTCCGATACTGGGTCACAAAGAGGAAGCAAAAGACGGACACCAAATGTGACATAAATCTGCTAAAACACCAGATTGAGAACCAAATCTGCAGCATCAACTTGTGTTGCCTTGCTGGCTTGTTGAGGGGCTGCTCTTGCTGTCGATCTCCAGTGCTGCACAGCATTGCGACAAGCCAATTATTCCTCCAGCGACGCGTAGTGCAGCCTCCTTGGGTTTGCACAGAATTTTGCAATGTATTTTGCCAGTGTCTCTTCGTCAATGCCTCGTGCCCCCATTTTACACTCTACGCCAACGAAAAGAACAGTTGCCAGATTGTCAGCAGCCAGCTTGCGCAACCTTGTCGACACCAACCGAAGTTTGGAGAACAAGCGCTCCACTGATGCGGATCCCAGAGGAAGGATGGGGGCAAGCTGGAGAAGTTTGCAGGTTGCCGGGTACTTCACGGACAGGTTCCCTGTTGTGAAGCGCTGAATCACACCTGTCCCTGTCAGGCTCCATCAAGTACGGTTGAGCAGTTGTTGTGTGGAAGGCCATGAAGGATTCAAATAAATTTGTAAATTTGCAAAAGGAGCCAAAGTTGTCAGCCAGACCCAACAGGGCTGAGAGGGTCGCCCTCCAGCTCCCAGGCCGAGGTTGCTGGACCCAGTTTCCCCCCCAAAAAAAAACCTCCCCAAAAATTCAAAATCATAGTTTTTTTTTTTTTTTTTTTGCCTGACCGAGTTTTTTCTGGTTTAAAGTGCAAGCTCGGTCAGCTGACCGAGTTTACATGCATAAGCTCGGCCACTGTGCTAGGGGTTTATCCAGCATCCTACCAGAGGGCCGGGGGGGGGAGTACTCCGCTGGGAAAATTTCTTCTTTCGCACGCCTGCGGTCTCACCCTGGAAGAGGAGCCGTCCATCGCAGCAAGAGGGAAGTAGTAGTAGCTCGTACCCAGGGAGTTTCTGCTCTTCGGATTGTCTGTCGAGAACTTCTTAAAGAACGGGAGAAAACTTACTATTTCTTCTAACTGAGCACACCCTGAAGGCTATGTAAAGTTCTGTCATCGACTTTCGTGGTGCGTCAACTCCCTCGGTGAAGCTGTGATAGCTTACTGTAAACGAAAGCAGAAGCGGCAGGAGGCAGCGCAGAGGGCGGGTCTTGCTTCACGTTTTCCTTTTTCTCGTGGGACGCGCCCCCTGGCGATCCGACTGTCCAATCCCAGATGACTTCGCGAAGACGCTGACGCGTGAGAGTTGAACTAACAATGCTCGGAGGGGCCGTTGGGTGCGTTTTTCGGTGGGGAGAACCCGGACACTTACAAAGCGCAGTCTTATTTGCTGAAGGCTTACACCCTGCACTGAACCCAGATTTACCTGGTATTTTCGTGTGAGCTGCAGCACATTTCCTCGGTTGAGAATTTGCAGCTGGCGGCCTCTCCGAGTATTCTACAAGCAGCAGGTGCTTTTTTTAAGAGAAGAAATGCGTGGTTTTGTTTAATTCTTTAAAAAGAACTAGCGCGAGTAAAAGCGATTGAGTGTTTCTTGCACGTCCTGTTGGGGATTCTCGAAAACAAAAATTCGGATCCCGCTGCACAACTTTCACTCTAAAGAAGGAGTGGGGCTTGTAAAACGGGGGCTCGCGCGCGTGAACTTCGATGGATATTCCTCTCTCTATCCTGGATTGTGGCTCTTACCAACCTCCTTTACATACGGCACAGAGGCTATGAGGTATTGTCACTGTCCTTCTACGTTGCCGAAGCCACGTCTGACTGCGGAGCCCCCCGCCCTTCCCCCATTTCTCCGAGATTTATTACTTTTTGCCAAGAGCTCCTGCGTGTTCCCCAGCCTGGATATAAACAACAACAAGTGTTGGATCACTGCATTGGCCTGTCGTACCCGAAGGTGTTGCATTCAATTGTCGACCGAGAAAAATCTGCGCTGAGATGCTGCAGCATGCCCGGTCGCGATTCGCATTGCCGAAAAGGGCACTTCGAAAGAGACAGGAACTCCGGATGGTCGGACTGCTCGAGAGACCTTACGGTAACCTTTATTCTTGCACGGAAGCGGAAAAAGAAAAAGATGGGCGGAGTAGTCGGCTGCAGATAGAATTGGTTGGTGAGCAGCGACCGGGAAAGGGATTGAGACAAAGATCGTAAACGGGACGGTGCATTTCTTTCCGTGCCTTTCTACTCCTTCGCAGCAACGGCAACAAACAAGTTGAGTGGCCTCGAGAGAGCGTCGCTCCCCGATGAGAACCCTCAACCTGAAATGCGGTTCCCTGATGTTCACGCAGCACCATCCAGCAACTCCGTACAGGCAGGGCCCGCTGACACACGCCTGCTGAACGAATGCTACGTATACGCCGGGTCGACGCTTGTCCAAAGAAATGCGCAGTTTTGTTTAGTGTTTCCGACGGCCCCGTAAGTAAGTAAGGGCGTACAGATTGTTCAGAGTTTTCGGGATAAGCCGTGGTAATCATCATGAGGATCAACGACTGTCGATTATCGGGGAACACTCCGTACTTGACCTGATGCCAGTACCTCGTTTTGTCATTGGTCGGAAAGTTTGACAAAGCGACGGTGTTCGTCAGTGCCTTGTTCCAGCCGTAGTCGTACACCTCCGGATATCCCGTTGGAATGAGAACCAAATGTGGCGGCTTCATCTCAAAGTAAAGCGGATCGGTGTAAACCGTAAGAACACTCGAGGCAGCTCCAAGGATTGGTTGGGGTGAAGGTAGAGGTATATGCAACAGCGTGCGTCGATAACATGGAAAAGGCGTGATTGCAGCATCTTCTCGCGCTGATGCATGTTGACTGACGTGGCAGTCTCTTTCACTGCAAGGCGGTGGAAACGAGAGGGTGAAGCCGGAAGCCGGGAGGAAGAAAAAATGCGTGGAAGAAAGAGCCCAATCGTTCACGAGCTGCTCATGGGAGGGTCTTGGAAGTGAAACAAAGACTTGGGGCTACGAGCAACGCGAGATATCCTGGCGACAGCGTATGAAAAGCTACGTATTCTTCGAGAATACAGTACTGTTCTGCACGAGTGAGTATTCCAGTGTGCCACCAGTGGCCGCAAGCATGTGTTAGTACTGCATGATATGCAGTACTAACTCGATTGAGGCTGAGACCTCTGGGCTGGTACCGGATCAAGGCAAGGCGTAAGCTCTGGACTCGGTCCTATGAAGCAAACTCCAAGCTTTGACTTGAGGGAGGGGGGAAATCTTAGCATCTTAGCTTGATGCTTGCGCAGTACTGTCTGCCGTGCACGCATGTTTGGTGCTAGCATCAAGTCTTCTTGTCAGAAAAAACAAAAGGGAGCGGGGATCAGTTAAGGGGTAGGTATGGTGGCGGTAAGAGGGGGATCGGCATGGTAACGATTGCCGGCAATTATTGGACTGTTGCGGAACTATGCACTGGGCGATAAGCACATCCGAACAACACACACACGACAGTATGGAGAGGAAAACGAGTAATAGTGCGACTGCAGAAACGGATTCATGATACGAAGCCGCCTGCCAATACAGGAAAGCGCCCAATGTTTGCTTTATACCCCGCACACGCGGAACAGTTGAATCGCAGCTCAGAAAATACGCGTACATGTTTCGTATCATTCCCGCTAGTCCAGAACGATCTGGACCCCCGTTCGGCCTCCACACCCTTTCACTGCGTCTGAGGGATATAGCTAATTCTCCTGGCACAACAGATCGTGGGGGGAGCCTTGGAATGGGAACGGATAGAATAGGTGCGATAATGCTACCTCTGTTCTGTTTTTATACTTGTTCGTTGACAACATCAAGCTGTGGAGTACTGGCGGACCTTAGACGTGCTTCGTCAATCAGAGGGCTCGTCCCACCACCTTTCATGAGGTGGCTGACGGGCCTTGGAACGAATCACGCAATGAATCTGATGAAAGCCGTTTCTGCTATCCTTCCTTGAAAGGAAGTGGAGAAACGGTAACCCTGATTACGAGAGTTCGCAGGGACTTTTCTTCCTAATCTATGCGTTGCATAAACAATCCTTTTCTGCGGTAATTGTGCTTTATATTACATTAGAAGGTTTCATGTTCCTGTGATTGTTCCGGAAATGTTCCCGTCAGTACAGATGTACTCTTAAAAAAGAAATCTTTCCGGCGATGCTACAGACTTTTTAATTTCGGGGATCAGAATCCCTGGGGGGCACAAAAAAAAAAACAAGCCCCAAACAGGTTTTGGAATTCCTCACAAAAAGTGAGGTTAGCGGGAGCACTGGTGAAAGTATGTAAAAAAAAAGCGGGCACCATCGGACATTTGGGTCCTGCCTGCCCGTAGCGAACCATGTATTTTCTTCGCTGTTGCATGGGTGGGGATCTTCTTCTTTTGGTCTTGCAGAAACGATCAGCAAACTCAGGGGCTCGGGGCAAGGTGGACGTTCACTTCAAAGCCCGGCTGCAGCTGCCAGGTGATGGAAGTGATGGGCGAGACTTTGCGATTGGGAAGCGTGCGTGAGAAACGTAGGCCGGCGAAGATGGTAAGAAGTGCGATCTTCGCTTCGAGGATGGCCATGCCTTTTCCCAGACACAGGCGGGGGCCCGCGTTGAAAGTTGGAAACATGAAATCATCATACATCGTCGTGATGCGTCCTGCGGCTGTGATCCAGCGCTGTGGATCAAAGACTTCGGCGCTTTGCCCGAAAACGGACGGCATCCGATTGGTGGAGATCGGAGCCCAACTCGCGTAGACGCCTGCCTTCAACACTGTACCCGACGGCAGCTTCGTTTCCCGAATGCACACCTTCTCGTTACTCGGGACAGGAGGGTGCAAACGAATGGCTTCCAAGAACACGGCTTCAGCAATAGGCGATCGATCAGCGATGTCATCGAAGGTGAGAGGGTCAGTGGTCGACCCTGCAAAGCAACGCAGCGCTTCTTCGCCGAGCTGCTGCTGCCAGTGCTCGTTGCCTGGGGCGGTGAGGAATTCGATGCACGACGTCAAGCCGGAGGCTGTCGTGTCGCGCCCGGCGATGACAAAGTTCAAGATCATGTCGCGGACAAACTCCTTTTTAAACTGCCTCCCCTCCTCCACCGCACTCTGCAGGAACAGCCCCGTCAGTGTTTGGTCGTCCGTCACATCGTCGCGAACCTGTCCGTTCGCGTCGACGTAGTCGCCAACCACGTCAAACACGTACTCGTTAATTTTCTTGACGCAGCTCGTGATCGTGCGCTCCTCTGGCGACAGCTGCAGCGCTCGGTTGACTTTCCACCACGGTACGATGAACCGAGAAACAACGCACTGTTGGAACTGGTCGAACGCCTTTTGGAATGAGCAGTCCTCCGCATTCCCGCTGAGGGAGTTCACGTACCTATTGAATGCAATGCTGTTGATGGCGTCGAAGGTGAAGTTGTAGAAATACGGCTGAATCTCAACCGGGCCGTCAAGCTTCCCGCGGAGTATTCTGACCAACTGTTGTGCGTGAAGCCCGAATACGTGGCTCATGCGGTCGCGGAGTTGCCTGAGTGTGTGTGTCGGTCGTCGGAGATTTTGATTTTCTTTGTAGACTCGTACCACATTTCCATACATGAGCTGATTCACGGTCAATCCCTATCTTGTGGCATCGTGCCGCTGTCTGCAGGGCAGACTCGCAACAGATTATTTGCATTCGAGCCCGAGACGTTCCACGCACAAACCTTGAGTCGGAGTTCGGTGCAGTACTTCAGCATCTTGCCAGTGGCTCTGCAGTACCGCCGATAATGTGAGGTCTTCCTCACATCAGGAGGCTTTCCCCGGTACAGCAGTGCTCGAACACTTACCATCAAACATAGTTACGAAAGATTCTTCAAGATATGTAAAATTGAGCGGCCGGAAAAAATCTTCTTCTTTTCACTTTCGAAAATAGAAAGACTTTTTCTTTTGTAAAATACAGCCTATTTTTTGGTGACTGCATAGATGTGAAAGAAAGCTCGTAAAATGATAAATCGAGGTAAAAAGTGAGCAGCAAAACTTACGCTATTTGTGCGCCGATGGTTTTAGGATGAACGAGCTGAATTTCATTGCGTCGAACGTGTTGATTTTGACGTTGAGTTTGTCACAGCTATCGTCAAAGTCAGCGTCTTCCTCGTGAACAATGTGGGGAAGCCCCGAAACACCAATGAATTCTTGGCGGCCCTGTTGGCTCAGTGAAAGCAGGCGACCTTGCAAGTTCGAACGGTGCTGTTCGGCATGTGTTGGGCCGCCTCTTTTGCAACGCTGAAAAAGCTGTCGCAGCGAAGGCAAATGTTCGTACTCTTCCCATTCCTCAGTCGAGACGGCTACTGGAAGCGCTTCGTTGCAATGGCGTCCGGTGCAGATATGCTGGGTACAGCTTGGCCGGTCCGCCCCGGATTGCTGTCTACCGCGCGGTAGGCGAGGAGCCTGCGAAAGCTGGAACAGAGCCCGGATCACCTTTTCCTTGGTGATCCAGGCTCTGTTCCAGCTTCTTCTTTTTCTTCGTTTCTGGAACTACGAGAAAGCCACTGATCCTGTGCTGCTTGATTATCAAACCGTCACCAGCCTATCGGTCGTCCCAGGGTACGGTTTGTCAGAAACCCAACCTCTCGCGCAACCTGCTCCAGAGCCTCCTTTCCCGCACGCTTCTTTCTTCCATGTCAATACTTGTAATACGCCTGAGCGTTTTCAGACATGTCGGCAACAGGCTTGTCTTCGTCTTCTTGTCACTTGGCACGTCGTAGGTTCGGATTCGAAGTCGCTCTCTTCGTCCTCTTCTGCTTCTTCTACCTCATTTGCAGTGGACGTCTCGTAAGAAGAGTCGCATCTTGGTCTCTTTGGCATGCTTGTCTTTCATAATAAGCAAGGTGCCTGGCAGGTTTTGGTCTTCTGCAGGTGCGTGGATACAGCGACTGGTCACAATGCCCTCGAACTGCGCGCGGTGTCCCTACCGTAGTCCGCATGCACAAGCTTGGTCTAGAAAACAGACGGCAAATTTTACATAAAAAAAGTCTTTTTTTTTCCCGAAAATTTGTCCTCTTCTGAAGAGGACAAAAAGAGAACTATGATCAAAACAGGCTCAAAAAAAAGGGGGTAGAAAAATACTGACCGTCTGCTGAACAGCTGGGAAGCGATTGCTCGCTGGCTCTTCCACTCCGCGGCGTTGACGTTGAAAATCCCGTTTCCGAGAAGTTCGCGGAAGTTTTCCTGGAAGGTCACATCTTTCTCGAAATTCGAGAAGGAAGTCTTCAAGATGCACTTCACGTCTTCCGGCATGCAAACGACGACTACAGTTTTGCCACCGACAATAGACGAGCCGTAGTTCCTGAAGTCGTTTGCACGGTGCTGCTCAAGGTTGTCCTCGAATAACGTCAACACGTTACCTTCCAGCAGACGCTTCAAGTATCGTGCGCTGCCCCAAAAGAACTCATGCTGCTGATGCCAAGGAAGACCTTTCAACGATCCCGTCTTGTGAGGGGCCGCGAGTTTCAACACCGCCAACACGACGATGCCGACGACCAGAACTACCGCGGCAAATAACATTTTTTGCGTTGTTGCTGTCCGCTTTTTTGTTTGAGTTCTTCCGCTTTCGTTTTTGATAATGGTACCTGCCGGGAGTCGTGTGGTTCCCTGTCAACGACAACACGGATTCCAAAAGAGTGAATTTTGCGTCGAAACGGATTCAGAATCCACACTTAGCGTTGGTGACGTCTACACCAGTACTCAGACTGCAGCTTGCAGGCACCGTCCACATACGTATATCTCTCCCTCCCAGCCAAACTACTCACTTGGTGTCGAACGCTGCGCTCGCCTGTCCCCGCCCAGTTCTTTCCGTCCCCGAGCGCCGTACGCGGGAAGTTCCTCTCCAAGACTTCGAATCTTCGTCTCCATCCCCCCCAGCGACATGCGGCCGCGGTGTCGTAGACCACCCCACAGCATCGGCGCCTCCAGCGTCCTCATCGAGCCCACCCGGTCCTTCCGCTCGGCCGGTAAGCGGCGACAGTGTTTCACATGGTTCCACTTTCTTACACAAACGTTCCCAAGAGCGTCTGGTGATTTCATGCGAAAGACATGGGATTTTAGAGTTAAAGTTCGCTTGAAATTTCGGGGTTTTAGGGTCTCCGTGTGACCGTTCATGAATGGGTTCTCTTAGAGCAAGAAAGGGCGATTTTTTGTGAAATTTGGTGTGTCTCCAATGTAGCCGGCAACCCCTGAGTAGGGGGTTTTAATTGGTGCGGCCTCGCTCCTGTTCAACACCTTTCGCGCCTCTGCACACTGTCAGATTAGGGTCAAACTTAACAGTGCCTTCTTCTCCCGCCAAGTCCGTCGTTGACTGCTGTATCGCCGGATGATACAAGAAACGGAGGGTAAAGGTGAAGCTTTTGTCGGGTGTAAATGAAGAAGACATATACAAATACAGACACGAAATCACAAAATTGCAAGCGACAAGCGGCTTTTCTGCGGGGGGAAATCCTAGTTTCGTGTTCAGGCGCTACTTGCCTCTCATGTGTTTTGATGTTAGCATCAAGTCTTTCGTTGTCGACAGGAGGTACGAGGGAAAGCCTGCTACACGGGAGCCAAGCTTCACGTGTTCGGCGGTACTGCAGAGCCACGGGCCTACGGGTCGTGGCTACCGATTTCCCAAACTAAAGCATCAAGGCTTGGCGCACCTTGGGGCTTGGCGCTCGCGCTGAAACACAAGCTCGTCGAGACGGTCAGCCGCAGGGCAGAGCGGACGGGGTTGTGGCACTGTGCTGCCTCCGACTCAAGCTTTGCAAGCTGTGGTTGACCGTCACGTTCCTGGACCAGGAGCGGCCTTTTTCTTTTTCTTTTTCTTTTGTCTTCTTTTCTCGTTGTCAACAACTTCTTTTTTCTCCTTCTACTTCTCCTACGTCAACTTTCTTTACGTTGGTATTTTTGGACTTTCTGGTGCCGTAGAGTAGTTCTCTTTCTCTATGCCGCCCATCGATGTTCGTTTAGCAGCGGCTGCCGAATCATGCCGTGGCTCCGTCCCTTTGTGCGTCTGCTTCGCAGAAGCAGTGTGGGAAAGGAGTCCAGGACTCCGTGGTTTGAAACCATGGGGGGGAGATCATTTTCTCATGCAGTTTTGATGCTGGCATCGGAATTTTCGAAGCAGAGGGGTGTTGCAAACCCCGTCGACAGCTTCTGTCAGATCGGAGGGTGGCTGGTTTTTTAGAGTGAAAGTTTTTCTTGGCACGGATCTCTACCGTTTTGGAGGTTTCACGAGGTTCGTTTTTTTCACAGCGGGATTGCGCGCACGTTGTTCTCCTATCCGCAGACCAAACCAAAGTTGGAGCTCAGCAGTAGGGATTGTCGGTCGTGTTCAGACAAACAAATGGGTGCCGTTTTAACGCGAGCGCAGTGCACAAAAACACTCAATTACAAAGCCAGAAACGCCCTATCCTTTCACCACCCCAGCCCGAAGTTCGAGAACCGAGGTTGCTACGGGCTTTCAGGCACTAAGCACAAGTCACGGTCTCGCGTCGAGCAAAGGTTAGAAGGTTGCTTGATACACGAACTTCGATCAGCATGGCCTGCGAAGCATTCGGTCTCGCTCCGCGGCCAAGGGATGAACCCGATGGTGACAGGAATTTTTTGCAGGGTTGGGTTTCTGCGAATAGCCTCTATTCGAGCCAACCCGGCTGTTCTCCAGTGAAAAAGTGTCTTGTTTTTGGACTAGATACTAGCGCGGAGCTAACTTTTTTCCCCCCTGCCCAAAAGCGTAGGGGTGGCAGAGTGAGCTGGCTTCGGCCTTCAGGCCGGGGTAGGCCCGGGTTCGGACCCCGCCCGCCCATCACACTTTTCCGGTCGGGGGTTGTTTTCGAGGTTTGTTGCGTTTCGGGGTCTAATGTGCCCGGAATTTGCGTTTTTTGCGGAGCTTCTCAGTATCTCGCGGTATTTGGACCTCGTCGGCCCCCGGCGCGGGGGGCGGGCGGGAAAAGGCTGCCCCCCCCCTTGGGCTAGGATGGCAAGTAAACGGAAACGTTTCCCGTTTCCGTTTCCGTTTCCATACTTTCAAGGAAACGGCGTTTCCTTATTTGGAAAACGGCTGCTGCAGATTGCGGTGTGTAAGGTACCACACCTCGGATGGGCGGGGGGAAATTTTTTTTAGGGGTATTTCCCAACGAGCCAGCAAGTTTATCTGTGCAAACGGTGCTGTCTCCGAAGTAGTCCCGAACTGCGCGGTCCTTCGTAGTGGTGGCAACCAAGCACTCAGAGAATTGGGCCTGGAGACCTCCCCGTAAAGTTTCTCGACAAGGTTCGTATGCGCGACAGTCTTTTCGGTTTTGGCTGCAAGTTGACACACCCTGTCGGGGATGTGAGCAGCCTCAGAAGCTGGAGTTAAAGCTGGAGTTTAAGAAGCGGGTGCCACACCCGCTTTTCGGGTGTGACTCGGGCACCCTCTTTAGCTCCAACTTCTGGGGCTGGACCTCACCGTGTAGTATTCCCTGGTGGTGTTAGCATGGTTTGTGGGTAGCCTGCAAAACCACGGAGCCGTTTCCGTTTGATGGAAACGCGTTTACTTGCCAACATAGCCGGGCCCCCCCCCCCCCGCGGGTACGAGCACTGACCTTAGCTTCACCCGGACTTTACCACCCTGGCCGAACTTCGCTTCGTGCCCGAACGTTTATTAGTACCAGCGCTCAGCACCAGAACTTAGCTTCGCTCTAACTTAGCATCACTCGAACTTAACGTCGTCCGAACTGAGCTTCACCAGAACTTACCATCACCCGAACATAGCTTTGCCCGAATTTTACTGTTCCCCGAACTTTAACTGCTGCCTCCAGTCTCGCCACGCGCCGGCCTTAGCCGAGCGCACGTACTTTTCACGCGTGATGCGGAAATGTCTGTTTTGGTGCGCTGATCAGTGCCGTCCCCAGAGAAGGGGTCAGAAACCATGCCTCCGCAGCAAGATGTTCGGAGTTTACTCTCGTTCGGTCCTCCTGAATAAACACAGTTTGTGGACAGCCGATGTCAGGAAACGGAGGAAGGAGGTGCGGGGGCTGGTAACAACAAGGCAGTTCGTCGTCCAGATGGTAGAACTTCACGGAATCGCAGGGTCGCAGAGCCTTCCTGCCTCGTTGAGGGTATATCTCCGGCCACATCTGCGGTAGCAAACGCAGGTTCCATCCAACGAAGGGTATGGTTCGGGGGAAAGAAGCAAGGCAGGGGACAGAGTAGGGACGGGTTTGGGTGGGAATGGGAGAAGTTGGGGCTCGCGGTCTGTGAGCGAGTACATAGGTCGCTCCCATTCGCATGAAACTGGCGGGTTGGGCCATGTATCTGCGGCCGGCAACCAGTCTTTTGCACTCGTTTTCACGAAGGGGCGAATACAAGAACGGTGATGCGATACGCTCACTATTTCCCATTCCCCACATAATATTTAGCCACGGACATACATAGCGGATAGTTACCAGCGGAAGGTAATCACTAAGGGCGGGGAGGGGAGACGGAAGAACGTGCTTACCGACGATGCGATGAGCTTCTTTGCGGGATCCCCCCTCTCTAGTTTGCCCGCCACACGTCTCTGAGCCCGCTACCGTCGTTTTCGGTGTCAGCGGCGTGTCTATGCTTTGGCATCACGAGAAAGAAAGCAGCGGCAGCAGCGGGAAAACCTGATAAGGCATCCCTGCGATCGCAGCAGTCATAACGATAGCCATACGAGACAGGGAGACTGTAATCTCGCGTGGGTTAGAGTTGGTACATTGAGCAACAAAGATCTATCTTGCGCGGCCAACATCAGCCTAGGTCGCGCGGCGCTGGTCGGATCCGTTCGTTCAAGAACACGTTCCCCACAACACACGAAGCTGGCCCAGTAGGGGGCAATACTGTTCATCTGCGCGCTCTTTGACCCACAGGATCACCCGGTGTCTGGGCCCAAAGGGACGATCTTCGTGTAGGAAACGGTCTCCGCCTTAAGCGACACGGTGCATGTTAAGGGAACCGAGCACTGAAACACGACGCGAAGCTCCGGAAGCTTCGAGAGGAGTTGATCTTGGATGGCAGCTGTCGATGAGGTGATGGTCACTGTCGCGACACATCCCGGGTTGTGGAATTCCGTGGTGATCAGTGAATTGCCTTCAGGTAGCAGCGGGATTTCCGCCTTCATGAAAACAGGGAGCAGCGCAACCGAGAAAGGCGGTCGGTGCGAGAACTTCGATGATGCACTCGATAACGCAACTTCGACGGCAGCTTCGGCCGCTTCAGCAGAGTCTAACAGGACATCAAACGACGCCGCAAGCAAGTCCGCATATCCCCCTCGCTTCTCTCCGTTCTCCAAACTGATACCGGAAGCGACATTCAGCACATTCAGCACGCGCACGATGGCCCGGCGGCTTGTCTCGTCCGCAACCAGCGTGAAGATGGGGAGGTACCGTACCTCATGCGCGGCTGGGCAGTAAATGGCGCGGTTGCTCAAAGCATGCCCTTCCGCTTCCAGAATCCGGGTATCAGGAGCGTCCGCCAACAAGTGCAGGACGTTGATGCTCTCCAGGCTGTCTTCCGCGATGTCGCGGGCGACCACTTTTGGGATCTCGTTGTTGGAAAACGACATGTCGAACGAGGAGAAGTAGCTGTATCGAGGCACAGACAACGGATGGGTCACCGTGTCGTCGAGCTTCCCTGGGGGCTGACGGGCTGATCGTTGGTACATGGTCCTGGTGCTCTGGTCGTCGCCGATCTGCGATGGTGCCGCGGAACAAGATGGGCCGAGGGCGTCGTCGTCTTCTTCGCACGGTTTGTTGAGGACAAGGGACAAATTCGTGAATTCCTCTGGGGCCGCGCGCGAGTTGGCAGGGCACGGCGGCTGCTTCGCCATCAAAGGCGGGAGGCGCGGCGGGGAATAGAGCTCGCCGCCCGGCAGCAACGCGGGACTCGTTGCGCCGAGCGTCCGCAGGCGCGGCCGGGGAGCATCCTGCTTCGAAAGGCTGCTGCCGTGCGTGGAGCAGCTCTTCGTCATGCTGATGTCGTCGAAATCGTTGGTCCGGAGGCCAGCCGGCCCGACCGGGCCCCGCGGCGGCTTTTCGTTCGGAGTGGCAGACCACGTGCTACTCCGTGAGTCATAGTCGAGGGGCCAATTCAGCTTGTTGTCGACCGGCTTCCCTTGCTTTCCGTCTCGTTTCATCCCGCCTGCCGCTTCCTTCAGCAGGTCGGCGATGTGCAACGTTGCCGAGGCTACGTCTTTACTGCTTACGTTGACGGTGATGACCCGCGTCTCGGCGGCCTGCTCTTGCGTGGGACTCCGCTTGCCGCTGCGTGGATGGAGGTCTTGTTGCCCGGCAGCATTCACATGCGGGCAGCGGACGGTGATCTCGAGCTTTCCTTTTATCTCAATCACGGGCGCCGACACCAGTTTCGACGCGGCGGCGCTGAGGAGATGCGCGTGGGAGTTGTCAAGGGAGGGAGCGTGGTCAGGGGAAGTGAAATTGAGGCCGATGATACGGGAAAGCTCGGAGTCCGGTGTAGAAGGCACGTTCGAAGCGCTGCTGTTGTCTTCGTTTTCGGTCGACTCGGAAGTGTGGGCAACGGAGGGCACTCTTCTGATGACGATCATCAGGTCATCTTCAAGTGAGCTTGGACTTCTCGGAAGCTGGTCTACCACTGGTATGGTTCGCAAGTTCTGCTGAATTTTCGCAATTGTTTGCTCGTCTACCGTCACGGCAAGCGAACTTTTTCGACAGTTCATCGCAAGAGCGAAGTTCTGGCCAATCATGATGACAGGACAAGCCAGCAACAAGGCACCGACGACGATGCAAACGGACGTTACACTTTTCCCGAGCACCGTGAACGGTATGGAGTCACCATAGCCGACAGTGGTCAAAGTGACCATGACAAACCAGAATGTGTGCGGGATGCTGGTGAACGGGCTCAAGGTCCCGTCATCTCTCACCCACACCCGCGATTCTTCGTCAAACGTTGAACCCGTTTGCTCGGCTAGAAACAGCAGCGAGCTGAATAGTATTGTGCACAAGAAGAAGAGCACAACAATCAGTGTAACCGACTCGAAGCTCGTCGCTAACGCGTACCATACAATGTTTACGGTGGCACTGTATTGCGTAAGCTTGAGGATGCGCAGTACCCTCACGAGCCGAAGAACTCTGAGAAAGATAAAGCTCGTCACGTATTCGCCGGGAACAACCGCAGAAACAACGATGTGCAAATAGAACGGCAGGATCGAGGCAAAGTCGACCCAGTTGAACCGGTCACGAAAGAAGGCCCCTCTTCTTGGTGTGAAGAGCAAGCGCATGACGAAATCGAACGTAAACAGAACCATGCAGCAGATCTCCGTCGTCTGCAGGGCCCCGTTGCCCCCCACGTGCTGCGGGAGGGACTCGAGGATGAACGCCACGACTGAGACCACAACGGCTGTGACCAGTACGAACGCAAAGCTGGTAGCAACCAGCGCATAGCCGTCGCTTGGCATCGGCGCTTCCGTGTCGAACAGACAATAGATTTTGTTTCTCCACGTGAACTGCAGCAAGGTCGGTTCCGTTGAAGCGAGCGGTAGGCTCGAGTCGCTGACGCCTGGCGTGACGGTTTTCGCGACGGCGACGAGCCGTCGGGATGAAAGGCGCTGGATGTCACGCTCGACTTGTTCCTTGGTCAGGCACGCAAAGCTTTGCCGCCTCGGAATCGTCATGACCAATGATCTTGTCGTCGAAGGAGCCGCCGAGACGGTGGAAGAAGGTGCGATCGATGCCGGCGCTTCCTGCGGCTGCGAGAGAGCGGGCGCGTCCTCTTGGCGGGTCAAAACAGGCTGGGACAGCGATCTCGCCCGCACCTGCGCAAATGTGTGCAACACAGGAGTCGGCTGGGATTGTGCTCTCGATGGACACCTCGACGAAGATGTAACTGATTGATCGGGGCTTGCCAAAGGAGGAAGCGGAGGTCGGCTGAATGAGCTCGTCGTCGTCATCTGCATGCTAACGTCCACAACTGCGCTGTCGCTTGCACTGAGGCTGTCGACATTGGTGGCATGATCGCAAGAAAAGCTTCGCTTCCTGCCAAGCGGATTCTCCCGCAGCGTCACGGATCGCGGGGACCTGAAGCTGACTTTGTTCGGCATTTCACCGCTTGCTACCAACGGCTCTGACCATATCACACCCCTCTACTGTATCTCAACGTAATTCGGAAGCGAAGTTGGCACACGCCCGCCTGCTCCGGACCGTGAAGGACCACAACAAACACAATTCGCTGACAGTGTGATACGAGAGGAAGAAGGATGCCCCCTAAATGGTGTGTGTAATGCTGTTTCCTTGTTGTTTCTGCTTTGTTGCTGGTGTCAAAGCATAGCCCAAGGGACCTTTGGTTTTGCTGCAAGGGATGGTGCCGGCCACAAAAAACTACCACAGGAATAACTAGCTCGTGGCAGCCAAGCGCCCAACGTTGCTTTTTGATCCTTTGATGTCGGCGCATCCTAACCTAGACGGGCAGACTAGTTAAGGGTTGGGCGTTTCAGCCACAAACAGGCAGTGTAAGCTGATGATTGGACCATCGTGTGTCAGGTTGATTGCCCAACTGACGGGGCGTATTCCGGCATTAGCCGCCCCCACCACATCTTCAGCACAAAGAAGAAAAGGAGGAATCCGAAGGGCGTTGGTGGTGGCTGATTTAGCACATTGAACTAGAACTGGGACGTTTCCGCAAGGGCAATGAAGAAGAAAACAAAACAATAGGTGCGATTCGGACCACTGGTTTCACAGCGGAAAAGCTCCGCGCGCGCGAGGATCAACCTCTACACGTCGACGAGGACGCGGCATCGGCGACGGTTGTGCGTGGTACTTTTCATTCTCGTTACGTTTCTTATTGTTGCAGGGGCGTGGGGGGGGATTGCAAAAAAAAAAAAAAAGTGCTTGGAATGGGTTGTGCTCAACATAGCGCTGGACCCATCTGCACCGTGTTTCGCCTCCTTCAAGCCACGGACACACACACACGTAGGGCGGACTTGCAGACAGGACCAGCGATGCGGTTTGTGCGGCGCTGTTCCTAGCTCGCCACAGCCAGGACTACCTATGCACAGGAGCCCAGGCAAACGTCTCGGGGAGAACGCCCGTACAGCCGTGTCCTAAGAATCAGTTGAAAACTCAGGGCATCCACGCTGCTTGTGACTGCTACTCACTATACAGCGGAGTCAAGCCTCAGAAGTTAGAGTTAAAGTGGGTGCGCCAACACACCCGAAACGCGGGTGTGCTGTACCCAAACGCGTGTGTAATGTACACCCGAAAAGGGGGTCTGACACCCGCCTTTCAACGTTAGCTCCAGCTTCTAAAGCTTGACTCTGCGTGTAAAACGCACTGACTTGGATATGGGGGAATGTTGGTTACTAGTCAATAGCGCAGGGAAAGGGGTTAGAATCTTCTCGTATCTGTTGCTGCGGAAAACTGAGGTGTCACGACATTCTTGACGACGTTGGCACTGACCTGTTTGTTCTTTTTCTGCCGCGTTGGGGGGGGCCATCACACGTTCTACACATACGTACCGACTCGCGTTACACGCGCGTGGCACACCCACGTATGCAGTATGCATGCTGGACGAGCCTTCATATTGACGAAGATCGCTCCTTCCACGTCCCACGACGTGGAGCATCTTAAGCAGATGGTACCGCATGGGTTCACATGCGCTGTGCATGAGCAGACGCGCGTACCATGCGGTCGATTCAAAAATGCTCTGAGGGGGAGGCTTTCTCTAGCACTTGTTGATTGGGTTCGTTTAACTTTCTCGTCTGCGAATACTGTTCCGGACAGTTTTCCCCAGTGGCAAAGCAATATTTCCTCCATCATGCTGCTGTAATCCTCCAAGAAATCGGACTTCCATCCCATTTCTGCAAACCAGCCACTCTGGTCTACTTGGCAGCTGGGTGTTCGCAGCTCATCTCCTACTAGGAGAGCAACCTTCGAGGAAGGGGTCCCTGCACAAGTGCTCGAACAATCAATCTGTTGGACTGGATCAAAAAACACCACAAAAGTGGCAAATCGACCGGTCGGGGGGTGCTTAGCAGCCTGGCTGAGTGCACGCCTACGCAGGGCTGCATCCTCGTGTTGTAGCCGTGTTGTGTATATGGCTTCGTGGGGGCCTGGTCAACGACCTCATCACAATAGGCGCAAACTTTCTCGACAGTGATTGAACAGTCGGAAGAGAAAAGTAAAGCCCTCTATTCGCCGGGCGCTGTCAGCACTTGTTCCGCGTCGCATCAAGTACGTGATGCTGGCGGTTGGGGGATCGGCGACCGCGACCCAATGAAGGTGCGGTCAACCAGTGTCGCCACGTGAAGGCCCCCCCATGACGCCATTGTAAGAAAAAAGTCATTCAAGTTACGACGGCCACGAGTGCTCTTGTAATAAATCCGTGCGCACAACTGTAATGGCTGTGCTGCCTTCTTTCGTCCTGAAGGCTAGGCATCTTCCCCGCTGCGCTACGGATCGAATGCGACCAGGCCGCCATTGGTACGGTATGCGTGTAGTGGGGAGGAAATTAGCCATCATGTTCGATCAATAACAGACGAATAACGGGCTTGACGTGCGTCCGTTTACCAGGCACTTTCGGTTGCCATGATCCACAAATGGAGGAAGCAATGAGAAGCAGCAGTATTCAGGTCAGAAAAGCACCGTCTGCTGCTTGCTTTCCGTGTTCCACGAACGGTACGGCCTGCACAGCGTGGCAAACTCTCTCGTCGAGCCGTCGTGCACAGTTTCGTCAGTTGTCAACAATCAAGTTGCCGCTGTATGCCTGTTGATGTTTCTGACATTTGCTTGTCTCCGGTCTGGCTACTCAAGACTCACTTTGGGACCCCGACGGCTCACGACCAGCTTTCATGGAATGATGTTGCGAGGAATTGAAGCATGTGCGGTTGCTTTCTGATTCGCTTCATTCGAAAGAGTGGGCTGTTTGTGCAGTCGAATACTACCCGCGCAGTGCACACCGCATAGTTAAGTAAGTGCAGACCTGGAGCATGCTGTACGACTCCATCTCGGATATTCGTTTGAACTCCGACTTCACGAATGCGCAGAACAGCAGCAGAGACGCGATGCGAAGGAGGATAATAATGTCGACCCATGAAAGGACGTCGAGGGGGCACGCATGCCACGAGACTGCGCTTTGCAGGAAGCTATGCGTCCACGTGTGAAAGGACAGCGATGCAGGCGTGTCGGTGATGAAGGCGACAACCAGGCAGCACCGGCTGGCAAATGTCGGCGCGTTGTCGAACTCGTATGTGGCTGACGGACGGCACACAAGGAACAGAAGGACATACGTCGGCAGACGTTGAATGCTAGCCGCGATGTCCAATACGCTGTATGGATCGCTGTATGGCGATCCATCAGGGATGTATGGCGCAGCCCACCATGCGGCAAGCACATGGGCTAAGCATAGAGCGAAAATAGTAACTTCGGGGGAAAGCCAACGGTACAGCTTTCGGACACGATCACCGGCGTCGGAAGACTCGCTTCCATTTATTTCTGATGAGGGCGCGTAACCGGCGCGGTAGTAGTACTGGTTGAGCAAGGCAAGGGTGAGGAAGAGGGTCACGAATGACTCGAAAACGCACGAAGAGAACGTCAGGTATGCGACGGCGTGCCTCCGGTCGTGGAAGTGGTTGATGGCGTACAGCAGGGCGTCGTTGACACCCTTCAGGCTAGTGAACAGGAAAAACAGCACCCAGTACCCGTTGCTGACGCTGGCGAGGTGTAGGGAGGCAGGACGACCGGCATCCTGGTCCCGGTTGGCGCACAGTGCAATGCGCAGCTTCCACCTCTCGCCCCACGTTCCGTCATCCAGCTCCGCAGCGTCGCCGAATATTGTTATGTAGTTGTACTTGACCAGCACCAAACAGGCCAAGTACAGCGCGAGGGCTGCGAGAACGACTGTCGTGAACACCGTCGACGGAAAATCCAGCTGTTTGTGTGAAGGAAGGACTACAGGCAAGGGACGGCAGACCAAAAGCGAAGTGTGCGTATTAGCTTCGACGCTACTCGTGCTCAAAACACAAGGTTTTTGTGCCTTCTGTGATGCTAGCCGGCAAGCTGCTATGCTAGCCTTCAAGCGCAAGATTCCCTTGAGGGCTAGAGCAGCAGGTTGCAAGCACCATAAAAAGGGGGTAGCACGTCCATCTAGCCGCTGAGGACCGTGTGCGGACATAATCTACCTCATTCCTGGTGGCAAAACATACCGAGATCGTGCTGGAAGAAGGACACCGCGTTATTCCAGTTTGCTTTTCGAGCAGCGACGTTTCATTGTACAGGTACTCAGGGCTGGCCATGCCCCCCTTTGTGTACCCAGTATACCCCAGTGTTTCCCTTGGTGTGGTGTTGATGTGGCATCAAACAAATATGAGCTTTTCAGAAACCCCGGAAGACGGTCTTTGGCAATGAACTTCTGGGACGTTTGTTCAGTTTCGGAAAGTGAAGGTGCTACATCAGGGAAACTTTGCGAACTTTCATTGTACAGCCCGTGTCGAACCTCCTGTCCTTCACCGTTTCTGTCAAACGCTCGTTCCATTTACAATCCGAGGGGAGCAGAAGGGGGAAACAGCAGTTATTCCCACCCTCGAAAAGGCTTTCTTCAGTTTGGGAAGAGAAGATGAAAAAGTAGCAAATAAATGTATGCTTCTAATCGATGAACGCGAGCCCAACGCAGGCAACCCCGTCAAAGAGAAAGAAAATGAGAGAATCCAAGACGGAATCTGAAGAAAAAAACAGAACAAGAAAGGCGAGGACCAAAGAAAACGATGATATTCTACGAGACGGAGGAGGCAGCATCGCCTGCGGCGGTCCATGCTCTTGACGACTCCACCCAGTCTTGGGGGCATGCCGATTGGCAGGCAAACGCTAGCCAGTTGCGACTGACGACTACGTTCGTCGCTAGGGACGCGGCAAACTCCCTCCGTATTTTGAGAGCAACAATGTCAGGTCCGCACTGACAAATCTTGCGCTGATGAACGAGGCTGCAGCTACCTATCGCGAGAAGGCTTGGACTCGGGGCTGGACCCCAAGCGCCACCCCCTCGGAGCACAGGAAAGCCCTGCCCCTGGAGGTCCAAACTGACGGTTTTTGCAGTGATAAACGGGACAGCAGTTACTTATCGCGAGAAGGGGCCTGGACTCGGGCCTTGACCCCATGCACCACCCCCTGGGGCACCGGGTGTGAGACCTGCCTCTGGGCGTCCGAATTGACGGTTGGGCGTTTGGAAGCCGGCAGCCTGACTCGGGTCCGAGCCTCTTTCGACAGCGAAAACGAAGCTCGGGTGACTCTGCAGCTGCTTCACCGCTTCCTTGAACTGGGCCGATGACGTGATGGGCTGCCCATTCACGCTCAGAATCTTCATCCCCACTGCGAGCCCGGCGCGCTGACCCACGAATCCGGGCCGGCACTCAGTGATGACGAGATTCTCTTCTTTCTGTGTTAGTGTGGCTAGGCTAATGAACAATAACGTGAGCACGAGAGTAGTGGAGTTGGTCGCATGCTGTTGTAAGTTAGTGCTGTTTTCTTTTTTTTCTTGCTTTTTCACATGGATTTACAAAGATCTTTGCATCTTTCCACAGGTTTTTCAAAATTAACTACTTCTTTTTTACATCTTTGTGTAAGAACATTTCCGGAGTTGGGGCTTGCACTGATAAACGAAGCAACGGACGATCAGCATCAACTGACCAAAGGTGATGGAAATGATAAGGCAAAAGTTTCTTGTTCTTCAGGGGGCCTTGGTACAGATGTACTATTAAAAAAGAAAAAAGAAGAGGACTAAGCTTATCGGAAGCACTTAAGTCGGGAAAATATATATCGGAACTGCTTCCGTTATATATTTTTCTGCTTCCGTTATATATTTTCTGCTTCCGTTATATATTTTCAAGCTTCCGTTATATATTTTTCCCAGCTTCCGTTATATATTTTCCAGCTTCCGCTATATATTTTCCAGCTTCCGTTATATATTTTCCAGCTCCCGTTTTATATTTTCCAGCTTCCGTTATATATTTTCCAGCTTCCTTTATATGGTACGATGCCAAAAGGGGGGGGGGGGGGTTTGGGCGGAAAAATCCCCGCATAGTTCACCAGGGTCTGACGGGTACTGAGGCCCCATACCCTTCCTAAAACATCATTCTGCGTTCAAATACGCCCTCAGAAGCCTCCGGAGAGCCTTCTATGATGTCCCAAATGCGATTTTGTGGGTTTTTAGGGGGTCCCCCCGTCTGCTGGCCGTAAACCGCCATAGTAGAAACATATGCAACCTGAAGCTGGGTCGCTTCTCTGTGCAAGATCCCAGCCCAAACACACGTTTTCGGCGTTCTCTAGCACTCTCCAGGCGCATTCGACCCTCGGGCTTCGTGGTTTCTTTCACTCACAGGTGTTCCGGGACGTGCAAAGATAAGGAGAATGGCCCCCTGCATTGGGGACAGACCGAACTACGCCCTGCCTGTCTATACAGGCTTTGGGGTCAAATTGCACCGGCTTTGGCGCCACATCCACCGTTTCGGGCTTCGGTTGTGCTGCTTTGGGGTCCATTAAGAACTCTGGTCTGATTTGCGGGACGCTTTCCTCGGTTTTGGCGCCCACTTTCACTGTTCTAAGGCCTGTTCAGGCTTCTACCTGCATCATGCTACTCTGGTGATTCTGCAAGGCTTGGTGAACGAAGTAGGACAAGCGTTAAGTAACAGGCGATCATCAGCCGTTCTCAATCGTCGTCGAAGCGGTTGACTACGACGCGTTCACTTCATGATTTTGAAGCAGGCTTCACCGCTTTCAGGGCAGGCTTTCAGAGCTTTCCTGGCAATGTCTTCCCTTCTGGCACCTTTCTCACCCATGGCTGCAAAGTGCTTCTCGCTGGATGACTTTGCACAGGCGGCACATGACCCGAGGGATGTGTGGCAAGCTCCTGTGCAGTGAGCTTGGTCAGACAAACTGTGTGGCGCACACACCCGCCATGGTCGGCAGTATCACCTGGGCCAGTTTGAGTCCTGTTCCGAGACCCGCTCACGGTGAAGTGGCGCCTACTGGGTCGCTTCCTCTCCAGCTTCGGCGCAAAGTCTTCACCACTGGATGCACTTTGAACGGTGAAAGTGGGCACCAAAACCGAGCAAAGCGTCCCGCAAATCAGACCAGAGTTCTTAGTGGATCCCAAAGCAGCACAAACGAGACCAAAACGGTGCACATGGCGCCAAGGCGGCGCAATTCGACCCCAAAGCCTGTATAGACAGGCAGGGCGTGGTACGGTCTGTAGGGTCCATTCGCCTTGTTTTTGCACACCCCGGAACACCTGTAAGCGAGATAATTTATGAAGTCCGAGGGTCGAATGCACCTGGAGAATGATAGAGAACGCCGAAAACGTGTGTTTAGGCCGAGATTTTGCTCCGAGGAGCGACCCAGCATCAGGTTGCATATGTGTCTTCTATGGCGGTTTACGGCCAGCAGACGGGGGGACCCCCTAAAAACCCACAAAATCGCATTTGGGACATCATAGAAGGCTCTCCGGAGGCTTCTGAGGGCGTATTTGAACGCAGAATGATGTTTTAGGAAGGGTATGGGGCCTCAGTACCCGTCAGACCCTGGTGAACTATGCGGGGATTTTTCCGCCCAAACCCCCCCCCCCCCTTTTGGCATCGACTCATATATTTTCCAGCTTCCGTTATATATTTTCCAGCTTCCGTTATATATTTTCCAGCTTCCGCTATATATTTTCCAGCTTCCGTTATATATGCTATGTTCTGATAAATATTGAGCGTTTAATTCAGCTAATTTCGTGGAAGCGCCGGCAGGAGCGAGATCTACCAAGCAGCTTCCTTCGATTTTGGGGTGTCGTGAGAAAGAAGGTAAGCATGTCTGGAGTCGCACGGTTTTGGGAGGGCAGAGCCGAGGTGTTGCTGTCCGACAGCGGGGAGACCCCCAGGCTGGACCTCCTTGAGGACTGGGATCAGGCGTCGGCAGACAAGGTGTGTGCGGACATCAAAGAGGTGGCAGCGGCGAAGTGGAAGGAAGAGGCGTTTGCGCCGCGTTTGTACAAGATCCTCCGCGTAGTGACGTTTGAAGCGTGGGCGGCCGGCCTGCGGGGGGAGGCAGCGGAGACCTTCGTGAAAGTGACGTCCCACCTGGGTGGCTTGGCCTACGGGTCCCTCCTGGAGTGTGCCGTCAACGACGGCGTGCACAACGTGGACGCGAAGCTGCCGCCGATCTTTCGGTCTGCCGCGAAGAAGTGGTACAGGTGCCACGAGCAAAGGGAGAAGGAGGAGGCCGTGAGGCGGGAGGACGCGAGGGCAGCCAGGCCGAAGGACCAGCCGCTCCGGGTGCTTGAGGTGGCACAACAACTCAGAAGGTATGGCCTGGAAGACCTGCCGGCTGCCCTCAAGCCGTCACACGTGGACCTCAACGCCTTCCAGCATCGCCTCGAGAGGCAGGATGTCGCCCTGCCGTTTGTCGACGTCGCGAAGCCGCCGTTTACCCCTGCTGAGCCCGGTTGGGTGTCGTCGGAAAGAAAGGTCCTAACATCGATCCAGCTTGTTTGTGCTCTTCAGCGGCTGTTCGTGATAGCGGGGATGGCGGGGGCGTTTGGGGAGGAACCGTTGCCCGTGATTTTCGGCTACCCTGCGCTTGTCGCGGACATCGCGGCTCAGTTCGGGTCGAGCCTGGCGAGACAGTATGACGAGGCTGTCCGTCGCGCTTTTGCCAGCGTGACGAAGGCGGTACCCGGCGCGAGGGTCTTGGAGGAAGCCCGCGGCCGCCTCCTGCGCCTCGATGACCAGACAGTCATGCATCTGCAGATGAAGCTGATGGCGCAGTCCGCGAAGAAGCCCGAAGCCAGGCAGCCGGCAGCGAAGAAGGAGTCCAACCCGCCAGCTTGGAGGGACAGACAGCAGCACAGGGGCAAAGGTGTTGTCAGGCCGAGCGCGGGAGCTGAAGGCGCTCCTCCCGCGAAGAGGCAAAACACTACGAGGTGACTAGTCAGTCCCCTGCCCGAATCGCCTCGCCCTGCCGTGGCGAGGGCGTCCCCAAGCAGTCTGGACCCCGAGCCGGTCATGCTAGGTCCCTCCCGCACCCCTCCCCATCAAGACCATCAACATCATCAGCATCATGAATATCATCAACATCATCAACATCATCAACATCATCATCATCATCGTCGACAAGGTCAGCAACAAGCGAAGGAAGGGCGCTGCTCTGCAGTGTCGGGATCTTGTCTTCCCCCCCTCAAACCCGCAGAGGTTCACGACGTGGTGGAAAGGTACAAGTTTGCTGAAGAGTGTGCTTCGGAAGCGATGCCTTCGGCGAAGGAAGTGGAGCGGATGGATGACGCGCTGTATTCTGCGATCCTTTATTGTGCAAGGACCCCAGTGAAGGAGGCCCAGCAGATGCGATCAGACTTCCTTGTGCGTTGGCGAAGAAGGTCCCTCGAGCTCGGGAAGAGAGAGGGGGACTCGTGCCATGTCGAACTGCTCGCCGAGCTAGTCGCAGACCTGGGCGTGGTCGGTGCCGACGACCTGTTGGAGAACCTGAGGACAGCGTGTCCGATGGTCGGGTGTGTAGGATACGAGTCTCTGTATCCGTCTGCTGGCCCAGGCGTGCCCGAACTCACGACCGAGCAGCTCCTGCGCCGCCAAAGCGATGTACTTGCGCGCTCGGCGAAGGCCATCCGGTCAGACAACCCGGCGAACAAGGGTGCTGTCTGGGACTCCATCCAGAGGGAGCTGGAGGCGGGCTACATGGTAGAGGTGCAGGTGCCTCCCCCGAATGCTGTGTTTCTGCGGCGTTTTGTTATTCGCCAGGTGAAAGCCGACCAGGAGGGTTGTCCGGTGAAACTGCGTCCGTGCGACGATGGTCGCATGGCCCTTGTGAACAAAGCCGTCTTCACTACCACGAAGGTGCGCCTCGATACAGCGGACATGTTCGCGGAGGTGGCGAGGCTGCTGGCGGCCAGTTCGCCCGACGGCTCCTCATTCTACTCAGTAGGGCTGGACCATAAAGAGGCTTACCGCCAGCTCCGGGCCAGGAATGATGAAGTGTGCAGGTGCGTGGTGGCTGAGGATCCGAATGGGGCGATGCGTTTCTTCCGCATGGAAAGGTTGTCCTTCGGCGAGGCGGCGGCCGTCACGCACTACAACGCCTTCGCCAAGGTGCTGGCGAGCGTTGTTCGCCTTGGTCTAAAGGTGCCTCTATGTCAGTATTTTGACGATTTCGCGGCGCCCTGTAGGTCGGAGGATGACAGGGTGCTGGCGGACGTCTTAGAGCTCCTTCAGGATATTCTGCGTACTACGTTCAACCCGGAGAAAACGACACAGGGCAGGGCATTTCGCCACCTGGGCCTAGTGTTCGCGGTAACTGCGGAGGCAGTGAGCATCTCTCTCTCCGGGGCAAGAAAAAACGGCTTGGTATCTCGGCTGAAAGACGTTCGGGCGCGTGACTCCCTTGCACCGGGTGAGGCAGCGGCGCTTGCAGGCAAGCTCGGCTTCGCTTCGACGGCGCTGTATGGCAAGGTTGGCCGGGTGCCTCTCCAGCCTATATTTAGGCGCGCCAATTCCTCGTCGACCTTTGTCGGCTTCAAGCTCGGCGAGCCCCTTGAGGTTGCCTTGAGCTGGTGGGTTAAAGTGTTGGAGGGGGACCCGAGCACGTTCCAGAGATCGGTGCCGGTGAGGGCGGTCCAGCGTGGCTGTGCCATCAGGTACGTCCTCCTCACCGATGCTTGCTTGTATGGTTTAGGCGCCGTCTGTATAGTACTGGAAGACGATCGTCCGGTGGCTGTCGAGTATTTCTCCTATGCGGTTCCGCAGGGGTCCGGTCTGCCGATCCATGCTCTGGAGTTCGCGGCGGTCTCTGTGGCCTTTCGACTATGGTTCACGGGGCGGAAGGACTACACTGTCTCGGTCTGGGTAGACAATCAGACAGTGCTTGGGAACCTGGTTCAAGGGAAGTCCAGGACGAAACAGCTCCTGGCTCCTGTTCATGCGCTCTGGGAGTTCCTGGCGCAAGCGAGAGCCAGGGTTTGGTTCCAATGGGTTCCCGGGGATCGGAACATTGCGGATCTCCCGAGCAGGCTGGGTCTGAAGTTGGCTTCTGTGGCCTCAGGCCGAGAGAGCGCGTCCTCGAGCAAGGTGTAGTTGAGAGGGAAATTGCTAACCTATTAAGGGAGGAACGGCGCTTCGTCAGGTGCGCTTCCGCGCGTCTGGCCTCTGCTTAAGAAGGGAGGGAATATTCGTTCCAGTCTGCTTTCTCCCGACTTGAGCTGCTGGCTAGGACCATTGGGATAGAAGCCATTGGGACAATCCCATGATAGCGTGAAGAGCGCGATCGGGCCCACGGCAGCGCAAGCCCGTGCCCACACGCCGGTCGAGCTGGCAACGGTGGTTGCGCACGCAGCCGTCTGCTTGCGGTCGCGCCGGCTACGCCCGCAACTGCAGCCGCCATGGCGGCCACATTTCGCCGGGCAGCTCATCCCATCGCGCCAGCAATCCAGTTAAGGAACACAACCGAGGCACATTGTGAGATGTATTCGAGGTTTGCTTACTAGAAGCTATTAAACAGAAGTTAAATTCGGACGCCGGTTTCGGCGACGACGGCTCAGAAGGCAACCGTACCGAGGAAGAATTTGATGGAGTGTTTCCATAAGTCACCACACAGAAATGCAGGCCCAAAGTCACCGGAGAAAGCCTAACTAGATAACGAAGAAAGCCTAACTAGAGAAACAAAAGAGGAACAGCAACAGGATGGAAAGGCAACGAGACGCATCTGGAAACCCCCGACAGCAAAATCAGCAGCAGCTTCCGCACCAGCTGCAATATCCGCAGTTTCAGCACCCGCAGCAGTTTCAGCACCAGCAGCAACTTCCGCATCAGCATCACCAGGCACCGAACCACCCGCAGCAGTTCCAGCACCAGCAGCAACTTCCGCACCAGCTTCACCAGGCACAGTACCACCCGCAGCAGTTTCAGCACCCGCAGCACCACCAGCCGCACCAGCACCAGCAGCAGCAGCTTCAGCACCAGCAGCATTTTCAGCCCCAGACTGTGCAGTACCAGCACAGTCCGTACTCCTACCCGGCGGGTTATCCGGGTTACTACAACCCAGTGCCCTCCTACGGTCCGGGTGCCTATATGGACGCACCATACAACCCGCATCCAGACGCACCGCGAGGCGCAGCCTCTGGGCACGTGCGAGCAGCACAGCATCAGGCCGCACCACGGGCAGAAAGAGCAGCCCCACCAGCGGCCAGGGAGGTGCAGGCGCAGCATCGGGACGCACCACGAGCAGAAGAAGCAGCCCCACCAGCTGCCGGGCTGCAAGCACAGCATCGGGACGCACCGCAAGCAGAAGGAGCAGCCCAGGGCAGCAGGTCGCAGCAGCGGAAGCAGAAGACGTGACGATGGGCGGGGTGAAAAGTGAGGATTGCTTCGCGAAGTGGGAAGACTGCAGGGGGCTCTCCTCAGCCACGCGAGCAAAACAGGGAGATTCTTTAAGAAGGTCTTCTCTAGCGAAGTTCGAGGTCAATGGAAGGTGAGGTGTTGTGATGCGCCTTCCTGACCCTCGCCAGCTCAAAGAGGGCTCTTGCCGGGGCTCTACCCCAGATCTTCTTGGATGGAACCGCGCTGCATGGTGGTTTCGGGGGTGTGGCCTTAGTGGCCTGCTGCAAGGACGCCCACCGGAACATCGTTCCGTTGTGTGCCTGGTAAAGCTGATGCGGAAGTTGCTGCTGGTGCTGGAACTGCTGCGGGTGGTTCGGTGCCTGGTGATGCTGATGCGGAAGTTGCTGCTGGTGCTGAAACTGCTGCGGCTGCGGAAGTTGCAGCTGGTGCGGAAGCTGCTGCTGATTTTGCTGTCGGGGGTTTCCAGATGCGTCTCGTTGCCTTTCCATCTTGTTGCTGTTCCTCTTTTGTTTCTCTAGTTAGGCTTTCTTCGTTATCTAGTTAGGCTTTCTCCGGTGACTTTGGGCCTGCATTTCTGTGTGGTGACTTATGGAAACACTCCAATCTTTATCAGAACATAGCATATATAACGGAAGCTGGAAAATATATAGCGGAAGCTGGAAAATATATAGCGGAAGCTGGAAAATATATAACGGAAGCTGGAAAATATATAACGGAAGCTGGAAAATATATAACGGAAGCAGAAAAAATATATAACGGAAGCTGGGAAAAAAATATAACGGAAGCAGCTTCCGTTATATATTTTCCCGACTTAAGTGCTTCCCTTATGGTTAAGTCCGAAAAAAGAAAGATCGTGAAACTTTGTAAAATAGTGACTGTGCGTTGACCTTGTGAGTGGGGGTGTGTGGTCCTTTTTGAGGTGAATTGCGCCTGTCGTTGCCTCTCCCTTAAGGTTGCAGCCCAAGGAAACCAGCTGTGAGACAAAACTTGGCACTAGTCTCGTCGGATTGCACCAGAAAAGAACTTCACGGGTTACCAGACACCCACCCAACACAAGGCACGCGCCCAAGAACGTGCACGGCCACCGTAGCACCCGGAATCCTTTTTCGCTTCTGGTAGACTTTAACCTATGCCAGTTTCACATGTAGGTAAGGCAACAGACTGAACAAGCCGACAACGCTTCTCAGCTTGGGTTGGTTCAACACACACGCTGCTCTCTCCACCCTGCTCGCGTTTCCGCTTCATTTCGAAACGGGCAAGTTTGTCTGCTACCTCCGACTCCACTTCTTTGTGACTAAAGCACGTGTCAGAGCATCCTGCAGACACTGCTTCTTACCCCTTCGCATATACATGCGATGGGTTTTGTCATAGAAGAGCTTTGCGGCCTCCGGCATCTCATCGAGTTTACGGTCCTCAAGATTCATCGGGCCTTCACGAGCCTCAGGCTCGTGATCGGACTCCGGGTCCGCGACGAAATCTGTTGTTGCCACGGAGCCAGCGGATTTCGAATCAGTGAGTCAGAATCAGTGGAATCGGACATTGTTTACTTGGTCCGAGATGAGAGATATGCTAATAGCTCTGTCGAGCCAACCCCACTTTTTAGGGGGTCGGGGGCGAAGCCCGGGAGCACTTTTTTAGCCTACCGTCGTACGCGTTTTTCTAGTAGTCAATACCCCCGCTCCGGGGTTCTCGATCCGTGACTCCCGATCACCGGGTATTTGCCGCACACTTCAGGCCTGAAGGCCCGGATTCGAACCCGGCCAAGGACACTTTTCCGGTCGAAAATGATTTTCGGGGGATGTCGGTTTTCGTGCCCGAAATATGCGTTTTTTGCAGAGTTTCTCATTAACTCACGGTATATTGGGGTCCCCTTGGGTAACGTGAGTCAGTCTACCAGAACTGAGCATCGCCCGAACTTTGCTTCACCAAACTTTGCTTCACCAGAAGTTAGCTTCGCCCGAACTTTGCTTTTGCATCACCACAACTTAGCAACTTAGTTTCGCCCGAACTTTGCTGTTTTCCGAACCCCGAAAATCATTGTCGACTGGAAAAGTGCCTCGCAGGCTCATCTGATTGTCACGGTGAGCGTTTGTTGCAGAGTGATTGTCAGGCCTTCGACTACCCTGAGCAACGCACTGTGCACACAGTCGGTGTCTACGTAACAGCAGATGGGTCGCGCTGCGGGGGCGGCTCACGGGTGAACGTCGTTGTGGCCGCAGAAGGGGTCGTGCCGTGTCGGCGGGAATTAGAGTGGGTGATTCCCCATTATGCTATTAAAGTTTGCTAATTTCCCCATTATGCTATTAAAGTGGTGCTAATTTCCCCATTATGCTATTAAAGCTGCTAATTTCCCCATTATGCTATTAAAGCGGTGCTAATTTCCCCATTATGCCATTAATGTTTGCTAATTTCCCCATTATGCCATTAAAACATTTTTTTTGGGTTTCGGCGGGTTTCCACCCGTTTTCCACAGTTTCCCGCGGCCTCTACCACGAACATGTCCTACCGTTTCGGGAATGGTTCCCGCAAACCCTTGGATTTGTGTACGTGTGTGAGGATACGGCTAATAGCTTGCTGGTCATGAAATCTTCAGTACACTCCTTCAGGAGTCCTTGGTTAGTCCAAGACATGGCAGCATGGCCGTGCCCGCCCTGGCACTTCGGGTTTGACCCGGCGCCCATCATGGCCACCGCAGCGGCATTCCACTGTATCTGAATCCACAACTGTGACAACACAAACATGAAAAAAAAAATGATGAAAAGCCTCATCTCATGTATCAAATTTCCAAATGAGTACCACAAAGGTCCACGCTGCAGTGCAGCCTGCAGTATGGTTCCCGAGTTTTTCCGCCAGAAGCTGCAGCTGAGACAGTGAGAGCTTAGCTTCGGTGCAGCTGTCTTTAGTCTGCTCTAACTTAGTCTGGTGTCAGATCACCAGCTGAGCTGTCAGTGCGAACCCTGCTGACCCCAGTTCCAGGTCAAGGTGAGAACCAAAGTGAAAAGTCCTAGCAAGCAAGCCGTCTTTGTTTTTACCAAAAAAATGAAAAATTTCGCTGAAGCCGTACCGTAACAACAGGGAGCAGAATAGGCGAAGCAGATGCAGGCTGCTATGGAGCTGCTACGGCAGACGGCGCTGCAGAGGCTGATATGGACCCTCTTGGCCGAGAAGGGGCAGGTCTTGATTGAGCAGTGATGGCAGGCGACGACGTAGCTGCGTTGGCGGCTGGGGTAACTCGTGAACGAGCACCCGCGGAAGGGGTGCTTCTTAGGGTGGCGATGGGCTGCGACGCGGTAGATGCTTTGGCAGCCGGGGCAACTTGTGATCGAGCACCCGCGGAAGGGGTGCTTTGAGCTTTCGGCTGCTGCCCAGGCGATGAGGTAGCTGCGTTGGCGGACCAGCCAGGGCTGAGCGGAGAGCTGGTTGTTCGGGGGGACAGCGGAGTTGTCGTTGACCAGATGACAGGAAACGCGCGCTGTTCCGAAGCTCGGCGACCGTACAAGACGAGGGCGCAGGCAGAGGTGGCGGAACTGCGGCAGAAAGGCACCGACATCAAGTTGGAGCACGTGCCGCGCGAGCAGAATATCGACGCCGATGCTCTTTCGAATCGCGCGATGGATGAGGTTCAGAGACGAGCGACAGCCGAGTATCGGGACTCGGCGACCTCGAAATCGTACGCGATGAAGAGCGCGATGCGACGGCTGACGAGTATCGTGCAGACGCCGATGCACCCGGCGCTTGAGATGCAAGTCAACGTCCTGACGTCTCTCGGAGGCGGGAACATGGCCAGACTCAACAAGAGACCACAAATAGCGAACCAGCCGTTTGAAGCTGTGATGCGCGCCTACGAAGCCGCCGCACAAGAGCAGACGGCGAAGAAGGCCGGCGACAAGGTGCGAGCCGGAGCTCCGCAAAGCTGCAACACTGAATGGCAGTTTTCGACCGCAGACGCAATACCCGTCGGGATGGGAGCGCAAGCAGGCTCGATGGAAGCATGAAGTCAAGCAGGAGAGACGAACTGCGCAGACTGAGCGCAAGACGTGCCAAGGGCAGACCAGGACGTTGGGACCGTGCAAAGTCGAAGAAGGAGTCCAAAAGCGAAGCAACAACACCAACGCGGAAACGCAACTGCCCTCAATGTACCCAGCCAAATTTGACTGAAAAACAGTGTAACCTCAATGTAACCAGCAGAATCCGACTCAAAAACAGTGTAACCTCAATGTAACCAGCCTAATTTGACTGAAAAACATTCAAATTTGACTGAAAAACAGTGTAACCTCAATGTAACCAGCCTAATTTGACTGAAAAACATTCAAATTTGACTGAAAAACAGTGTAAACTCAATGTAACCAGCCTAATTTGACTGAAAAACGATGTGCCCTCAATGTAACCAGCCAAATTTGACTGAAAAACAGTGTAACCTCAATGTAACCGGCCGAATTCGACTGAAAAACATTCAAATTTTACTGAAAAACAGTGTAACCTCATTGTAACCAGCCAAATTTGACTGAAAAACAGTGTACCCTCAATGCAACCAGCCAGAGTTGACAGAAAAACAGTGTACCCTCAATGTAACCGGCCGAATTCGACTGAAAAACATTCAAATTTTACTGAAAAACAGTGTAACCTCAATGTAACCAGCCAAATTTGACTGAAAAACAGTGTAACAGTGGTTACATGCTGGTTACAAGTGGTTACAGCGGTTACATCCCGGTTACAGACTGGTTACACTCGGTTACAGTGGTTACATGCTGGTTACAAGTGGTTACAGCGGTTACATCCCGGTTACAGACTGGTTACACCCGGTTACAGTGGTTACATGCTGGTTACAAGTTGTTAAAGCGGTAACATCCCGGTTACAGACTGGTTACACTCGGTTACAGTGGTTACATGCTGGTTACAAGTGGTTACAGCGGTTACATCCCGGTTACAGACTGGTTACACCCGGTTACAGTGGTTACATGCTGGTTACAAGTTGCTACAGCGATTACATCCCGGTTACAGACTGGTTACACTCGGTTACAGTGGCTACATGCTGGTTACAAGTGGTTACAGCGGTTACATCCCGGTTACAGACTGGTTACACTCGGTTACAGTGGTTACATGCTGGTTACAAGTGGCTACAGCGGTTACATCCCGGTTACAGACTGGTTACACTCGGTTACAGTGGTTACATGCTGGTTACAGTGGTTACAGTGGTTACATACTCGAAACTAAGAAATACGAGTGTGAGAAGGTTCGTAAAGCTTCACAGATTCCCTCGGAAATCCGTGAAGCTTGAGGTTTTTCACCGCACGATCTGTGTCGCTGTACCGTACCGTTCGGCCGGGGGGCGGTGCCCCCCGGATCCCCCCCTCTTTTTTGGAAGGATTGGTGCAAAGAAAAGCCGGGCTTCGCCCGTTTAGATTCGGGGGTGTGTATATAAGATCGGGAAAAAGGACCAGCCGCCCAGTAGTGGCTGGCCACCAAATACTAGGTGTCTGGTGGCCTTGGGTTTTGGGTTTTATGTTTCCATCTATGGGGGGGGGGGGGGTACTCTCGGGGAGAAAAGGGGAAAGGGAACAGACCAGCCCAAGCTTCTCGTCGGGTCGCTGCTTCGTGATGGTGATGTTCTCCGGACCGGCGCGGGCGGCTCCGAATGCGGGAGCCGCGGGCGCCGCCCCGAAAGCGCCGAAGGAAGCCGCCGACGGCGCCGCGGCGCTGAAGGCGGGTCCGCCACTCGCAGCAGCAGCACCGCTCCCGAACGGATTCCCGGCCGCCGCGGGCGCGCCGAAGCCGGCGGCGGCCGGGGCTGCGCCGAACGCAGGCGCCGGCGCCGCCGGCGCGCCGAACCCGCCGAACGCGGGAGCAGCACCCGACGCTCCAGCCGCGGGCGCTCCAAACGCCGGTGCCGATCCAGCCGCAGGGGCTCCGAATGCAGGAGTAGAACTGGAAGCTCCAAACGCAGGAGCAGAACCTGAAACTCCAGCCGCAGGCGCTCCAAACGCCGGTGCTGATCCAGCCGCTGGGGCTCCGAATGCAGGAGTAGAACTTGAAGCTCCAAACGCAGGAGCAGAACCTGAAACTCCTGCCGCAGGCGCTCCAAACGCCGGTGCTGATCCAGCGGCAGGGGCTCCGAATGCAGGAGCAGAACTCGAAGCTCCAAACGCAGGAGCGGAACTCGAAGCTCCAAACGCAGGAGCAGAACTTGAGGCGCCAGCGGCAACAGGCGCTCCGAACGCGGGAGCGGAAGCAGGTGCAGCCGCCGGCGCGCCGAAGCCGCCGAAGGCAGGCGCGCTCCCGCTGCCGCCGCCTCCAAACCCGCCGAAACCGGCGCTCGACGATGCCGCCGTCGCCGCCGCTGCCGCAGGCGCGCCGAACCCACCGAATCCAGCGCCGCCGCTGCTGCTGCTGCTCGCGGCCCCGAAACCCGCAAAGCCTGCGGGCGTCGCCGCCGAAGACGACGGCGGCGCGGCTGCACCGAACGCACCGAACGCCGGTGCTGGCGCAGCGGCCGCCCCCGCCGGCGGAGCCGAGAGCCCGGCTGCGGGGTCGGCGACCTCGAAGTCGAAGTCCGGGGGCCCCTGCAGGACGGCCTGCAGGGCGGCCTTGGCGTCTGCCTGGCTCGCCACGGGGGCGCCGGCTATCTTGAGGACCTTCATGCCCACCTTCAGACCCGCCCGCTCCGCCGCGCCGCCGGCCCCCAGCTTCGACACGGTGCACGACGCGTCGATCGCGACGCCGGTGCCCTTGTCCGTCGGCTGCCTCGTCACCCGGATGACCTTCACCGCCGCAGCGGCACCACTCTGCGCCGCCGCCGGAGACGATGACGTCGCTCCGAACCCGCCAAACCCAGCCGACGACGACGAAGGCGCCGCACTCCCGAAGCTAGCACCCGCCGCACCCCCCCCGGAGGAAGGAGCCGCCGCGTTGAAGCCGGAAACGGCGGCGCCCGCCGACGACGACGCCGCGCCGAAGCCGCCGAAGCCGGCGGCGCCCGCCGGCGCCGCCGCGCCGAAGGCCGCCGCGGGCGCGGCGGCGGGGGGCGTCTTTGCGGGCGTTTCGGCCGCCTTCGGCGCGCCGGCGGTGACAGTGGCCGAGCGCGCGGGCGAGTTCTCGACTCTGACCGCCTTCAGCCGGTCGAGAGCCTCGCCCACGGCCGAAGGGTCCGGGGCGAAGCTGTCGAGGGTCGCTTTAGAGGAGATGAGGTCGTCGACCTGCGCCGTGTTCAGCCCGAGCTTCTGCTTGCAGTACGCGTGCAGCTCTTCTTTCGCCTTCGACGGCGCGGCGCCGGCGGAGAGGGTCTCGCTGCTGATTTCCTCCTTCGCGAACTCGAACGAGCAGCGCCCGGGGGCTCTCCACTGCATCGGCTTCGACAAGACGACAGGAGGCGTTGCTGAGGCGGGAGGCGGCGGCTGCGTCTTTTTGCCGCCACGCCCGGACGCGGCTGAGTCCGACGGCGCCTGCCGGGGAGCAGACGGCTTCGACGCTGGAGGAGGCGTTGCGTCGGCTGCCGCCGAGCGGGCGGCGGGTTTTCGGAAGAGCGGGCCTTGTCCGGGCACGGGTCGCCTGGTTTCGGTCATGGAGGGGGGTGGCGATGTGTCGCGGGTTATCGAGAGTGTCGAAGCCCGCGGCGGTCTTTCGGCGCTGGGTGACGGCGTCTGCGTCGCTGCCGGCAGCGACGTTTCGCGCCTGCTGCCGTCGACATCCGACGGCGAAGCAGAGCGGCGGCTGGCAATCCGCTCCCTAGCTGCCCGCACGGCGTCGTGCACCCTTTCGTTTACAGCCGCGAGCAGGCGCGCCTCCTCTCCGATCGTGAGGCCCAGGTTCTGCAAGTCCTGCCTGCGCAGCTGCATGAGCATCGTCTCGTCTACGATGCCGCTTTCTTGCAGGATCTCGCCGATGTGCTCGAGCCTGACTTCCTTCAAGCATTCCACCAGCGACGGCGCCAGCAGCCGCCTCCTCTGATCCGTTGGCGGCGCGGCGATGAGCGCTGGTGCCGCATTTGTAGACATCCCGGGCGCTGAAGCTGTTCCCGTTGCGCTGATTGATATCTTCCCCAGTCTTTTCGCGAGGGCGTTGCCGCCCCTTCCGACGCTTACGTTCGCAGTCGTTGCGGCAGGACCCATCGTGCGCTTTGTCTGTTGTAGGGTTGTGTGCGTGTGAGCGTTGCGTCGTTTTTGCAGACTTCACTGTTTCTTTCTTGGAGATACCAATTCCGCTGCTAGCTTTAGCTGACTACCAGTCGTTCTTGCTTTGGAAGCCGCGCAACGAGGTACACCAAAACTCCGCTCACGTCCTACCGTGTCGTAGGGCGCAGGCGTCGAGCGCTTTCATCATGATGAAATGCGGACAAGAATCGAACAAAACTGGTGGTTTAGTGGCGAAGGGGGAGAAGATATGTTGCATACCAAGGTCGGTGGAAGCACCGGGGGTCTCGACAGTGTGTGCCCAGCCAGACCGTCCTGATTGATTTGTTGTTCCGCTCGTATTCTAAGTGCGCCAAAGTGAACCAAAAGACTCTTGTCTGGTGCTGGCAATTGCTCTGCACCCGGGGGTCGGCTCCTTTGAGATTTCGCTTCTTTTAAAATGAACGAACAACCCAAATACTTGCTGCCGTATGCTCATTTCACCCCGCGACCTTTGTTTACCGAAAACACTCGGAGGGGCCCGCCTATTTCGACGGATAGAGGGAGAGAAACAATCCTACGAGTTCGTGTGCGGCGCGTTTACAGCACCTTTCCTCTTCTTTGTACCGTGGGCTCTTGCTGCGTGTTGCTGAGTCATAACCATGGTGGAAAGCATGGTGCTTTTTCAAGACGGAGACAATTGCACGCCGCGTTGGCTTTCGTGGTAGCCTACCCAGAACAAAGACAAGCTGTTATGGGTGCTCCGCAAATTTAAAAGCCCCGCAGGAGAAGGGGGAGCTACCTTGAAGATGTCCGGTCGGTCGCCGCACGGGATTTTCATCGCAATCGCGACTTGGTGCCTGGTGGCTAGAGTCTGCTGCTTCTTCCACAGCCCGAGGACCCGTCCCTCGAGAGCGACCGCTTCCTTGTGCACGTGCTCGGCCGTGCGGAGGGTGTCGGCGTGGGCTCTGGACTTCGCGTCGACGATCTTCAGCTGCTTGTGCACGGCAGCGAGCCGGGCGTCGATAGAGTGCTTCACTTCAAGCAACTCCGGCAAGTGCTTGGCCAGCAGTGCCTCGTCTTCATCGGTCACCTCGGCGCATGCCGCGAGGGCGAGCAGGCGCGCCGAGACGTCCGCCGAGAGGGCCTCCGACTCGAGTCTGATTTTCTCGCAGATTTTCTCGCAGTGCTCGAGCACGGCGCCGGTCTCGGTCGCGCGGGAGTGCGGCTTCGCCTGCGCCAGCATCCGCGACTGCTCGCCCAGCAACGCTTTCGCCGCGTGCTCGTTGTCTCCGAGCACTTTGTGCAGGGCCGCGACGCTCTTGGCCACGGCGTCGTGCTGCGCGTGCAGCGCCCCTATTTTCCGTTGAGCTTCCTCCGTGAGCGACTCGCCGGTGGACGCGGTCGTGGCGCTGCGCAAGGGAACCGAAGGCAGCTCCCTCTGCCGCCGCCAGGGCAGCGGGTTCGAAGGTTTCGCTATCGTTTCTTCGAGTTCGGCTTCTTCTCGGTCGGCGTCGGCTTGGGTTTCGTGAAGGCGCTTGTTGACGGCCATCCGCTTCTCGAGGAGCTCGGAGCGTTGCTGCTCCTCCAGAAGGCTCCGCTCGATGATCGCCGTCCACTGCGCACTTTCGTTTTCGTCTTCTGACTCCGAACTGGACGAACTGCTGGTTGCCGAAGACGTCTCGTCGTCCGATTCATCTTCTTCCTCGTCTTCATTTCCAGCTTCGTTCCCATTGTCCCCTGAAAGCAGCTGAACCAACGGCCGTATTTCGGCCGACGACAACAGCTTCACCAGCTGAGCCAACGCACCTTCCTCGGACATGCGAGGCGCGGCATTTTCCTGCATGTATTTTTGACATTTTGTCATCGAGCGGGGCCAATTGACCGACACTTGTGCTCGCAAAAAGACAGGCGCTTCGTTTGGTTGATCGGTTTCCCACCCTGTGCCATTTTCAGAGGAATTCTGATCAACCACAACACGCTGTCTGTACATTGAAGGGCAACCCGCAAGATTGTTACTAACCACAATGTTAGTCCTACCGCTGTTGAACGAGAACGAATGGGTGAAAAGGGAACACGGGGCATACAGCTATGGGCGACGGCGCTGGTGGTTGCTGCTGCGGTGCTGGCACAGGCGCCGCAGGGCTCGCAGCAGCAGGAGGAGGAGACGCATGGGGCTGGAAAGGTGCCGCGGGTGAGTCGCGGGACGGCGTCTGGCCGGCCTTAGGAGGCGACAGGACAGCGGGCGGGGGCATCGGCGCCGCTGGCGCTAGAGGTCCACTGGGGAACGACCTGGCGGCAGGCGTGGGGCTCGAAACGCCGGGGGTTGGCCGCTGTGCAGCCTCCTCCTGCTGCTGGGGAGGCGACCACGGGGCCGGGGTTGTTTTTTGCTTTTTATCGAGCGGCGACTGCGAAGCCGACGGAGGAGACACGGCGGACCCACGGTCGGGGCTTTGCTCCAGCGACGGGGTTGACGGCGCTTCTTCGTCCTCTTCTGATTCTTCGCCTTCTTCGAGATGCGCGAGGTCATCTTCGATGTTTTCGAGGTATTCTTCGTCTTCTTCGTACTCTTCTTCGCTTTCTTCTTCGCCTTCAGAGTCTTCATGCCGTTCGCTCCGCTTGCGCCCAGTGGCCGGCGGGATGGTCGCGTTGGCGAACGGATTGCTCACCTGCCGCGGCTGCGCGGCGGCGGCGAAGAAGCCGCCGCCCGTTTCCGGCATTCCTGGCACCGTCGCCGCCTTCGAAAAAGGAGACGGGTCCGCGTGCGAGGGGGGCGCCGTCGACGTGCCGAACACGCTGGCCAGCGCTTTCTTCTGCTGCTCCGTCGTTTGGTCGGAGAAGAACCCTTTCGTGCGAGCGGCGGGGGTGGAGGAAGAGACACTGGCAAAAGGGTTGCTGGATGACGAGGCTCCGAAAGGGTTGTCATTCGTCGGTTGCGGCTTTGACAAGGAGGGAGACGCGTGTTTCTCGGTGTTGCCAGCTTGGACATTCGTACTTGCGAAAGGGTTGCTACCTGACGAGGCTCCGAAAGGGTTGTCATTCGTCGGTTGCGGCTTTGTCAAGGAGGGAGATGAGTGTTTCTCGGTGTTGCCAGCTTGGACATTCGTACTTGCGAAAGGGTTGCTACCCGACGAGGCGCCGAAAAAGGGGTTGTCATTCGTCGGTTGCTGCTTCGTCGACGAGGGAGACGCGTGCTTCTCGGCGCCGCCGGCAGGCGAAGGCGCAGGCTGCGGGGTTTGCAGCTTGGCGCCCGCGGCCGACGCAGCAGGAGGAAGGACAGGGGGCGTCTGGGGGCCCGCCGCCGCCGCGGCGCTGGGGGTGTTGTTGGAGGCGGCGGCCGGCGACGCGGGAAGGACCGGAGGTTGCGAGCTGCTGCCGCCGCGGCCGCGGGAAGCCCGGGCGTTGGAGGAGCGGTTGAGGGCCGAGTTGACGTTGCCCCGGCCGCCCCTGGTGGCCGGACGGGCCGGCGGGACGGCTTGCGGCGAATCGGGCTCGTCCTCGCTGAGGGCTTGGTGGAAGTCGGCGTCGTCGTCCTCCTGAACCTGGTCTCCGCCTTTCGGGTAGAAATCGTCGTCGGCCGCGTCTTGGTCGCTCTCGTCGGCGTCGCGGTCGATGACCTCGCGGAACTCCTTCGCGGTCACCCCTGCAAACGGGTTCTCGTCGGCCGGCTTCGCGGCCGCCGCCGCGAAGAAGCCGCTGCTCTCCGACGCTTTGAACGCGCCGAACGGGCTGCTGCCGCCGCCGACGACCGGCGCCGCCGTCGCGACGCCGAAAAACCCGCCCTTCGGCTGCGGCTGGGCCCGAGGGGCGGCGCCCCCGGCGAACGGGTTGTCGGCGGGCCCGCCCCACGGGTTGTCCGACATGTCTTTCTTTTTTGTTCGTGCCCCGTGAGGGGGGACGTCTGCCGATTGCGGGTTCTGGCGAGAGTCGCTCAGTCGGTGGCCTGTGACGGCGCTCTTATGTTATTTTGATTTCGTTGCTTCGGGTGTGTGATGCCTGTTTGCGGTGGGTTTGCTGTTTTTGGATACGAATTCGTTTCGAGTGGGACAGAAGGGCACTACGCCTTCGTTTTGTACTGCTGCGAACGGGTTGTCGTCGTCCGCAGCCTTCGCCACCGCGAAAAAGCCGCTGTTCCCGACGCTTTGAACGCGCCGAACAAGCTGCTGCCGCCGCCGCGACGCCGAAAAGCCCGCCCTTCTGCGCCTGCGGCTGCGGCTGGGCCCGCCCCACGGGTTGTCCGACATGCTTTTTGTTCGTGCCGTCTGCCTTCTCGTTGATTGCGGTTTCTGGCGACAGTCGCTCAGTCGGTATGCCTGTGACGGCGCTCTTATATTATTTTGATTTCGTTGCTTGGGTGTGTGATGGCCTGTCTGCGGTGGGTTTCTTTAGAGTTAGTTGTGAGATAGTGATTTGTCCTATCTTTGAAGTTAGCTAACGCAAGAAATCCTGCCGCAACTGTAAGCTAATCAATCCGTTCCACTATGCCAGGGTTTTGGATCAGGTGCGGGCCTCGACAGGAGCTGCAATTCAACTAAGTTCTATCCACCCAACATGAAACGCGTGGGTGCAGGGATGACTGAACGTCTCACACGGACTCAGAAAGGCGCTCACACGTTTCACGTAGAAGGGGGAAACAAGCGATTTAGACGAGCAGCGGCCATCAGACGCAAAATGCGCGGCAAGAATGCCGCAGTAAATGTAAAGAGGGGTAACATGCCAGGAAGGAACAATGAAATACGGAACTGAGGGGCGAACAAGCCAGATGATCGGTACTGAAGATCGTGTATCAAGCAAGCTTTTACCCTTATGCTTGTGTCGCGAGCCGAAGCCCGTTTATTGCTGGAAATGGAAAAGCTAATTATCCGAAGACCCCTCTCCCCACAAGCAGCTGCAGGCCTGTAGACGCGAATCCCAGACTAACTTCGCTACTCTCAAGGTGACTGGTTGCTAAGCAATGCCAAAAAATGGGCTTAAAGATACCCGAATAGCAGTGGAAATGGTCATGCCAGCAGAGCCGCTGGACGATAGGAATGTCAAGCGTGACTTCCTCTCTCGTTCGCGCTCATCGCGCCGGCAAACGGACTCGAGTGTGTTTTGCTGATGAAAAGGTATACGAGCGTCGTCAATATTCGCTGTTGCATCCATCACCCGGAGCGAAGCATCGATCCCCGAAGATCAGGAAGCAACTTGCGGGAATGGATTGCGGCCTCCCACTCGTGTCGTGCAACGCATACATGTTTTAATAGTTGGATGTCCGGCTGTGCGCACAAATAGAGCCACGACACTTTTTGATATAGACAAGCAAGCTTGTTACCAGCAGAAATTCTGCGTCGCACAGAATGGCCCACTCAGAGAGCTTTTGTCTGTACACACTTGTCACTATGATCACCATCATTGAACTTTCACATTTTCGCGGGAGAGGATACAGTTGAGGCAGTTGAGGCGTAGCTCTTGACAGTTCGAGAACGAATGGTATTTTACGCTCACTTTTGCTCACGGAAGGAAGGTTTTCCCAAGCACAAAGTCGAGGTCCAGCTAATTATTCCCCTGCAGGACTAGCAATGCTTCAAAGGCACAAACAAGAAACCTGACTCGGCCTTGTGATAAAAACATTTCGGCGCCAGTACAGCGCGATTGCCAAAGGCGGGCGCCTAGTCTCGGCTCAAGACGCAAAGACTTTGGAGTATTTTCGTACGTGTGCCGTTGCTGGAAAGCAAGGCCCGAACGAAATGGTATGCTCGCTTGGCGGCGCCCAAGGGGGACACGCTGCAAACGAGCTTGCTGACCGCGCGTGCAAATTATTGTGTGGTACTTGTGGGGTCGGCAATGCGACACCCAATCAAGCTTGACCGGTCGCCATATCTACCCAAGGGTTGCGACACGCATCGCACAAGCCCACTCACCAGCCGCTGACTGCGGCCCGTGCAAGATGCCGCCCGGTGCATATTTCTACGGAGACTAGAGGGGCGAACAGAACGAAATAACTACAACTTCGTCTTTGTTGTCGAACGCGGTGGTGCCTAGTCAGGCTCGCAGTCACTTACCGACTACGGGAAGAGGGGGGGTGGGTCCGACGAAGGACCCCCACACCGCCTGTGGATGTAAACCAGAACTGGATTGACCTTGTCGAGCCAGGTTCTTTTTACGCCGTGCCTGGCATGTTCTAAACGCACACCCTAACGGGCGCTTGAATTCGAGGTACAGCAACAAGTGTGACTTCCGACAAAACCCGCCGGTGTCGCAAGCAGCACATCCTGCACCAACCGAGTCAGCAGCAGCACGCGCCACGCGTCGATAGGCAGCAACTTGCCAAACTTGTCCGTCCTCGCTACGACAGGATTTCTCCCCGGAGGAGCTGCGTGTTCTGGTCGAGGGTGGCTGCTGTCAACTCCTGTTTGGATTGCCCATTTTTGTTTTACGCCCCTTTTCGGCCAGAGCACACGAGAAACAACGAAGCAAGACGGCGCCTCTCTCGAGAATGGAAGAGCGACATACGTGTACTTCATCACGAGACTGCGCGGTGCAACCCACGGGATTTTGGGGCATCCGGTCAAGCCACTGTCGAATTCGGAATTGGCGCTCCTCCGTACTGTTTTTCGGTGGCCTCGCCTGCTGTAGGGATTTGTTCTTGGATTTGGGCTGGGCGAGTGCGGTACGTTTACAAACGTGATTGGGCTGGCACGCGAAGGACCTCAGCTGAAAGGTTTGGCTTCAAAAGAGGCATGTCGTAGGTAATTCCTGGTGGTGTAAGACATTCAAGGGTTTCCACATTTTGTCGTCGTCTTGTTGCGTTAGTGGGAGTCATTTGCATGCAAATGAGTACCACACTATGCCAGCTTTTCGCTACGTGACTCCAGAAGGGTCACTTTTTCCGCGCTTTCGGCGCGGCGCAACTCTAGTCGGCTGCAACTGTTGTTGGCAGTTGCTCACGATCTCATAATCCGAAAAGGAATCGGAGTCTTCGCTTTCTCGCTTGCGCCGATAGGCACGCCGCGATGCGGAGGACGCGAGTAGCCGGGAAGAGCCGGCGAGAGGGCGCGATCGTTGTGTGACCCGTGGAGGACATTTTGTCCTCATTTCTTCGCCATTCTACCGGCTCCAGATGTTTAATACCGTACTAAATCGCGATGGCACGGGAGAACACCAAAAATGAGGAACGAGGCCTCAAAAGAATACCTCTTTCACTTCTCTTTTAGGCCTCTCGTCGGACTCACCCTGTTCGTGTGTGTCGTTGTTTTTTTTGTTTTTTTGTTTAAGCACCTGCTTGCAGGAAATGCTTGAGGAGACTGCCAGTTGCGATAGATCAAAGGAGGAAAACGTACTGTAGCCCACACGAAACACAAGTAAATCTGGGTTTAGTGGCGGGCGTAAGCGTTCAACAAAAAATGCCGAAGGTCTGACTCTCTCTCAGACGAACCCAAGGACGGTCGTTTCTTATGAAGACAGGGCTTCTTCAATTGGCGCTTTTTTCGCCTCTTTTGCTGGACCTTCCATCTGCAAAGACAGTGCGGAAAATGTGGCGAGCTTCGCCAGACATACTTTTTCGTTGTTGTGAGCAGAAGGCCACAGGCCAGTTGATGCCTTGAAAGCCGTCCCTTGAATGAAAGCGTGCTTCCCTTTGTACATGGCGTGCACCCATGAGTGGCCGCAGACTTCCAGAGACGCGCCAGCGGGCACTTCAGTCGTTTGGCAGCCTTCCGCGGATACGTGTATTATCGTGAGGGCTGAGTTCACGGGAGCCACGCGAGGGGTCTCACCTGTAGCGAGGTTGGGTGTGAAGTCGGGAATCGAAAAGCATCAAAAAACGCAGAGGAAGAGACGTAATTGTGTGCTTCGGGGCACACATGTGCTGACAACCGCGATGATTGGTGAAAGTTGAGCGACTAGCTTCGACGGAACCCTATAGTGAAGACACCGAAGGTCACTGGGTGACCCTGAGCCCTAAACTCGGGAGAAGGTTGATCGAAGAAAGGCGAGGAATTGCATACAGTTCTCGGCAGTGAAAAGGTTTTCGACTGGCTGCCAGGGGAGGGAGGTCGGAGCGGTTGATTTTGAATGCAGAATGCTGCCTTCTGGTATAGGAACGAACAGCTCGTTGTCTTCGTTGAGCCCAGGTTTGGCTTTTGGCGCGCCTTTGCCACTGGGCTGCCGCCCTCCAGACGAGTTGGCATCGGAAGCGGTGCTGGTCTTTTCGTTGTCGGCGGCGGCCCCGTTCCCAACGCAGTCCTTCGATTGCTTCACCGAATGCCTGCCCTTCTTCGACTTTTTATTCTTCTTCGTGTCCCATTCCAAGTTGGTTTCCCGCGAGGTGGTGCTGGACTCCCTGATGACCTTGCAAAAGTCCTCGGTGGTTTCCACCTTCGTCCCAGCGCAGCCCATTTTTTATTCGCCTACGCGCGGCCACAAAGCAGCGCGCAACCTAACACGTTTCACCACGCCTCCAAGCGCCCCTAACACGGCGCTACGTGACGCAGGGGGGGTTGCTGACAGTCGTTGTTGTGCGTGTCTCTTCTTTCTACCTATTTCTCTTCGCTTCCCGCCGTCCCTGCGCACCCCCCGTACGGCGCCCCTCCTCCCCCCCTCTCCCCGGGCGGTTCAGTCGCCGGCGCTCTCGGGGGGGAGGGGGCTGGTCCCTTTAATTCGCTCGCTGTGCAGACGGATCAGAGGCTACCGCGCATCTTTTTCGTCCGGCAGCAGCGGGCGGTGATGGCGACGGAGCCGCCAGCGTCCTTTCTTTCTTTTTGCCCTGGTTTGTGTGTGTGGGTGGGTGTGTTTACGTTTGCGGCTTTAAGTGGGTAACGGCTGAATCGAAGTGTAGCCCACTTGAGTTTCCGACTCGTTGCTTTTGGGTCCTGTGACTCCTCTCCAAAGGTGGGTGGGGCGGGATTCTTCGGGGGACGGATGTAGCGTGGGAGGTTGCCAGCTTCTCCATCCGGCACTTGGCTCAAGGCTTCTGTTTTCATCTTGCGGTGTTAGCTGCACGGGGTTTTCAGCCTGGTGCAACACCTGAGTGTCTTTACGCAGGCGGTACTTCTCACCCAAGATGTGGCAAGCTCTCTGTGCAATGAGCTTGGCTTGACTAGCTGTTCCACGCTCGGTAACTTGGGCACGAACGCCGGTATGCACGTGCATTACTTGCTGCAGTTCACTTGTTTGCTGCCTGCTGCACTTTTGGAAGAAGTCGCCTGTCTTGCACCCAAGCACGAAAGCATGGGCCAGCAAAAATGCTTGTCGGAGGAAGTGCAGGCGAGTGACCTCATCCCCTAGCGCGCGTGATACTACCACTGAATGGGTTCTGGCTGAACGCCTCTAAGCCAGAATGCGCGAGGTTCTCAGGGGTTGCGGAAGTTGTCCTTGCGAAGGGGGCTTTGGCCATTCGCCGCTTGCTGCACGACAACAGCGCCGACGCGGGACGCTCCACACAGTCGCCCTACCGGGCTATTGTTTTGCGGGTGAGGCACATCAAATTGAGGGTCTGCACCAATATCCACGGTATAGGCCCGGTGCGTTCGACAGGCGAGTTGTTGTCCTCATCGCACGCCGATTTCCGTTGGCCACACGTTGTAGAACTTGTGTGGATGTGAAGCACCCGAATACCAGAGGTCGTCGCGTTTCACCAGTTCTGCCCACCAGAAGTAGCACTGAGAAACCAGAATTCCACGGCAGGGTGTCAAGGAGGTCCCGTCTAAGGTCTAAGCAACCCGATACCCTCCTCACAAAACCTGGCGCCACACTCCTGCCGCACAGCCGGAGGAAAGGAGAAATGAACCGAGAACAAACTGCGTCTGATTAGCGTCAGTATGAAGGAGAACAGACTGCCCCCCACATCCCCCTCACATTTATGTCAGAACCGCCCCCCTTCCTCCGTTTGTCGGGGACGGGGGGCCAGATGGTGAAAGAAATGCGGTGCATCGCGCCCCCATCCACGCTTTTGTTCTTTTTACACGGCAGCCCGAGCGACAGGAACCAATTTGAAACCCGTTCGGTGCGATGAGCAACGTGTCCAGCACGGGCGGTTCCCTTCGGAGAAAAGATGCCACCTCCCTTGTGAGCGGCAGGGGTGGGCATCCTTAGAACGCTGGTTGCTTTCTTGAACACTTGCGTGGACCCATGGGATGGGAAGCGTGATTCCTTTTCCTGCGGGCTACTTCAATAATCCGCGGTCTCAGTATCGTTTACAGCACGCTTCCTCCCGCTGATTGCTCCGCGGGCACGTTCCCAATAGTGACCGTCACCCCTACCGTATCTTGGGCACGCTCAACAACTAAACCGACCACTCGTCCTTCGCTTCGATCTGTTGTTGACGCAGACAGGTGGGAGGTTGGCGGTCTGGTAAAGGAAAAGAGCCCCTGGGGGGAAATTGCATCCCCTGCGGGGAGAGGGGTAGCTGCTTCTTCATTGCGCGCTCTTTTTCTCACGCATTGCGACCGACAGAGGAAGAAAGATGGATAACATGGATAACGTTGTCAACTAACGCCAAGGCTAGTAACGGTTCATGGGAGACCGTAAGTTAGAAAAGGAGCTCATTGGTGTGAGCACGCAGCGAGTGTCAGAGTCAAGATTGGGAGCAAGAAGCGCAGGAACAGTTTAGTCGCCGATCAGCGGATTTCTTCCCCCGACTGTCCGAACAGCCCGACCAGTCCTCGTCCGTCTCTGACCATATTTGCAGGCAGTTTCTTTGTTTTTAAAGGTGAAAGTTAGGTTGAGCCCAGATCAAGAAACCGATCCTGTCAGTGGAGCCCAGTCTGTACCCTTTCGAACAACCAAGGAAAACATAAGTGTCTGCGGTGACCGGCAAATGGTGCACTCATTCGCAACGAGTACGAAAAGGTAGAAAGGAGCGAGTACCTTGGTCGTTCGTTTGTGGTTTCGGCATGGCACCGTGAGATTGCAGGCTGGCGATTGTCGGCGATTCCGTTCACAATAGAAATCCATAAAATAGAGTTTGGGGGTGTAACCTGCATACATAATGCAGGCTTTTCCTCGCAAGCAGGGCTCATTCAAAAGAAAAATGGGTCAGATATACAACCGAAGGGTTCTCCCGGATGCCACTTTTCCTTCCACGTTTCGTTGAAGCAGCCGCTGCCCCCATTCTAGCTTATGATAGGGGGCGTGCTCGGCGAAAGCGCACGAGTGAGGCATCTCGAGCTGCATCGGGTTCACCTTAGTTGTCTTGCGTTGCATCCTGCGGTCCTTCACAGTAATTCGACGCAGGAAAATGATTGAGCGATGCACACTATTGACACAAATTCTACGCGCGTCACGCTTGCCCTCACTCGTGTGCGGCAAGTGTGAAGTTGCCTTCTAGCATGAAGTTCCGACGCTAACTGAGAAGAAGTAGGGCAGGAGCCTCCGGCAGATGTCCAGTGAGCCCCACGCCCACCAGTGTCTGGTAGCGTGCATGGCGCAGTACCGAAGGTAAGACGAGAGGTCGTGTGCCTTTTCTCGAGGAAGTCACGGTGGAAGGAAGCTAGGATATTGCCAATACTAACAATTTTGCGAAGCCTAAAAAAAACCCAGGCAAGCGTGCTCGGTGGTTTTATCAGAACTCCTGACCCGAAAAAGAAAGGGTGGGAACAAGGAGGAAATCGATCATCCGGCACGCACGCATAAATCCATCGTTCACAGAAAAGCTGGCTCTGACATCGACCCGGAACGGAAAATTCCTGCAGCACTGTTGCTTTACTATTACTGCATAACTAATGCACTGCGGATGTTGTACTGAAGGCAACCTTTCCGGAACAACGGCAGCACATGAAAACTCAACGAAACCTACCAAAAAGTGCTCAGACAGGAAACTTCCCTCAGAGAGTGGTATTTGCTTTGCATGCGACAAACAAGAATACGTTACCTCATCGTGTTCACCAGGATCGGTCACTTGTGGAATCTCGTTTCCTTATGTGAAGCCCCTAACTCCGGAAATGTTCTTCGTGTTTCCGACAAAACCCATATATCGAATACTCCGATCGTATTTTCATTCGGAAGGAGGCGCGCTTTCGCGTATTCGTCCACAAACCCACATATTTTTCTAGACTCGGACTGGCAGCTTCTCGAGTTCTCCCGTTTCGCTCTACGTATGCATGGGCATGAGTCTAGCGGGACGGCAATGCGAGTCGTGGTTGTTCGCCGGGGCGGCTAGCTGTAGCTTTTCACAGTCAGGACTGCCCATGCTACTGCTACGAGTACGAGAGCGACAATACACTCCAACCTGGCTTTTCTCGAACTCTTCTTCTCCTGTTTTTGTGCTCCCCGGCACTGCCAGAAATGAGCAGAGGAGCGAAAGAAGTCTTCTGAAACAGCAGCACATAATTAAGTTGGTTTGGCTTCCTTTTAGGAAGTAAGTAGGAGCTTCTGTTTTCTTCTTAGCACTTGTTGAGGTTTACTTAGCACTTTTTGAGGTTTAAAGGTCCAGTGTTTTAGTTCTTTTTCTGTTGTTTGCTTGAAGGAACGTTCGCGGAGTGCGGGTCGTGGATTGCAGAACGAGTGCGAGCTTGATGCGCGCGGCACCTTCATGCAAATGAAAAGCTTGTATGCATTTCCATCTCTTCGCCGTTTCGTCTCTCCTGGACGATGCCAACAGGGCACAGTACGATGTGTGCACATGATATGCGACCCATGTAGCCAACAGGGACCTCTAAACATAGAGAGAGAGAGAGACGAGTTAGAGTGCAGGGACCATCTCTCCGAGGAGTATCCGGTCGCCCCACTACAACATAGAAAAAGGGGGTTCTATACTCAGAAGAAGGTTCCCGGATGGGTTGAGGTCCCATTTGGCCTCAGAATACGGGTTCTTCAGGGTTTACGTCGCATACCCCACACGCACAGCATCGTACTTTGCCAGAGACTCTTCCTTGGTGTCCTTAGCCTCCGATGGCTCTCACCGCCTGTGCAACGATGGCTTCGAACCAAGCGAATCAACCCAGGCTGATAGATTCGGTAGTTTAATTTCGTCAGGAGGGGAACCTACACAAATATCGTCATCACTCACGAAGGCGCAACGGATGGAGTTTTTAGGACCACCTCCGCTTGCTCGTTTGTTTCTGCGATAGAAAGAGGTTGCTTGGAGGCTGCGGCTGTGCGTCAGTTGCGCTGAGTCTGAAACCTGTGTGCAACCTTGTCTACCTGGCCCCATTTGAAATCCGTGCCCACCATCTTGATCCAAACTTGAAGCTGAAAGCTACCGTCGGCATCTTCACCCGCTAGCTGTCCCATTGGTACGCCGGGGGTGGCTGTTTCACGCGTCTCTTTCGTTCTGCATCACTTTCGACTCCACTCTCAGCTGTGCCACATCGGTGCGGTATCAATTTACTTTCTCTGGACGAACACCTACAACCCGAATCGAGAATGCGAAGATGCAGACCAAACTCTCAAGCGCATGCCCCATAGAACGCTGTGAGCAAGTTTGTCTCTCTGAGATGGTATCGACACGTCCAGTGAAGAAGAAGAGCTCGGTCGTGACCAGGCCAGGTCTCGTCCGCGGAAACTACTCAAAGAGGTGCCGCCAGTACTCATTTCGAAGAGGCTAGGGGGAGTTGACGTTGGCCTACTTTTATGCGCGTGTGGAAGGTCCCAAAACAGCTATCTCCTTCGGCTTCTTGGACTATATCCTGCGGGGGCAGGCTTCTTCAAAAAGGTAGGCAAGGATAGTTGCTCGCGGCGGAAAGTAAGGGTCTTGCACGCAAATGTCCTACCACAAAGAGGGCCGAGCTCTTCCCTCCTCGGTATGAGCAACAGTGCGCTCCGGATGTGCGGCGGAAAGGTACGTGCACATTGCGGCCGATGGGGTCGTGTGCCTCTTTGCGAAAGCAGAGGATTCAGAGTGAGAGAAAGAAAGAGAGAGATACAGAGACAGAGGAAGGAGGAGAGAGAGGCGGTAGGTATAATTTGTCGTGTCCTCTGCAAAGCTCGACGAGCGACCAAAGAGGCTGCACCGAAGGCTCGGCTCAGTTTACTTTTCGGTTTAACGAAAAGTGTCGGCGCCGCTGTTCCGTCGGAAAGAGCGCGTAATTGCTTGCGGTGGTCTTCTTTGCTCGATTCGGGGGGTGGGAAGGGGGTGTAGGAACATGCTCTATGGAAGTGCTCAACACCCGTGTCCTATCTGCACCGTGTTTCGGTTCTTCAAGCCAACACATTTGGCGGATCATCATCATCGCGGAACCTGAGTGCGTGCAGACAGGACAACAACGTGAGTTTGGCTTGTCAGGTGGTTGCTCGTCACATCCATGATACGAGGGCTCAGGCAAATTCGGCTCGGGAAGATTGCCTCTATCACTGTGTCTAAGCTGTGAGGGCCAGTAAGTAAGTGCAGGACCGCGCGTCTTGACTGCAAAGAAACTGGCCGCAGGGGTGGTCGTTGACCGTTCACCTTCTCAAAACGACCATGGCTGTATGATCGGTCTGCCAAGATGCAACAGTCAGGCGCTTCAACGCACTTTTTTCGAAACAAACACGAGGCAAGCTCCGCAAGGCCCCTTCTTCGCAAGAAAATCAGCATCAGGGTCCTGAGCGTACTTCCTCGCGCCGAAAGAGGCTTCGATTGCGGCCGGGTCACCGTTTCGAGTATTGTTGCTGGCGGAGACCCGCGAGCTTGCCTTCGAGTTCGGCGATGCGGCTTGCCACAGCGAGAACTCCCGGATCTTCCTGAATAGCACGTGCTGCGGCGGCGCGGTTGAAGGAAGTGGCTTTGAGGTCGAAAAGCGCAGACACAGGACGGTGATCACTGAGGCGGATGGGATGCGCGCTGTAAGACCCGAGCACGGGGCATAGCTCGTTTAGGTGCGTGAGGTGATTCGCCAAGGCCGGTTGGCAGGGCCGAAGCAGGTCGCTGTCTTCGTCGTCATTTCTGGCAAAGACGGTGGGCAGCGTGTCTCTTCCACCAAGGAGGAGGTGAACGACTTGCACGTTTACGGGGGAGATCCCGTTCATGCTCACAAGCCGCATACCCGGACGCAGACCTTTCTGCCACGAAGGAGAGCCCTCACGGACCGCTGACACGTGTACTGCGCACTTCTCGAACGTCCAGTCAATGTCCAACGCTTGTGAAGCGTCCAAGTCGATACACAACAAATCCCCCGCATTGTAGGTGCTGGGTGGTAGAGCCATGTTTGCGATGAGGGAGCCCTGTGTCTCTTCGACCAGCGGCGCGCTTTTAGTCATCGGCACTTCGCCGAGCAACGGATACGCTGACATGCACGAAGCGGCGGCAACCGATGCGGTATGCGAGCTGTTTTGCTGAAGCGCCGAGTGCATAACCATCGTTCGCTGGGACGACACATGGTTGGCGTGCGATGCGGGGACTGCTGGGTAGCCACCGGCTGCTTGGGAAGGCAGGGCTCCGGTGTGAAAGCTGTCCTCGGCCCCGCCTTGGCCGGGCGAGGTGCAGAGGGGGATTTCGCCGTGGCTGCCGAGTCCGTGAAGAATGGCGGCCGACGGGTTCCCCTGGGCATACAGCTGCTGCCGATAAGCGGACACGTGCAAGTTCCCGGCGGATCCCGTGTATCCCGTACGCATGGACACGTCGAGGCACGAGTTGACGGGCGAGATCGGCGCACTGCCGGTGCTGTGCACGCTGGTGCCCGGCATGTTCACGCCACCGTCCCTTTTGGTAAGATGCGATGGGTGGAGCGGAGGAGACATGGTGGAGCTGCTTGTTGCAGTGCCCACAGGAACCGACGCCAGCTTCGAAATCGGCTGGGTCCCCGACAGAAGGTTCGAGCTGGTCGACTTGTTCTGCGGAGACACACTTGCCGCGATGGAGGAAGCCTGCGTGGTACCCGCGGAATGCAAGTACATCTGACCCGACGACAATTGCGGGGCAGGACTTTGTATGTTGCATATCGACGCGTCGTCGTCGTCGTGCGGGTGTTGTGTATGCGGGTTGATCCCCTTGGGGCGGAGAGCACGGTTGCCGTCACGGTCGTCGGGCGGCTTCTCGTCGGCGTGTGCCGCCGACCAGCCGCCGACGCCGCTGCCGGAGAGGCTGAACGCGTTCGTCGCGCCGAGCGCGCTCTTCAGCGACGCGTACGACTGCGCCTGCAGCAGGCCCCCCCCCGGGGTTTCCGGGCTGTGCACGTGACCGCCCGGCGAAGACGGCTCGCTGGTCGTGTGCGCCCCGAAGACAGGCACGCCGCCAGCCACCGCGGCCGCAGGGTGCGCCTGGCCCCCAGGCCGAGGCAGCGGAGGCAGCGTTTCCGGGCTGTTGGACGCGCTGTGCATGCTGGGGCTCGCCGCGTTCTGCGGCAGCGCCGGCGCCGGCGACGCTGCGGTGCCGGCGTGCGGCCCGCCGAGCGGGGTGTATACGCGGGGCGACGTGACGCCGCCGCCCGCGAAGTTCCGGTCGCTCGCGCCGGCGGCCGCCGCCGGGAACGGCAGCTGGCCGACAGGCGGGCTGTGCGTCTGCGCGACGGTGCTGTCGAGCGCGTTCTGGATCGGGATGATGCCCGTGTTCGCGTTCGTCCCGGCGGCGCCGGGGTGGAAGCCGGCGCGGGGTTTCCCGCCGGGGGACACCGAGCTCGGCTTGAACGACGACGCGCGGGCGAGGGTCTGCTTGTCCAGCATCTCTGACACGGTGCGCAGGCCCTTTTGCATGTGGCCGTGGAAGAAGGACTCCTGGCACGAGTGGAAGCTCGCCAGGTACGGCTTCTCGCGCGCGGTCGAGAAGTAGGCCTCCTCGGCGATGCTGTACATGGGCAGCGCGGAGCTGTACGCGTCGCTCAGCCGGCCGGCCTGCACGGCGCTCGACGTCTCGATTTCGGGCGGCGGCAGCATCTGCGGCGGCGGGTACGAAGCGGCCGCGTGGGCCAGGAACAGGACGCGGTCGGTCCACGACGGGGCCCTGCTCTTCGCGGACGAGTCGTACGCGTCGGTGCCGATGTCATACTTGTAGGTGGGGGGAAACGTGATGGGGCACTCGCTGAACCCGGCGAACGCGGAGGAGGTGGACAGGTTTTGGTTCAGCTGGTCGTGGTCCAGGAGCAGGTCCAGCTTGTTCTGCCGGATCATCTCGCGGATGACGTGGTTCGCGACGTGCCAAATGCGGTAGTTCAGGTCCCCGAACCAGAACACGTAGTCGAACCCGCTTATCACGGGGTTCGAACCGTGCACTTCCTCCGTGTCCAGAACCGGGGCAGACCCCGCCTTCCGCCTTCCCATGACACTCGCCATGGTCGCGGCGCTGTCGTTGCAGTCTTCCGTCGACGCTCTAGGGGGCATGAGGGAAGAGGTCGGGCTTCTGGTTAGCTTGGGCGAGCCCGCCTCTGTTTCTATCGCGTCAAATGACCCCTGCGTGCTGCTGAACAAGGTCAGCAGCTCCACCGGCAGCATGTCCAGCGGCGCTTCGTAGTCGGACGCCGGGTGCGACGGCCACATGAGGTCCAGCGGGTCCTCGGGGCCGACGCCGTCGCTGGAGAACTTCATCTCGCTCAGTATCCTCTCGTACCCTTTGTTCCGCAGGTGCACGCGTTCCGTGTGCGCCTCCAAGTGCGCGTTGAGGAGCAACACCTTCCTGCCGCAGCACGTCATCCGCATCGCGACGGCACCTGCGGAAAATGTTAACGTAAGAAAAAGCAGTGCAACCCGGAAGGGCCGTACCGTTAACCGCAATAAGTCTCTTACGGCTAAAAGCTTCTGGCCTACAGAACAATGTTTCGGAAAAACGACTGGCTCGAGGGTGAACGCACGGTCGGAAGTCCGATTTGGTGAACGCACGGTCGGAAGTCCGATTTGGTGAACGCACGGTCGGAAGTCCGATTTATGCTTGGAAAGAGAAGAGATGTGAAAACGGGAAAAGAGAAATGTCCGCCTTCAGGCCGGTAGAATGCGCGCTCGAAAGCCATATTTGAAAAAAATGGCGGGGCGAGAGGAGTAACCACCCGCTTTAAAGCTTTCAGGCGATGTTTAGTTCCGTCTATTTCCGTGCAGCTTGTCACAGGATATGCCAGGCACAGCGGGTACAACTTTTTAAGCATTACTTGAAACGCGCGCACGTAAGGCACACGGAAATCGGGAAAGTCAAGAACATCCGTGCGTATCAGGTGAACAAGTCCTAAGGACCTTTTTTGGTCACGAAAGCAATCCAACGAAAGAAAACGATGTGTCCCAATTGCGTCATCGGTGAGTGGTCTGCAGGGAAATGCATGGTAAGTGTGAAGGAGGCTTGTGTGTGATACCTTTGTTTCCAAAGCCGCTTTGGCCGACGCGAACTCGAGATGTTGAGACGTTGCTGCATTCCGAAGCCACCGATTCGTGGGCGAAGACGAGGAGAAGAAGGCCGGCCAGGTCGACGGACGCCACCCGGACGTAGCCGCCTTCGTTGGCTGCGTCGGCCATGCTCCCGAGGGCGCGCGTCAGGAATGCTTCCCACACGAAGGTTTTTTGCGACACGCCTTCGAGCAACACGGTCCCCGGCGACATGTCAACCTCCTGGATCCCGACGGCTATCACGTGCGGGAGGGTCTTCGACGTGGCGCGAAGCCAGTCGATGTAGTCCGGGGTGCTGCGGGGGAGCTTCTCGCCGACGTTGAACGTGCAGATCGCGAACCGGAGGGTCCTCGGTTCGACGAACTTCGGAAACTTGCTCTCGTCCTGCAGGACCGCGTTCGCCGCCGCGCGGAGGGCATCTTTGCTTTCCTGCAGCCGCTCGGCGGTCTCTTCGATCTCTTCCTCGAGCTTCAAGCCCGAAGCACTCTGGTCGTCGGCGCTGACCGAGCTACCCGCTCGGCCGTCGCTGCCGGCGTTTCGGTCGGCGTCCTTCTTTTCGGTGGTCTTGTTGCGGCGGAACCCGATCCAGCCGAACAGGCTCGGCATCGCCGCGGCTCTCCGGCGCCGCTCTCGGGGTCTCGGCGGTCGCGGGAGGGGCACTGTGAGGGGGGCAAGCAGCAGGGGCGCAAACCAGGCGGCGTGCACTCTTGCTGGCTCCTGTTACCCCTCTTGCGCGTGAACACTCGACTGCACTTTTTTGCGCAGCTTCCAGCCCTCCTCCCCCCACCCTTCCGTGCCTGAGAGTTCTTGTAGTATTACTAAACGACAGCACAAGACGCGCGGAACCTCTTCTGTGTCTCTCATCGCGTGAAGCAGAAGCAGCTTCGAGGGATTGTCATTTCCTTACGCCACAACACACTACGTCTACCACGAATATCCAGGAACCTGCAGAGGATCTAGATACTTGGCTTTGGGGACCGAAGCCCTTCTCCAAATCCAGCAAGCAGGGCTATCCTCCCGAGAAAGCTTTTAAACCCCCCGGCAGCAAGGAGTGCTCCTTCTTCTCCCGCCGTACAAGGCCTCTCTGTCCGATGGCCTTTTCCGAGAAATAGATTCAGAGAGAGAGACGAGTTGGATCGCAGGAACCATCTCTCCGAGGAGTTTCCGGTCGCCTCACTACTTCCACGTACTTCTAAGGCGGGTGTAGGTCGCGTCGGAGGCGCGGTAGCTTCATACAGTTTGACAGGGGAAAAAAAGCGGATACACACACACGGCCGGGCAAGAACTCCGTGCTTCAAGGGGGAGCATCGACAGAAGGTAGCCTCCCGGAATGTTGCGCCGGTTCTGGTGACGTTGATTGCGGCGCCGTGCTGCCGAAAAAATTGCCTGCAGCTGGTGTCACCCTGGCGGGGACTGCGCCGCACGGGGGGCGCGCGGTTCGAAGTCGGTGACGCCGCGAGGTCGCTTTTCCGACCAACGTTGCGCAAAAAAAAAAAAATAAAAAAAAAACGGTTGCCCCGCAGATGCTTGGGCCGAATTAGTTGTTTTCTTCGTCTCCGGCCCCCCAAAGGTGGGGACCACTGCAGGACGAATCTGGGAGGTGAACAGCGTTCACAGAAAGCCCGCTGCACGGGAACCAAGTTGCAAGTGTTCGAGAGGTCAAACCGTATGTGTATGGTGCGCGCGTACGCGCTTTCATCCCGACTTAGCAGAAGTCTCACTAACAGGTCTAACTCTGTCCGGCTCGAGATAAGTGTTGCATATCCATGACAGCTACTCTCTTGCTCACGAGCAAGTTCCTTCAACAAAATTGCATCGGCGAAGCAACATGAAGGAAGCGGCACTGGTAGTGCTCGACTTGCTATTGAACGCAGCGAACAGATTGACATCGTTTCCTTCTGCACAGAATTCGGATGATTGCTTTCTGACTGCGCGAAAGAAGCACTTTTCAGGCTTCGACTTGCCCATTGAAAGCGGCGGCGAACAGGTCGAAGTCGTCTTCTTCGTGGCGCAAAATCAAAGTGTCGAACTGCCGCGCAGCGTGCAGCTTGTAGTATTCGTGGTACTGCATACGTTTGTTTCGTGTCAAGCAGGGGTTGCCACTTTGCAACGAAGAGACTTGTAAGTTGCGCGGTATCCTTGGATTCCCCGTGGGTAGTCCTTGTTTTCGAAAGCAGCTGGCAGGCTGCACACCAACCCTTAGAAGGGACAGAAATTGGAACGGACAAGACAAGAGTCTCAGGTGAGTCCGCTTACCAACTCCGATACAGCCTAACAAACGTGATTCACTGGACAGCAGTGGGAGCGGAAAGGTACGCGATACACCTGGGATAGAAGTACGTGCGCTCGGCTAAGGCCGGCGCGTGGCGAGACTGGAGGCAGCAGTTAAAGTTCGGGGAACAGTAAAGTTCGGGCGAAGCTAAGTTCGAGTGATGCTTAGTTCGGGCGTTGCGAAGCGCTCAGGCTGCGCTGGTACTAAAAAACAGTTCGGGCACGAAGCGAAGTTCGGCCAGGGTGTAAAGTCCGGGTGAAGCCAAGGTCGGTGCTCGTACCCGGGGGGGGACACCCCCCCCGGACCCCCCCCGACCCACCGAGTGCGGGAAAAGTTTGGCGCTGGTACCCGGGTGGGCGCCCCCCCCGCCGCCCCCCGGCGAAGCAAAAGTTCGGGCGGAGCTAAGTTCTGGTGAAGCTCAGTTCGAACGATAATGAGTTCGAGTGATCCTAAGTTCGGGTGGAGCTAAGTTCTGGTGAAGCAAAGTTCGGGCGCAGCTGAGTTCGGGCGAAGCAACGCTCGGGCGAAGTTAAGTTCTGGCGAAGCAAAGTTCGGGCGATGCTAAATTCTGGTACGGGCGCAGCTGAGTTCGGACGAAGCAAAGTTCGCACGAAGCTGAGTTCTGGTGAAGCAAAGTTCGGTTCTCGTAGCAAGTTTGGCCTGTGATGGCAAGCTCGGCCGCCCGACTCCGTTTCCCGGGGTGACCCAAATACCGCGAGATACTGAGAAACTCCGCCAAAAACGCAATTTTCGGGCACATTTGACCCCGAAACGCAACAAACCTCGAAAACAATCTTCGACCGGAAAAATGTCATGGGCGGGGTTCGAACCCGGACTCACCGGCCTGAAGGCCGGCGCCCGGTCACTCTGCCACCCGCATACCTTCTGCGAGGAAAAAAAAAAGCTTGCCCGGCTCAAGCTTGCCCGGCTCTTTCCAAAAACAATACACTTTTTTCATGAAGAAAAGCCGGGTTGGCTCGAATAGAGGCTATTCACATTGCATGTTCATAGGACCTCCAGTCTCGAAACATCGGAGGGTAAATCGATAGCAGCTGGCAGGTACCACACCCGACTCTCGGCAAGGGGAGTGGAAGAGAAGAGGAACGAGATAACGAGATGGGGAGCGGAAGAGAGGTGCGGCATTTGGATGAGCATCGGGTCGCCAGAGCGACTTCTCTCGATCGCCCCTCAAAACACCCTCTCTCAGGCCCTCATCCCCCTGGTCATTGTTTCTCTCGCCAAAGTTCCTGTTCTGACCTGTCGCACTTCGAAAGATTTGGCGGCTTCGCGTTAGGACGGTGCCACGTCAACACATAATATAGGCGCGGTGTTGTATATATAAGAAACTGCCCACGGGATGTGCCCAGATAATAGCCCATACTTTTCCCTGTACAGGTCTGACACAGGCCATATTTGAGTCTGTGTACACAATAAAAGGGCTTGAGATACCTGAGGGGCATCAGTAGAGCACGGCACGCTTCCCGGCAAAGGCTCCCCCCCTCTTCGCGCGTTTTCTGCGTTGCCGCAGACGCTGCATCCCGCGCCCATGTACCCGCCGGTTGTCCACCAGCCTAGCTTGGGTGTGTTTCCGACTAGGTAGCGAGACGGTAGCAAGTCCCACCTCGACCTGCCGAGCTCTCGGATCAAGCTACGTACGCATTTGTGTGAAAGCGCCAACGTGCACTCCTGGCTACGATGCGTTAATGCGAGGTTGCTGCTGCGGGGTCCTGTGGCTGACTACACAGATTACCAAGAACCACCACATGTTGTAGCCGTGTTGTGCTCAAGGTTGCTCGTCTCATGATGAGACGAAATCGTTGCGCCCGCGTTCTGGCCCTGCTGACTGCAGTGCTGCGGCAGTTCGTTGCGTGCCCATGTGCAAAGCTCTCTCTTTAGCCGTTTGGATTCCGGACTTCGTTGCGATCGTTCGTCGCTTCTTCGCTTGCGTCGGTGCAAGAATTCATCGAAAGCACTGGAAAAGGGCGAGAGCAAGGTAAAATTTGTTTGCAAAAGCCGAGTCGGTATCTCCGGAAGGTTGGAAACTCCGGCTGGAGTTCGAGGCGCTCCTTTTTCGTTAGTCAGAGCAGGAGTGCGCGCTCAATGGACGATCGCTGTTAACAAAGGTGTTTAATATTTATGTGGGCAAAGCAGGCGCATCGAGCCTTGCAGGAGACGCTTCTTATCCTCTTTTTCAGAATGACAGTTAGGAGCAGCAGCTCGACCCAGCTGGGGCCGCTCACGACAGGCAAGTGAGCAATGTCACTCCGAGCACAAAATGGAGACGCGCGCGTTCAGCGGATGCAACGGATACCCTTTTGGCGAAGGAGTTTGTTTTGTATGCGGCACCTGCAACACAAGCGAACCATCAAGCCTTGTGGCCTCTCCTTCTGAATGAGCAGCTGGGAAGAAATCCCGCCGGCACCACTCAGAATTTATCTGGCGGGCAAACACCTCCCCTTTTCTTGAGCAAGTGGAGAGGCGCGCGTTCAACGGATGCTACGGATGTCCATGTACCGGGAAAGCCTGTCACGCGGGAGCCAAGGTCTCTCGTGTGCAGCGGTATCGCAGAGCCACGGAGCCTTCAAACCGAAGCATCAAGGTGTGGCGTGACCTTGGAGCTTGGTGTGAGGCACCGATGCTCAGACTTCCGTTGTTTTCTGAATTGCGAGAACATCGATGAGAGATCTCAGTTCGCGGGTCTTCAATGCTCATGCGCAATGAGACCCCCTAAAAAGCGCATCATGATGAAGCCCGCAATCACTGCCAAGAACTTCCTGTTGGGTGAAGGTTGAGCTGGTGTTGATCTCGCTCGTGGCTCGGCGTTGCAAACCCTCTCGGGCCAAAATAAACGGAAATTACTTTGCCGAAGAATTGCTGAACCTTCTAAGTAGAAAGGAGAGCATTGAGGCGGTTACAACTTACCGCAAATAGAAATAAAATCTTCGACGAGGCAACGAAGGGTCGGCGTGCTCAGAATGTATGAGTCGCGGGAGCGGTGAAATCTCACAACCAGGCGGAGTGGCATGAATATTATTAACCGAACAAAAATAATGGTCACAATGTTTTGTTCTCCTCTCGGACACGCTGACGAATGAGTTTTATTTCCGCTGTCGTGACTAACCTAGCTTCTTTGTATCACATGCAGAGAGAGAGAGAGAGAGAGTGGAGAGAACGACAGTGAGGGTTTGGAGGACGCGGCGTGCGTCGGGGCCCGCGAGGAAGCACCGGCCACCTTGCTAGATAAAACCTGCCTTGGAAGAGGCACCTTATTACTCGCGGGGGTAGGCACCCCTACGGAGGCCCTCTTCCGTGTGCCTCCACGCGGAAGGAACACCAGAGACTTTTCAAAGGCCGCGGTGGTCAGCGGACCGGAGCTACCGGAGAGGTGTGCGTTGCGTGGCAGCCTGATACGCATGCGCTGGCTGTTACACAAGCTTGATGCTCCGCATGGATGCTTGGTGCCGTATGCCGTGGGCACCGCCCGCTGCACACGGGGATTCGTTTGCGACAATAAAACGGAGGGAATCGGAGGGGAAAAGACTGCGTGTTTATCCCACTCTATGAAATAACAAACCTGTTGCAGTCAATGCCATTGGAAAACTCTTCGATGAGTGTGTCGACGACAGCGATGTAGATAAATGTACCCGAAGCTGCAGCATCAAGGACAGCCGTCGCTTGCGAGGCCGTGGGACCCGTCAACGAGGCTTCAAGCATCCAGCCGAGCAAAATACCTGCAGGTTACGAGGTGGTTTCATGCATTCGAGATGGTGAGGGCGCGCATTCCAGATATCCGAATCCCCCAAATCTCAACAGCCTTTGTAACCCTCTTTTAAAAGTCTTCTACATTCCACCGCTGCTATCGGTCCTGGAAATATAATCCTTGCAGGGGGTACTTGCCAATTGGTTCAAACTGAGAACCGTGAGAGGCCAACACTCCAGTCTCCCTGGATATCCCACACCAGCTTGACATGGGCCCTGTCACGTCGCCATAACAACGACGGGCATCGCCGTTGCTTTTTCGCTCCTTTGCGCTGGGTCGCAATGCTTTGATCCAGCGCATCGATTGAGTTCAACATGTATAGTCTTCTGCTATCCCGTTGTAGTATACACGGCGACGTTTTGAACCCCTTGTCACCCCTCGGCAATTTTTTGCCAATTGGGGGGCGACAATTATACATGTAATGTCGTTGTACTCCATGGGTTTATGTTCTCACCAGAGTGCTCAATAGCGAAAGCTGCGCCACACCTAGCGGAGAAGAGACAGCGAAGGCAGCCAGAAGGCGGGTGAGGACTGCGACGTTGGCGCCCGTGGCTTTGACGATGTTGGTGCCCAGGGAGAAGGCCTCGACCCACTTGTGCGAGACGATCGCGAAGAAAACGAGCATCGCCTTCGAGCTCTCCTGCTGCACCCCTAGCGCCATGCCGGAGATGACGGAGTGGATGCTCAGTACCGCCGTCAGAACGACGGGCATCACCGACCGCTCGTTCGGACTCCCGCTCACGAACTGAGCGATGACGGAGCCTTGGTTTGCATGCTGGCACCCGTGGTACGTCACGGCGTCACCGTGTTGCTCTTCGTCTTTGTCTTCGTGGCTGTGCTTGTCGGAGGGAGGTGCTGCGAGGGCCACTTTTTCGAGGTAAAACGTGAGCAGGAAGCCGACCGCGCACAGCACGTACGGAATCGTGGTGCCTTCGCAATGCTCCGCGTGTCCTTCGTGCCGGTCTTCTCCGGCGTGCCCGTGGTGGCGGTGGTGGGGATGCTGCGATGGGAGCTTGCCGAAAGCTTCGACCGCTTCGGGCAGCAAGTGTACGAGGCCGCCGGCGAGGAAGACCCCGGCGGCGAATGCGTTCGCCACGCTGAGGAACCGGAGATTCGTCCTGAAGTACAGCGGCGCGCTGCCGAAGGTGATTTTGATGGCGAAGATCAGCACCATCGCGAGCACGCGGAAGCCATTCACGGTTGCTTCCTCCGACCAGCCCTCGCTGACGGGCACCTCGCTTGACATCGACAACAACAACACCTTCCCCCGCCTCTGCCTCTACCCGCCCCAGCCTTTGTAGAATGCTGCGTTACACTTAGCACTTCAGAGTCTCCGTTGATCGTGAAGGCGTGGGGTGAAGAAATTGGGAGAAACCATCGGAAGGAGGAAGGGCTCGTCGCTTGCCAACCGTGGCTGCATACTACATTGTCGCCAGGCTAGGCTCAGGACGCAGTTAACGCGTTAGCAGTGGCGAGCTTCTCTTATCAGTCAACATTGCCTGTTTGGGCAGAACAATTGAAGTGTAGCTGATGAAAGATAAGAAGAGGAGGACGGCTCTTCTTCTTCTCACGAAAGGGGCCGTGCTCCCAAGTACGATAGGTGTGGCGCTAACCGGTCTAGTCGGCTATTCACTGCAGTACTTACGAGACTCGTTTTTCCTGTGACACGAGAAATGGCCAGACAGACTTGCACTGGAGCGTTCCCATGCCAGCTGGACGACTTCGGGCAGGAGCAAGCTTGAAAAGGAGTGAAATCGGTCTTTGCTAGGAAGGAGTAACTCTCTGCTGGAAGCAGAGAGTGAGAGGCAAGAGCCAACGCACGGAGTAGAAGATCCCGCGAGCGGCAGGGGCCAGGAATGGTTCACGGGCGAGCTGCCGAAGGAAACTTGATGGCGGAAATCAGCACCACAGCACGACGGTTGCTTCTTCCGACCAGCCGTGCTGACTTGCAGTGCTGCCCTCCCGGTTCTTTGCACAGCGCCGCAATCACACGCTGCGACGAAACGACGCAGAGGCAGCGACAGAGTGTTTCACCAGAAACTTCACTGTTGAGCAAGGCGACTTACGATGTTAAGCAAGAGATGCTATCGTGTTTTGGTATCTCTGCCGACAGAACCGTTTTCCGTTCCAGCTTTTCGGAGACATCGCCTTGAGCTCATTTTGAGCTCTTCGCGTGCAGTGCTGAGTTTATACCTGGATACCCACTGCGAATCACCATCCAGCGCTGGCATCGCGAGCTCAGAAAGCATCCGGCGGGGCTCTTTTGATCTGCCTGCGCACGGTGCTGGCGGGCAAGGAACACTCATCTTTTTTCCCGAACAGAGTGTAACGAGAAGCGGCGACCATGTTGTAGCAGGTGTCCCGCACGACGGAGGGGATCACCGTCAGATTCGCAAGGAGCTTCCAAGGCATGGACAGCTCACCGCAGGCACGGAGGATGGCAGTTGAGCGGGTGAAGGCACGCGTTGGATCGCCTGGGCTCGGCTTCTCGAAGAGCACGACAGTGGACAAGTCGTTCGGCTGATCGTACTTCCGCAGCAGCTGTTGCCCTTTTTCGGACTGCTGGGTTTCGAAGAAAATATTCCCAGCCGCGTTTCTCTCGGCGATGAAGCGGACGCACCAGTTGCACATCACGCACTTCCCGTCGACAAGAAGCACCATTTCCTTCCCCATGGCCGCGACCTCAGATAGTTTGCGAGAACACGCGTGGAGAGGAGGAGCTGGCCTTTCTTGAACGTTTTTACACCGCACAAAACAGACTGACTAAACTCACAGTATTACCGTAGCAGATCCGCGAGTGCGTGTGTACGGGTTTCCTGAATCTGAAACGACCCAGAAATGAGATCTTCCGGGTTCGCTGCGGCCTCGGCGGCGAGACAGGAGCACCTGAGTTTCGCCAGATCACGATGCCGCCCCAGTTTTTGTTGCGTTTTTTGGGGAGTAAATTGTACGCTAATAAGTGGCCAGTGTCACATTCGGAATCAAAATAGGTACATGAATCCTCGCTTGCGCATAGCCGTTGCCCACAACGTCTATCAGAGGGGAAGGCTTGCAATGCAGCATTTTCGGTGCAGGGAGACCGACGATGCACGTCTCCCCAGGGCCAACTCTGTGGCCCAAGCAGTCTGAGACACGCAAACGCGAAGAAAGCGCCTCCAATAGCTTCCTTGCCCTCGCGCAGCACGGTGGCGCACGGGGGGGGGGGAGCGGTCCGGTAAAAGTCAGGACGAAACGAGGGCTAGGTTCATGGCTGCACCAGGGATACAAGAAAGCCGAACACGAAATCCGAGGAGCTGTCTGCAAAGTGGCAGGAAACAGGTCTACCGAATGGGCTAGGCCGCCTATGACTATGCGATGCGCCCCACAGTCAGCCTTTCTAATTACAATTTCTCAGCCGTCGTCAAAGAGGCTTGGAGAGTATCTACCATCAACTGAGCTCAACACCCGGAATAGCACGGGTACGCAGTTTCAATATTACAGCGTGCGAATGAAGCGAGAACTCGGAAAGATCCTGGTCTCGAGTTTCACGGTTCGCCGGCGGCACAAGGATTGTCTTGGATAAGTACAACCTTGTCGGTTGTCCTACAATGCTTCACAACCCGCAAGAGGCACGTACTGAAACAGCTATTAAACGGTCGGCTACATGACGGCGCATTCTCGTTTTTTCATTTTCGCCTTCTTTTCGAAGTCAGGGGCGGGATGCGTGTACTTGACGCTCTCTTTGCATATCCAAAGAGGGATCCCGCCGGCCTTCGCGACAAGCAGCGGGTCGCCCGACTGCACGTCGGTGGAGGAGAGGGCGGCGCCGGAGGGCACCGCGCGCCGCGTGCGCAGGTTGTAGAGGACCAGCTTCTGCGACGGGTCGACGACCTTCAGGTTCGGGTTTGGCACCTGCGCGAGCGCCAGCGCGGCGTCGACGCAGCGGCCGGCGACGTGGTCCCCGTTGAAGAAGGCGTACACGGCCTTCCCGCCGCCGCCCGCTTCGAAGAACACCGCCGCCTGCACCCGCTTGCCGCCGGGCACCGCCTTGTCGCCGAGGGGCTGCAGCTTCTTGTTCGCGAACCGCCACTCCTCCAGCGGCTTCGCACCCTCCGGACACTCCCCGGCCGACCCTTCGAGCACGTCGCCCAGCAGCGACGCGTCCTCTTCGGGTTCAGGGTCCGCTTCCGCGGGCGGGGTCTCCTCGTTCTGCTGGTGCTCCGCGGCCGGGTGCTCCGGTTCTTGGGCGGTTGGCCGCGGGTAGATGCAGGGCAAGTCCACGAGGGTTTCGGAGGGGAGCGGGGCGCTTGATGTCCCGTCCACTACGAGGACGACCTCCTCGTGCAACCCGAGGGATGCCTCGCCGATCGGGCGGCCAGCCGGCAGCGCGTGGTGGCTGGACAGGCGGACGAGGCGGGTGCGGGTGTCGGGGGGCAGCACCAGCATGGCCGCCAGGCGGTCGCAGATCTTGCCGACGAGCATCGTCCGGGGAAAGTACATGTGGCAGGGCGGCGTCTTCGCCTCGGCCGGGAAGAAGACCACGCAGAAGACCCGGTCCTCGTAGGCCACGGCCGTGTTGCCGACCGACTTTCCCCTGCTGTTGCTGGCGGCCTTCTTCAGCGCCGCGAAGTCGGCGGGCGTCTCAGTCATAGTCCCGACGGCTGCTCCGGTGATCCGCCTGTCCTCTTCCTTCACGTCTCGTCGCCATGCCTCCAGCATGCTGTGCTGAGACGTCATGCTTTTCCTTTTGTTTTACCTGGCGGCACGATCTCCAAGCGTTGTGTACACTTGTTTCTTTGCTACTTGTTAAAATACAAACGACAGGGTCCGTTCTCCAACCGGGGTCTACGGGGCGGAAACGGGGGATTTGTACCCTGCGGTACCCTTTTGTGGGGATACACAGTGCATTATGAACAACGCCCTTACAGGACAGTCCATTGTTGAGTTGGGGTTCCACTTTGCTTCCTGGTGCAGCGGATTTGTGGGAGAGCTGGCCTTCCCCACCGCCGGGAGAGGATGAAGACTTGCAACGCTGGCTGATACGGCGGCATACCGCAAACCCTCCGGAATGCGCTGTTTGTGCACGGTTCCTGCATCGATTATGCTTCTGAAGCGCGATCCGATGCACAGATCATGCTGCCGGGTAGCCGGCTTCTGACGATTTGAAAGAACGCGTTCCCGAAACGATCGTCCTCGGCAATTGAGACGGGGTTCAAGGGCTGGTTTTCGTCCCGACTGACTGCGGTTAACGGGAGCTACACATGTCGACAGCGCAGTGGAGTCGGATGAGTGTCATCAGCGAGTGGAGCTGCGGCTACTGGTACACTCCTCCTCCCAGTGGGTTGGGTAACCTGTGCTACCGCTAGAATCAAGGTGAAACTCTTGCGACCGTCCACGCGTTGCTCCCACAACGAAAGCGCACAGGTTCCCCTCCCAGAGTCACGCCCCCCCCCCCTCCCAACTGACTCAACAAGAGCGGGGGGGGTAAGGGGCAGAAATGGAGACTGCTACAGCACTCTCTTGCGGGTCGTGGACATGTGCCTCGTGTGGGGCAGGTGGGCTGTTGTTTTGGATTCCGACGTGTGCCGTGTAGGCGGGATATCTGTTGGTTTCCTGTTCAAGGGAACAAGGCAGGCACTCTCACACCTCAAGCATAAAACGAACCACTACGCAAAAAAGACCCGTGCGAAAGAACGAGAAAGGGCTGAACCGCACGGAAGTCTCTCGGTGTTGTGTGGGAGCAGCACCCAGAGACCCATCAAACAACACACAGCAAAAAGAAAACCACGCAAGTGCATAAACGCGAAAAAAAAAGGGGGGGGGGGGGGGGGGGGGGGGGGATGTGAGAGACGAAGAAAGCACGAATTTAGATGAATAACAGAGAGAGATAGAGAGACGAGTTGGAGTGCAGGGACCATCTCTCCGGGGAGTTTCCGGTCTCCTTACTTCTGAATAATTCTCGTGCGCATTGTGCCGCGACTGGCTCCGGTCTCAGTGCAGCTGTCGATGATCTTGATGTGTTTGCCACACATTTCCACGAGAACGTGAGTGTTGGTGTGATACTCATTTGCTCCCCACTAACGCAACAAGACGACGAGAACGTGAGATGTTGTGTGAGGAGAGAAGCCCTGTACAGTACCACAGTACGTTACTAGGCGGCATTACTTTTCTTACGCGCAGCATCTTGTACGCAGAAAACTGCAGACGACAAGGAGAAGAACAACGACGCGCGGTGCGTTGCTTCTCGGGGGGCTGAGGCAGTGTTGTAGTGTCGTTGCGGTGGCGAGCATCTCCAGCAAGAACGTGTTTGAATGCGATTCTATGGCTGCGCGCAGTTGAGCGAGTCCCATTGTCCTCGCCTTTGCATTTCAGTCTTTCGTCATTGTGCCTGGTCCTGACAAGGGAAACGCGTCAAAAGAGGCATGGTATAGGCCATACGGCGTGTGCTCTTCTGTTTCAGCACTCGAATGCAATGGAGATGGAGGCGGGTTTCCGCTGCCGCGGGGAGTCTGTCGGCACAGCTTGGCAAACCACGTGCCCCCCCCGCTTATCGACTCAATCGCTGATAAAACGTGCGAAGGCAAGACATCGGGCCGCGGGTGGAGAAAAGGTGCTGCGCGAGCTCAGTATTAACCGAGAACATAAAACATGACTACTGACCGAGAAGCATGCTTTTTCCCTTCTTTGTGGAATGAGCGCTGTTCTTGTCTGGCTTGCACGACAACATTCGGTCCATCTTGCTTCACTCGGGCTGGCTGAGAGCCGCAGAACTGAGTTGCGTCTGTCCCGAGGTGCTCGGCGACAGAAAAGTAGATAAATGCTGCTACTAGTAGTAGGGGGGTACACCTAGTTTTTAGCAGAACTTCACAGCTTTTTCCGGGGGGAAATCTTAGTTTATTGTTTAGGCAGGACACTGCCTCTCATGCATGTTTGCATGAGAGGCCGGTCCGACAGACAGTGCGCGGGTCGCCGGTTCGACGACGCGTCGAACACGGCGAGTGCAGGTCGCGCGTCCTTTTCGTGAGCCTCGGCAGCGACCAATGTGCCAATGCGTATGAGAGCGGTGTTTGCCATTGTCTTGTGAGTCCGGGAGATTCCCCTTCGTCTAGCACCGTCATGTGCAAGCCGAAGGTACAAAGGCAACGCAATTCCTCTGAATAGAGAGGTGAAGTCTCGATGCTGTCCAAGACAGCGACGGGGTATGAAGCTGCGAAAATCTTCTGCTCATATACTAGGTGTGTCACACCAGCCCTACCTTTCGTTTGCTTGTTGTATTTATTTTTCTGAAGCATTTTGAGTTTCGTTCACTCTTTTTCCTCATGCTTTTTCAAGTTACCTGGAATATCATTTTGCATTGCGTTGTGTTGACTGACGGCACGAAGCGAGGCTATAGTGAAGGGAGCAGGAAGCATATGGGTGGTAAGCTAGTTCGATAGCAGGGAAAGGGCGTGTTAATCCGAAGCAGGGCCAAGAGAGGTAGCTTGAGCGTCTCCCTTATAAGTCACTGCGCTGTGAATGTAGGTCGCTGCAGGGGACATATTTGTGTTTAGAGTTAAAGTTCGCTTGAAATTCCGGGGTTTCAGGGTCTCCGTGTGACCGTTCATGAATGGGTTCTCTTAGAGCAAGAAAGGGCTGGTTGGATATACAGTGCACGCTTTCGTTCTGGGTTATGGCTAGCCATGTCCGGGACTGTTTGTGCGTATGTGTAATCACCTGTTTTGGTAATCTCCACGCAGATTCTGCACACCGTAGACACTGATGTTTCAGCGTTTGAGGCCCTGCTTCGGAAAAGGTTCGGCAAGATAGAAAGCCAGTGTCTACACACTAAACCGCGAGGGGGGAGGAGATATGCACCGTGTCCCTTGTATTTTCGTTTCCTGTGGAAGGAGGGCAAGAGAGAGAGAGAGAGAGGTTTTCCCACAGGACGCCCAGGTTCGCCAACCTTTTGTGGAGTGATCAAATCGGTTCACCAGGGCATCTTTTGTTTGCGGGACGCCTTCACCCCCTTCTCTGCCTTCCATCCCCCATAGCCACGGACGCGAAGTGGGCCGTATCACGACCAGGACTATCGAAGTGTTCATTCTTCAGGGGGGGGCTTTGCTCCTGAAGGGGATCCTGGAGGTGACGACTTTGCCTGGAATCGATTTCAATGCAGCTGTTCGTTCTTCATCCATTCGTGGTTCAATCGCCCGGTCGCATCCTCCCAGCAGGACAGGGACGGCAGGCCAGTTCGAGCTCGTCACAATCCTCTGGGCCATCACCTGCACCTGTTTGTGTGGGCTTCACTGGCCGGGGCTGGGAGAAAAGCCGCTGAGAAGATTTCTCTTCGTTTTTTGTGGTCGTCTTTTTTGTTTTGCTTTCCCGAGGGGGGAGGGAGGTTGGACGAGTCGGCAAGCCGGCCTCCTAGGAAACCCTGGAGGGGGTGCAGTGGAAACAGCTCGGCTACTTACTTCGCTCTTTTCCTTTCTTTGGGGGGGACCGGGGGTATTCATTTTTTTTGCTTGGGGAAGTCGTCGACAGGCCAGCGAGTTTTACGGTGGCCTGCTTTCCTCTCGTCCCTTCCCGTTGTCTTTCCGGAGGTATCTGACCCGCCCTAAGAAAGCCGATCGTCGAAACCAGCTTCGACGCATCGAGTTTCTTTCAGCAGTGCCACCGCCTGAACAGGTTCCGTTGCTGAGAGTGTCGGTAAGAAGGCAGGCTTCGTGTCAGTTGGGCTCCACAGCCAGCTTGTATGACAGGGTTGTACAAGGCGGATGTCAATGAGCATTATTAGCTTCGTGCTGAAAAAGGACTGCGAGACTGATCGAGACGGCAACGCAGTAGCGGTGCTCTACGAGAATGACATGGTGGAACGCTTAGAAGCTGGAAACCGGTCCATGGAAGCACGGACAGTGATCCATGATCCAGTCTTATGGAGATGGTCGCAAGGTACAGCACTGTGAAGAGCTGCTCAAAAAAGGTAACTACTGCAGGGCTTAGTCTGAGTTTTGTGCTGCTCAGGCCCCCTTTAGTGAGAGAGGGCCATGGATGAAGAACGCTCTCCTTTTTCTTTCTGTATTTTCTACCTGTCAAGCTGCGACACAGCTATTCCAGCGGGGGGGCGAGGGGGAGGGGAGGGGGGCTTTTTTTCAGGGTGGTCAGATAGGTTGGGGGGGGAAAGTTGATTATTTGCTTGTGAGAGCTGGAGAACAGCGCTTCGTTCTCGGTTTCTCCGCGTTGCCGCGTAGAGGTGTTCCAGATCCTTACCGGTGTTCGGCGCGGCCACACAAAGAAGGTTGCAGAAGATATGGTTAAAAGTAAAGGCTCGCATCTCTAAACGAGGAAACTTGACGCGCCGGCTCGGTCACAATCTTTTGAGAGGTTCTGTTGCGCAGCGGGAGACCGAACGCTCCGGTGGATCGGAAGAGGTAAGCAGGAATATAGTAAGTGAGGAGAGTGTTTTTTTTAAACTCGTTGTTTGGTTGGATTTGTGGGCTTCCTTGCTTGTTTCAATTGTCTGGGTCTGAGCATCGGTCCTATTTCTTTCACTTCTTCGCTGCTCCCTACGAAGAACAATAGAATAGAAAGGGCTCGAAAGCTCGGTACAGCGCTATGTGTGTGTGTGGGTTCATCTTTTTGAGCGCAAAGCTGTGTGTCGATGAGGGGCAAGAGCCATTGGGAGGGGGAAGGGAAAGAACGTGCTTGGAATGGGTATGTGCTCAACACCGCACTGGTCCCGTCTGCGCCGTGTTTGACTGCGGTGTGAGTCTGGTTTGTCAGGCGGCTGTTCGTAGCTCGTCTCGGCCAGGACCGCCCGTGCTACTAGAGCTCAGGCGAATCCGGGGAGGAGGCCCCTACAACCGTGTCTGAGCAATCAGTTAAAAACCTCAGGGCACTCGCCCTGATTGTGACTGCGACTGCGATTGGGAGGGGGGAAGAAAAGATTCTCCCCCGCAGCGCTTCTTTCCAAGAACCAGCAATCTTGCGGAAGAACTGAGAACGTGTTATTAATGTTGAGGCTGCCGTTCAGACCTGTACGATGCGACCAAGTCTTAAGAAAGTGGGAGTGCCGAAACCCTCCACTTCACGGATGGACGAGAGAGAGACGCTAGAACCCTTTTGTTCTTCCCTAAAATTGCTGACCGCTGCTGGTTGTTTTCTGGGGTTGTCGCGCTTGTGATCCGTGTCAAAGCAGAGCTGAGGCCATCAGCGAGCTAACTCGGTCACGTTCTTGCAGGCTTACAGGCCCCGTCAGATTGTCTCCGAAAGCATCGACCATGGTAAGACTTATTGGTCCAAAAAGTGCGAGCTTGGAACTCTCGGTCATTTTGCGGCAGCACCTGCCCTCAGTACAGTGGAGTGATCGCGCGCTTTCCGCCCGTGGTTGTGTGATTTAGACCCTTTCAGCCCATTTGTCGGGAGCATCTGCGCTAGCATAGACTGCCACACCCTGCTTTGCAACACTGCACGGGGTGCAGCACTGCCTGCGGTTCTGCCGGTGCTGTTGAGTAATTGTTTCGGATCCATCGCCTCAGTGGGTTGCACAGGTCTCCCCACTGACGCAACAAGAGCAAAGGAAGCAAGAGATACAAAGGAAAAATGCCCGCAGACCACAAACGAAACACAGGTGCCTGTGGTGCCTGCGTTACGTTGCTGAGAGCTACTACTAACCGTAACTGTCTCGCCACCGTGTTGGGCAGAGCGGGAGGATGCATGTTTTGGTAGCTGTTTCCCTCGCAGACTCACTTGCAGCCCGGGGCATCGGTTACACACGAAAAGCTATACGGAGCCGACGGATAGTGCTCGCACACAGGCACGCGAAGAACAACGAACTTCGTCAGTTTTACCATTGATCGCTCAGTCGATGCTATGCTTCGATAATGGGTGCAAGCCCAACTCCGGAAGGCTTCTCTTTGTTGTTGTTGTGCAGGAACCAAAGGCCAGTTGCAATAATTGTTCCAAAAAGAGCCCGGGAAAACGTCAACCTGTACCCTACTCCATCTCCCAACTTTTCTGCCCAACGCGCGGTTCCAATGGGGCCGTTAGCGGCGCCCATGTTTGGAGTGAATTTATTTTGTGTGGGTGTGAGTGTGTGTTTGTGTGTGTGCGGGGTTTCGATTCCCCCACTCCGTTTCTCAGACGGGCCAATAGACGCGTTTCAAGAAGCAATCCGCTGCGCAAACTGGGTCAGTACCGTCGATGCAGGTATTCAAAGGTCATTTTCATCCGCGAAAGTGGTGGAACGACCGTTACCAACACCCTGCTGCCACATAGTACAGTACCTGCCTGAGCACAACTGGAGGCCGCAGCACTGATAGCAAATTACGGTTTAACGATCAAGGACACTGACGGTAACTAAGCGTTACGTTTACGGTGGTCGCCAAGGAGACAAAAGGTTGTGTAACAGTTATTTTGAATTTGTGGGAGAGAGAAGGTGGAGAGAGAAAGACAGCGGGGGTAGAGCACTAGTTCGGAATCCCCGTAACCTTCACTGGTCTGGACCGATACTTGCTCGCCATTCCTCGAAAGCTCTGTGTAGAGGGAGACCACCAAAAGTGTGTTTCGGTTCTTCTCTTCTGTACGCGGGACTGGCGGAATTGGATGCGGAGCCCTCTACACGATGTGCTCAATTCGTTTTAAACTTTTTTCTCCAGGATGCTTTGCAAAGTCCACCTCCACTGTTTGAGGAGTTTTATTAGGCACTACGCACGCAGACCCTCAATGTATTAGATGTTCTGCCAGCACCCTGACGTCGTCCCCTCTCGCCGCAGGCGCTGAAAGGCGGCTGTCTAGTTCCAGCCACTTCACAACGAAATATAAACAAGCTTTGACGGTAGAATGCACGGGATTGCTCAGCATGGTGCGCAACGCCGTTCGGGCAGAACAACTTTTCTTACCAACCAATCTGTTGCGAAGACCGTCAATTCACACGTTGTGACGGCAGTTTGCACTGGCCGTTTACGATGTTTTGCGTCTGGCGTCGCTCGCGCGGTAGCCCAAGCCTTAAAAAGTGAACTTGTCCGACAACCAAGGGTGGTTCAATACTCGTTGGGCGGTTGGCCGGCGACTGGGGTTCACGGATAAAAGCTTGTTCATCAGGTCCTGCAGGGCGGGCGAGAAGCAAGAGAGGCTCTGGCGCAGCGCCTTGTGGTCGCCGTTCATCTCCTTTTTGACCCGGTACTCGTGGCTGGAGCTGTGCCACGGCGTTTTGCCCAGGAGGATGGTGTAGAGCGTGACGCCGCACGACCACATGTCCGCCTTCGCGCCGTCGTAGGAGGGCTGGTTGCCAACCTCCGGCGCAACGAACTCGGGGGTCCCGCACACTTCTTTCAGGGAAGCGCTGCCTATTTCACGGGTGGTGAAGGCTCCGAGGGCGAAGTCGGTCAGCAGCAGCCGGTTGTCAGACTTCGCGAACAGGATGTTGCCCGGCTTGATGTCCCTGTGGCACACGCCGCTGGCATGCACGTACGCGAGCGCCTTCAGCAGCTGCCGGAAGAGGATCTTCGCGTCGGCTTCGCACAGGGGTTCCTTGTTGACGAACTCTTGCAAATCCTCCGGCTTCCCCAAGTCAACGATTAGGTGCAGCCAAGCGTCATCTTCGACCGATTCGATCAAGTTGCAGACGTGCTTCAAACTTTTCGCGTCCGCGTCCTCCGGCCGAAGGGATCGGAGGATTCGTACTTCCCGGCGAGCCGTCATGTCGAGGCTGTGCGGGGATATCTTCTTTTTATCGTACGACTTGATCGCGTATCGTTCCATGGTCAGCATGTCGATTCCCTCGTGCACGATGGCCCACGTTCCCTTGCCGAGGAACGCTCCGACCTTCCACTTCTGCAGATCTCGGCCGAACACCACAGACGGCATTCCCCGAGACGGCACACTCTGCAGTGGCAGGCTGGGCGGTGTTTTCGAGCCCTCAGACGAAGACCGGTCCTTCAGGTCGTTCGACTTCATTTCGACGCATCCCATGATTTTCTCTCTTTCTCCTTTCCCTTTCGTATCTGCGGTTTGTTCAACTTCTCTTTTTGAACCTTCGAAAAACAAGCGACGCAACATGATAAACAGGTGCCATCCGAGGACATTCTCACGTATCGACGATGACGGGGGCCGCCAGTACAAATACCCGTCGCGGCTCTTGTTGAAGTATCGCTAGGGATAAAGTGGCGTCACCTGAGGGGGTGATCTCAGGGCCGCTCACGTGAAAAAGCCCTAATAGAAGCGGGTGTCTGTATCTTTCGCGTCTTCTCACAGGGAGATCACCGCGTGTTCGGGCTCCGGATTAAGCGTGCTTCATCCCGGTTCAGCGTGCTAACCATGTCGCAAAGACCATTTGCAGCTGCTTCCCCTTGGTCTACAGGATCCTACGCTCAAGAAAAGAAAATCGGAAAATACGGCGGGTACGAGTCAGGTGTCGTAGAAGAGGTGGAAACGGAAGGACCCGATGAACGATCCTAGTGTGAAGATGGGAAGCAAAGGCCCTGAGGCCACGGTGCAGCATCTTCAAACTGGTGTGCTCAATTGGCACCTCGAATCGATTCCGACGGCGTGCTGTCGCACACCGACAACGTGGCGAACTGTGTCCATTAAACGCAAAGAGCCTGGTTCTTGGGGAAGAACCTTTTCGATTCCGCGACAGGGTTCGGACAAAACGGCGAACAGGGCCCGCCAAGCAGAAGGCTAAATGAAATGAATGCCGATCAGAGACATCGAGGGGTGAGCCAGTTCGTCTCGTGGTCAGCCTCGCCAGAGGTGCTTATTTTCATTCGTCGGTAACCGGGAAAAGCAAGCGTTCAGTTTTTTTCTTTAGCACAATAAGTCTTCCTCTCGTTGCATTTCCTCGTCCGTTGATCACTTCAGTTTGGGGGTAGCAACTGTTTTGAACAAAGCGACCCACGGCCTACGTCGATCACGAGCGCAGGCCGATGTGGTGTCAAGCTTGGGCATGCTGCAACAGAGATAGCTGCCCTCGGAGTACTTTCTTTTCTTCCTCTCTCCCTCTCTCTCTCTCTCCTTTTTTTTTATTGAAAATTCGCTCTTGCTGCTTTGTTCCGTTTGAACCCAAACCTGCGGTTTGCTGTTCGATACTTTGCATGCGAGCTTCGGGAAGCGAGAGGTCAGGTGCCGCATCCGCTGTCTGCCTGTGGTTTCGGAAATGCTTCCCCAGGTGGGAATGGAAACCTAGCCTGGTCGCTTGTTGACCAGTGGCGCACTCCCTATAGCCGCGAGAGTAGAAGAAAAGAAGAACGGAAAACTCGAGGTTTTCGTTGACCACTTTACCCTGAACCCAAATCCTGGACTGACGTCAGGTGGCAATTGATCACGATCGGGGTTTTACTCAGGCGGCTCAGTTTTCCTCACACATTGCACACCTTGCACGTGGCTTGAAAAAGAACAGCGAAGATCTTTGCCTAACGGCAAGCTGCCGGCGTCTATGTCTCACGCATGGCGCAGAGGCTGCGCCGGGGATGCGGGAGTGGGAGGTCGGGGTTGGACAAATGGGTGCTAGAATAGTTGAGTTGCAGCTCTTGACAATAATAGACGGAAAAAAGAAGGTGTTTTTATTCTTCGCTTTTTCTCACGACTCCCCAATTCGTGGTTAGCACAAACTCAAGAGGTCTAGTCAACTATTCCCTGCAGTATTGGCATACTTTCAAAAAAAAAAAAAAAAAAAAGCTCTGCTGCTTGCGCGTGGAAAGTGTGATGCTAGAGAGAGCAGCAACTTCGCGGCGTCGTCACGGAAAGGGATTCGACGCACAGGGGGCTTCTAAGAAAATGCCTGTCGAGAGAAGAAAGAGAGAGTCAGAAAACAGAGACGATCAGACAAAAAGAAAAATCGTGAGAAAAGAAGAGCGTATTAAAAAAAAAAAGAAGAAAAGAAAACAGGATAAAGCAGGATAAAATACTCGGAGCGGCCACCCGGTGCTTACTTCGGTGAAGGCAGGGAGAATTTAGACGATTGCAGTTAGGTCCGTTTCGTTGAACGCTTGCCGGCACTGTACCCACATTTACCTGTGCACTCGTGTACACTTTCCCACCAAATTCTGCAACTGGCGCCTTCTCGAGTATTCCCTACAAAGCAGGTGCTTATTCAAAAAAAAGTGCGGAGCGATACGGTTCGATGAGGAAGGAAGAGACCCTTTCTTTCTCCATCACTCATCTCGCACGTGTACCCAAAGAGACTCTCCTCTGACTTCTGGATGGAAATCCCCCCCGGCCATCAATCAGGGGAGCACAGCGTACTTTTATGGCGTGTGATTACCGTTTTCCGGTTCCAGGATCCTTCATCAGCTTGACAGAGCGAGGTCAGGGCTAGTTCGCCAGGTGGCCGTTTGAAGCCGGCTCTTGGTGAACCAAGGCCCACCCCGAGCAAGACTCATCTTTAAGCCTGCCAGGGTCCGTTTCGGAGCTTGCACGTGCCTCCTCTGGCGGGCTTTGGTTCCTGTGAGAAGGGCAAACCTTCGACACATGGAACCTTCACATTCCCCCATCATGGAAGTCAAACATAAACCAAAAAAAGCCAAAAACAAGGGGAGCACGGTTTGCTCCTCCCTCCGGCTCTACAGGAGGTACTTCTGAAGGTCCGCCTTCTCAAGGAGGGACTTGACACGGTCCGTGACGTAGTCGGCGTCGATGATCACTTTTTTGCCGCTGAGCTCGGGGCCCCGGAAGGAGATGTCCTCCATGACGCGTTCGAGGACGGTGATCAGCCGGCGAGCGCCGATGTTTTGGACGGAGCGGTTTACCTCCGTCGATATCTGCGCGATTTTCTTGGTCGCCTCGTCCGAGAACTCCAGCTCGAGCCCTTCGGTTTCCATCAGGGCGACGTGCTGGCGGATTAGGTTGTGCTGCGGTTCGGTCAAAATGCGAAGGAAGTCACCTTCGGTCAAAGGCTTGAGCTCGACTCTGATCGGCAGTCTGCCTTGAAGCTCCGCAAGCATGTCGCTCGGCGAGCAGGAGTGGAACGCGCCGGACGCGATGAAAAGGATCCGGTCGGTTTTCACCTGCACCTGCGACTTCGTCGTGACGGTGCTGCCCTCGATCAGCGGCAGCAGGTCCTGCTGGACGCCCTCCGCCGACGCCTGCGGGCCGCTCCACCTCTCCTTCGTGCTCACGATCTTGTCGATCTCGTCGATGACCACGATGCCGTCCTCCTCGCAGGCGCGCAGCGCCTCCTTCTGCACGTCCGCCGAGTCGAGGAGCTTCTCGATCTCTTCGTTTTCTATCGCGGGCAACGCGTCCTTGATCTCCATTTTTCGTTTGACCGTCCGCGTCTTCTTCTGGTTGCCCGAAAGAGCTGAAAGATCCATCATGTCCAGACCGGCTGTGTGGGTGTGTGTGGTGCGTGCGAGTTGCGGACCTGTTTCAACTGTCCTCGTTCCCGAAGTGCAACACGCTGGGGTGCGCATCTGTGTGTTCCAGCCCTTCTTCAGCGTGAAGTCTGGGTGATGGAACTGGGTCTGCTGCCCTGTGTTGCGATGTGAGCTTGGCTATCCGTTGCTCGTCACTGCCAAGTACGAAGCTGCAGGCTGGGTGAAGGGGAGGAGCTAGACTGCGTGTTGCCGACAATCACGTTTTGTTTCTTTCTCTCGTGTTCGACAACCACGTTTCCTTCCCTTCTCGTGCCGCCGACAAATCACTTTTCGCTTCTTTCTCTTTGCACACACCTTCGGAAAGTTGAAGTTTTGGACTCGGAATTTTTTCCTTCATCTCTATGCTAACGTCCATGTCGTCGAGGCCGCCTTCCTGCAGGTGCACGCGGAAGCTCTCCATCTCGTCCTTACCGGCAAGGGCCTCCAGTACGCGATCCTCCGCCCTCCTCCGCGCAATGGCCTTGTTCTTCACCCGGATCTTTTCCTTCGTGATCGAAATGGCGTTCTTTAGCAAATCGTCGATGATCGTGTCAACGTCGCGCCCGTGGTACCCCACTTCCGTGAACTTCGTCGCCTCTACCTTCACGAATGGAGCGTCCGTAAGCTTCGCAAGACGTCGTGCGATCTCTGTCTTTCCGACACCTGCGAAGTTTTGATGCGTTTTCAGCGAGAGAGAGAGAGAGAGTTTGAATAGAGTATCTATCTGGTATCGGAAAGTAGGTGCGAGATCAGGCAAACCTTGTGCGCTAGCTTCGTTTAACCGTGAATCTAATAATCAGGGCTTACCCCACATTCTCGCTTTCATTTTATTTCCATTCTCCCCAAGTATTAATGCCGATCCGCAAGGATAGCCGCACGCGCCGGGCCGCGCTGAAGCGTCGACGGGTGATGGATCCTGACTGGGCGGCTGCTGAGGAAGCGGCGGACGGGGCCACGCGGGAGTGGCGCATGTGGAACCCGTGCGAGCCCGGGGAGACGATGCACGCCCCTCCTCTTGCGGGAAAGGAAGGAAGGACCGGTCGCTGCTGAGGACCGGCTTGGAACGGTCGCCTGGGGGCTGGTCCCCCCCAGCCGACTCCGAACTTGAAGGACCTGGCGGGAGCATGACGACTGCTCTGCTCTCGTCGCCTGCTGACGATGGCGGAAAGCAGGAAGACCCGGGAAGCGCACCGACCAATTCTCCCGGGCACCACCCAGCTCGCCCCTCCTTCTGCGACAGTCGTTTCCCAACGCGACAGAAACCCTTGCCCGACGCCGGCTTTTTGCCTCGGCAGGTCAGGGGGTTGAAGTCGCGAAGGTCGAGACTGCTCAGGGGAAGGCAGCTTTTCCTGCGGCTCCACCCCCACTTCTACGACCCCCCGACCGCAGTTCCCCTCGGCTACCTGCCACCGGAGACGAGGGGCCTCACTCCGGGAATCGGTGCCCCGAGATCGACGAGGCCGCTCGACGTCACGGCTGTGCCGCCGATCGATCTCCGCGGCCTCCGGAGCCTAGCTGGCCCCGGGGCCCGCTTGCACGGCCTGCTCGACCTCCTGACGGACGGACACTCCTTCCGTCGGAAGTTGTTGGAAGTGCCTGTCCTGCCGGGTCGGAAGAGCGACGCATTTGCCCGGCATGCGGTGACGCTGGAAGGTGTCGGGTTTGTGGAGCGGGTTCCTCGGTCGCAGCCGCTGAAGTGCGTCCTGCCGGCATTCGCCGTCGAGAAGGGCGAGCAGCACTCGCGCGCCATCGTCGACGGCCGCCCGCTGAACGAGCTGATGGAGCCCCCGCCGAAGTTCAGCCTCTTGCGTGTCGACGAGGTCATCAAGAAGATGATGTCGAAGTCACACGCAGTCGTAGTTGACCTGAAGTCCTACTTTTTCCAATTCCCAGTAGGACGGTCGACGTCGGCATTCTTCGGGCTTCGAACGAAGAGGCCGGACGGGGGCGTGGCCCTGTATCGGTGGCGCCGTCTGACGATGGGCTGGTCGTACTCGCCGGTGATTGCGCAGGACTCCGCACTCGTCGTCACGGAGCCTGCGAAGGACGACAGGGTCGTCTGGTACGACGACTGGGCCCTCGTCGGTGACTGTCCGGACGCGCTTCGCGCAGTGCGCGACCGAGTCCTGCGACGCGCCCGCCAGGTGCGCATGACGGTCAACGACGAGAAGTCCGTCCTCGAGCCCAGCTCGACGCCGGTTGTCTTGGGGGTCGAGTTTGACCTCGCGGCGAAGAGGTACCGACTGAAGCAGGAGTGGGCGAGGAAGGCGCACCTCCTCTTTTGCTCGGTCGGTTCGATGCAGATGACTTTGCGTGGCGTTTGGAAGGTCGTCGGAACCGCCATTTGGGCATGGACGGTGTGGGGCACGCCACTCTGCAGAGTGAGCCCGGTGCTTGCCTGGATGGGGACCCTGGCGCACCAAGTCCTGACCGGTTCCCTGGGCTGGGAGTCGCTGGTCCGCGTGAGCGACGACGTTCTTCCGTTCCTGGCGGGGGTGAGGCGGCGCCTGTCGGGCAATCGATGGGTCGTTTTCGACTCGAAGCAGCGGGACACCCTCGTGGAGGCGTGGTCCGACGCCAGCATGCAGGGATGGGCTTGGCTAGTGGGTTCCATGGCGATGTGGGGCCCATGGAGGGATGCACCGCAGCACATCTTCTTCGCCGAGCTTACGGCGGCCAAGTTTGCGGTTGCGTATGCGGCTTCGCGGTCTCCGCTGTCGACAATCAGAATATTTGTCGACAACTTGCCCGCCGTCAACTGCCTGAAGAACTGGAAGTCGAAGACCGAGCTCGGGAACCTCATCCTGTGCCAGGTGCGCGACGTCTTGGAGGAACACCAGTGTATCCTCGAGACTGTATGGGTCCCGACTGCTGAACAACTGGCAGACGTCTGGACACGGGATCCATACAGGCGGGGTATCCGGCCGCCCCGGACCCCGTTCTGTGTTGCATGAGGTTCCTTACCTCGAAAGTTTTGTATTTGCGCTCCTGATAGCGCTGTTTTCTTTTTGCGAGACCCGGAGGCAGCGGGATCTCAGCTCATTGAGTTTCACGTCCAGGGATTTTTATTCCACATTCTCGCTTTCATTTCACCAACCCTGCGACCTTTATTATTTCACCGTTTCTGCCAGCGCGACCTTTTCCGAGAGAGAGAGAGAGAGAGAGAGAGAGAGAGAGAGAGAGAGGATCCGATGACCCAGTTAGCCATCGCAGAGAAGCGGTCCTCGTAAGAACATCCTTCCGTTCTAGAGTTGACCCCGATAAAAACCCACCCAGTACGTATTCGCTTTAAAAAAACCCACTCGACGAAGGTCACCCCGGAGACTCTAAAATCCCGGATTCTCAAGCGAAGTGTAACTCTAAAAAAAACAGTACAAGGGACAGTCTAAAGTCAGAATTTCCCGCTCTGACCCCTTACCTCGCCCACGCAGCCGCTCGGGGTCTCCTGTTCCCCCCAAACCTTTGTACTTACGGACGCTCTTCTTTTGAAAAGGTTTCCGAGGCGGTCGTAGAGGTTGACTGGACGCTAACAAAACATGCCAACATCTCTGTCATGTAACTGCACAGCAGTGTCATATGGAATCGCCTCTTCCTTTTATTTTGATCCAACGAGACGACTGAAAATGAATGCGAGCACACCGGTGGGCCCGATCATGAGGATGTTCTTGGGGAAAACCTCGTCTCGCATGTCCTCGGGGACCTGGTGCCGCCTCCAGCGGTTGCGGAGAGCGATGGCCACTGCCTTCTTGGCGTCGGCCTGGCCGACGATGAACTTGTCCAGGACGTCAACGGTGTCTCTCGGCTTCAAATCCGGGGGCGCGAACCTGATTTCCATCGCCTCTTGCTCCGGCGCTGGGGCTGCTGCTGCCATGTGTCGGCGCTGCAGCGCAGTCATGCGTACCAGCTGCACTGCCCTTCTCATTTTCTTTCCTGGTACGCGGCCAGAGGACACGCGACAGTAAGGGGGTTGGGTTGGAAAGGGGTGGGGGAGCCCGAGGGGGAGGGCGGGGGGCTGTTAGAGATTCGTTTCGGGGTTGTTGCAGGCGCGAAGTGCAACCGCCTGGGAAGTGTTTCATCCCCGGGTTTACACTCGCTTAGGGCGTACGTTTTGCACGCGGTTTTTGGTGTGAATGGCGAATGCATCTTGTAAGCTTGCTGCAGCTTTGTGCTCCCATCATCCCCCTCCCATCATCGCCTTGTAGAATCCAGCCCCCAAACGTGCCAAGCGTGTGAAAACTCGGGGTTGGCGCGCTTGCATAAAACTGACGATGATGCATAGCGATCCACCATCATATGGTATCACGAAGCCAGGCGTGCGTAAGAGTGCGTGACCTATGCCGCGGCGTCGTGGCGTGAGCCTAGGAGCGTCGTGAGAGCAGATCTTGGTCGAGTAGTAGCGGGCAAAGAAAAGAAACGAAGTCGCGGTTTGCGCAAAGTTCGGGTATTTTCGAACTGTACAAGAGGGTTGTTCAATACAAGACAATTCCGTTTTCCTTTTTTCGTTGGGTCGGTACATTTCTTCCTGTTTTTTCTTTCTTAACAAAGGGGGCAAGGTAGCTTCTCATGCCAGAAGAAAGCCGGCGGCAGGAGAAAGCAGGCGGCAATCGTGCAATGAGCGGGTCAAAGGGCAAAATGAGGCAAGAAGACAGACGCAAACAAGCCATTGGCCGACGCCGGTTTGTAGAAGCCCACGCGGCAACAATGGTTTAACTTTGATATGCTTGAATACTGGATACAAATTGACGGGACCTTTTACTCTTTCAACTTTCTTTCCGAGCGCGCTGGAACAGAGGTCTCAATGCCCAACCGCTGGTTTCCTGGTTTTCGCTGCAGGGGGAAGGGGCAACAGCAGAAGACTGCAGCAGAATACTGGCTTGCCGCAGCTGTTGCTGGGCTCTTCTATACCGCCACAAGCAGGAACGTGGTTGGTCAACCACTATCCGGAAGGAACGCGTGAGACCAGCATGAGACAGGCTGGCTTTATTTATCCTCCTGATGGAGAGAGAGCCCATCGGGCCGAGCTTTGCCATGTTAACTCAGTTTCTCATGCTGCTGAAACGGGGGGCAATTCATTCGAAATTTGTTGAATCCACAGGAGTCGGCTATTGAATACTGTACCTCCCAACACTCGCCTATCAGGGCGCGGTCCTCGTTTGCGGGTTCGGCTGCTATATGGTAGCGTCCAGGTTCATGCTGCATTCCTGACACTCTCGCGGTACAGAGGGAGTCGTCATGAAGCAATGGGGGCACTCGACCTCTTCGACACCATCCGCTGCGACGGGGGCGGCTGGCGGTGTCGCAGACGCGGCCGGGGCCGCCGGCGGGGCAGCGGGGGCGGTCGCGGGAGCAGCGGCGGGGGATGCTGCAGCGGGGGCGGCAGCAGCAGCAGCAGCAGCAGCAGCAGCTGGGGCTTCAGGGGAAGCAGCGGCGGGGGGGCTTGGCGCCGGGGGAGCGACCGGAACGACAGGAGACGTTGCGGGCGGGGCGGCGGGCTGCGCCGGAGCGGCCGGCGGCGTCGGCTCGGCGGGCTTCGGGCTCGACGGCGGCGCCGCGGGAGACTCCGGCTTTGCCGACGCCTGCTGCGGCGGGGGCGCGGGCACCGCCACCACCGCCGCCTTCGCGGCCGGGCTGAGCTGCGGCGCCGGCGCCTTCGGCGCCGGCGGACCGGCGGCCGGCTGCGGCCGCTGCGCGGGCGGCGTCTCGGTGCGGGGGGACGCCATGTTGTCGCTGACGGGCGGCGACGCCGGCGGGGGGACCTCCTTCAGCCCGTAGCCCCCCCCTTGGCCGGCCCACTCCGGCGACAGCTTGTAGTACACATTCGCGAACAAGCTCGGGCTCACCTTCGTGAGCGTGACAACCGCCATTGCCGCGGCGACGGCTGATATCTGCGTCGTGATGAAGACGTCGGCGACGTAGCCGCCCGCCTCGACGTGCTCTTTTACGGAGGAGCCGGTGGTCACCCAGAGGACGAATTCTTCGCGTTCGATCGTTTCGACGCCGCAGTCGAAAAACAAGCGCTTCGCGACGATGTCGGTGACCTTGTCCGTGGCGTCGGTGCCCCACATCGTGACGGACGCGAGGCTCTGCCGGAACTCGTGCGAGCGCTCGAGCGTCGACAAAAACGTGTCGCGCGTGACGTGCAGCGCGTAGCGACCGAAGATCTTCTTCCAAACATCGGTCCAGTGCTCCTGCGCGGCGTGGCCCTTGGTGAAGGCCGCGCTAGGCCTCGAAGCGTGGGCGTCGTGCCGGTACGCGGACGGCGCGGTGACCCGGGCTTCGGTGGCTGACAGCAGACTTTCGAACTCTTGCCGCTGCTGCTTCATCATCGTGCCGATGTCGGGGTCTTCGCTGAGGTCCGAATCGTTCGCGTGCGAATCGGGCTCGTCGGCCGGATCTAGCGACTGGGGCCGGAACGAGTGCAAGTGCCGCTCGCAAGTTCGGCCGACCATCCGGCGTGCGAAGCCGCAGCCCGGGATCTTGCAGTGATCGACGGACTGCGCGGGCCACGAGCTCATCGGGTGCAAATGCGCCGCCTCTTCGCGGCTGGCCCCCTCCGCCGTCGGCTTCGGCAGTCTTGCGTCCGTAAACGTTCGCTGTGCAAGTTGGGAAAGTGAGCCTTACAACACCCAGTCGGGGAGATGCTTCCAAAAAGACAGGCACTTGAAAAGCAGCGGCTGACCAAACCTGCCGCGTCAGGGCATTGTTTGTACGTGCCGGGGGGGTGAGCCTGTTAGTGAGTGAATATGATGGTCAGGCTAATCTTCTCCCAAACACGCTGCCAGCTTTCTCTTTCGTGTGTACAATGCATTACTACGAAAATGGTGAACGCGTGTACACTGTTTTCTCCTTGGGAAGTTTTCCAGGGGGAGTGCAGACAGGGTGTTCATAAGTATCACGCAGCGGACATTTGACCCCTCCCCCATCATTTCTTTGAAGAAGAAAGCATGCACACCAGATCGGTGTTGCACGGCAGCTCGAATCCGAGGCGCTTTGCCTTTCGCAGGAACTTACGGAGATCACGGACCAGCTTCGCCGCATCCGGCTCATTGCTTGACAGCAGGGGAGAGAGGTCGACGGTGCCTTTCCCCGGGACGCAGTTCTTGCCGGGCGAGCCATGAGGGTGTGTCGCGGCGTTGCAAACTTGAGACCACTCCTGCCGGAGCCGCCGGAGCCACATCACGGCGATGGACGGGAACTGTGTGTATGTGTGTGTTTGTGTGTCTCAGCTCCCGTTCGTGGTTGCTGTCTCAGTGGACGCGATCGAAGGTGAACACGAGAAGACGAGAGAACGAGAGTCACGCCTGGGCAGTCCCAGCCGCCAGGCCTGCATGTGTTCTCGCTTTCCGAAAGAAAGAGAGAAACAGGTACCTCAGCGCAGAGGATCATTCCTTTGTTGCGCGGCGTCGAGCTGCCTTCTACCTCACCTTTGATGGTCAGCTTCATCGCGCCGTACTGTGCAGTCGTGCTGAACCTGCGCGCCACTGAGGGTGCCACGCAGTTCGGGGCGTGGTACCCGTCTTTGTCGGGGAGGTCGTGCGGCTCGATGGAGATCACCCGCGACAGCTTGAAGACCTTAGGCTCCGCCGATTCTCCCGAGTACCAACGCAGCTCGCCTCCTGCGTTTAAGCGTTATTTGTGGATTGAGCGGTACTTAAAGCCTCCGGTTGACCGTGGAAGCTTGAGCTGCGACGGGAGCTTGGGGAGAGGCCGAAAAGAATGGGGTTCAGGTGATGTGCCAGGTATATCACCCATTCCACGAAAAAGTGTCACAGATTTTCCGTCTGAAAAGCAGCCCGTTTTGGGTCAAAATTTTGGAATTTTTGGGAAATTTTTTTTGGGATGGAAAGAGCTATCCCTGGCGATTATGGGCAAGCAATCAGCTCGCGTGGCGACCAAAATCTGGCGTGCAGATGGACAAAAGGTCGGTTTTGGGGCTGTTTCAAAAACCCAAAAAAACGATTTCCGGCGGGAATCGAACCACCGACCCTCAAACCCCTGTGTGGGTGTGGTAACCTCTGGACCATGGGCTAAAAAAACGGCGGAAAGTTTTTTGTTCACTACCGAGTGAGAATTTTTGGACTCATTTTGAGTTCTTCGCAAACCGGGCGAAATAAGCTCTGAGAGAGCAGAAATACCGTCCTGGGACACTGGAAACGAGTAAATGACGATCTCGCACTTTCCGATAAGAATTCCAACTGAGCAGGCGCTAAAAGCGAATTTTGGCCCGAAGTTTGGCAACATAGCCTAACGGTTACCGCACCCTCCTGGGCCCCTGTAGGCCATGGTTCGATTCCCCCGGTCCGATTTTTTTTTTTTTTACATAAGCGCCAGCTTGAAAGGAAATGCTCGACGATGCTGCCCGACAAAGAACAGAAGGGATCCCAAGTGCTGTAACTACCGAACCACGTGTTGAACGGACGTGAGGTCATGCGGGTCTACCCCTACACGACAAATCACACAAACACAACAGGTCAAAGTCGTGAGTGAGAAAACAACACACGGTGGTGTAAGCGAAGAACAAATCAGATTGTGTTTGTATTGTATTTGCCCCTTACCTCTATATTTCCCCCCTTTCATTCGGAGTCGAAGCAGCTACGTCGAGTATTTTTTGCGATTTTTCGGTGTGAAAAGCAGCCGTCTGGAAATGATTTTCGAGGTCTTTTTGGGAAATCTTTTGGTTTTCGAGTAGTTCTGGGATGCGCGATTATGGGCAAGCTGCCAGCTAGCCCAGCGATCAAAATCTGACCCCCTCCTGGATGCAGAGAGAAAAAAAACCGATCTCCAGGACCCCATTTTTTCGGGTGCCGACCTCCATTTCCGGGGGGGGGGTCGGTCAAAATTTTTATCCGACCAAATATTCGGAAAGCCCTGTCCTCAACGGATTCAAACGTGTCCTCAAAATCTCGAAACCGACCATTTTCGGAGCTGCAGATGGAAATTTTCGGCCGAAATCCGAAAAAAGCCGAAATCTGTGACACTTTTTCGTGGAATGGGTGATATGGAGTCCTAAGAACGCGCCATCTAAACGGTTTGGGGGTGCTTGGGATTGGTGGTAGTGTTTTCTTGGAGTATTTCCTTGACAGACCGAAATTGTAGAGTATCCGGTTGGCCCTGGAGGCTTGGATAGAATCTTTCCTGGTGCAACTTCCTATTACCTTGCCCTACTGGAACCCTCACGTCCGTTTCACTGCGTTATTATTGCATTGGTCGACAGGGTGTGAGTATCCCCAAACGCTACAGACTGGCAGTTCGATTCGAGCTCTGGGAACCTTCAAGAAAAGAAGACCGAGGAGAGCCTCTTTTTCGACAGCTACGGAAAACTGAATCGGCGCATCAATCTAGGCTCGACACAAAACAGCCTCTGGCTGGTGACTTTCGGCGACCGGATACCTCGCAAACTGTTCGGAACCAAAAAAGAGTCACTTACAAGTCGAACCACTTTGCCAGTGGTTTTTGGGACGCTGGTGCCGGCATACCGATCAGCTTCACGAAGAAACGGGTCCACCGCTTGCCGACGGACGGCGTCATCGCCCGCCAGAGCCACGTGCCGCCCGTGAACGGGTCCGGGGCGCCGGGGTCCGGGCCGACGTTGGGGGACAACGACCGGGACAGCGCGACCGGCGACGCGAGGCACGACGACTTCGGCGCGCGCAGGTGCGGCGGCAGCGGCGGCGGCGGCGGCTGCGACGCCGCCGGCAGCCGCGACCGGCGCGTCGGCGGCGACGCCAGGGGCGACGCTTCCGCGAACGTGTGGTACCGCGGGACCTTCGTCGGGGAACCCGCCGGCGAGTAGTACGCCCTGTGCTGCGCGTAAGCGGGGTCTGGCAGCCGCACGTTGGGGGACCCTGGCGGCGAGTGATCCGGCGGACCCCCGGCCAGGGTGTTCGGCGTGCCCAGGTTGTCGTCGGGGTGCGCGTGCGGGACGGAGAATGGGTCGGCCGGGCGGGCTAGCAGGCTCTGGTCCAAGTCGTCGAGGGCGTCCCTGATCTCGCTCACCTCCCGCGACCGCTGCACCGCGGCCGCCCGGGCTTGGTGCTTCAACACGAACGCCTCCAGCTGCGCACGCGACTCTCGGTACACCAACTCCAAGGCCCGGCGAGACAGCCAGCACCGGCGATCCAACTCTTCCTTCAACGCGTCAATCTTGTTGTCTGCGTACGCCTCGCCCGCAGCGATGTGAAACGCATCCCAGCTCCTTGCGATGTTCTGCCTGTCGCGCGCCTCCTCCGTGCAGGTGCCCCACAAAAAGTCGTTGTACAGAAACGTCTGCACGTCGTTGTGCCTCTCCCAGAGCACTGCAACGCTCACGTCGCACTCCCGTTCGACGTCGGCCCGCAGGTGCCGCTCCTTGGTTTCGAGGACGTTCTTCTGCCGCCAGCACTGCACCGCGAAGGCGCGGGCGCGCGACTGCTCGCAGGCCTTGACGAAGACGTCGTAAAAAGCGTCCTCCTCGTTCGAGATGCGGCTGCGCTGGACGCCCTCCGCGTACGACACGCCGTCACGCTGCTCCGCACGTATGCTCTGCCACAGCTTCGTCGCCGTGGCCCGGTGCTTGATCGTTTGCAGCTCCTCGTCGAACACTATTTTCGCATATGCGCTGTCCACGTCCTCTTCACCCGCCAGCACGTGCCTGGACGCTGCTTCCCAGCTGCAGGCGCGTTCGCGTTCTTCTTGGTGGCGGTCCTGCAGGAGAACGGTCCAGGCGCTGGTTATGCTTCCGGAAGCGGCGCGGCTCTCGTCGGCTCGGATGATGATGGCGGCGATCGCTTCGGCTTCGTAAAAGCGGATCAATTCGAGCTCCCGCTCCTGGGCCTGTTCGACGATTTCGGTCTCTTCGGCGGCTTTCCGCTGGTCGATGGCGCGGCGCTGCGCGACCAACTCTCGCAGCCGCGCCGACGCCTCGCCGGCCGCGCACGCCATCCGCCCGAAGCCTTCCGCTTCGCCGGTCTCCAGCATCCGCCGCGCGAAGCTTTCGGCGGACTCTTCGAACCGCCGCTCCTCCGCCCGCGCCGCGTTGGCGATCGCCGTCCTTTCGCCGAGCAGGTCCATCAGGCACGCCCTGTCTTCTTCCGCTCGCAGGACGACGCTCCGCCACTCCTCTTCTTCCTCGCAGTACAAGAGCGGGATGCTCCCGTCGTAGTTCCTGTCGAGCACCATCTTCTCCCAGTTGTCGTACAAGAGCTGTTTTGCGTTTATTTGATTTGGTACCTTTTCTTTCTTCTCCATAATTGGGTCCGTGTTCCGGCTGAATCTAAGCAAAGCCCACTAACGGGCAATCAGGTTTCGGGGCACCTTCCGTACAACGAGACAGCAAACCAAAGCAGTCGGTAGAGTGAAGCATGGGCAGCGGCCCGTTTGCGGATTCTTGGGATCGTCTCGACCCAGTAAGATTTTCCGTGCTGAGTCGAACTAAGCCGCGTCCGGTTCCATTTCGGTTGCAGCCTTGTAAATGGTACCCCCTGAACCTGTAATCATGACCGGAAGCACACACCCCGCCTAAGCGGGGAAGGAGGCCCAGAATCTTTTTTTCTAGGGTCACAACAGTCTTCTCGACCTACCCTAGTCGTAGTAGTAGTACAGCACGGAATTTCCCGCCTTCCGAGCGCAACCCTACGACACTAAATACCCTATCTGCAGCCCCCTTTACGACAGATTTTCACTTCCTAAGGACTGCGGGTCTTATACCTTTTTTGCAATCCTTTCGCTCCCCTTATGAGACTTTTGCTTTGACACACACAGTTATTATTATTTTCGCTTGGCTTGTTCTCGTGTTAAGGTCATGTGGTGCAAAGACGCGTAAACTGAACCGGTGAGGTCGCGCATTGCTCAAGCTTACACATTTTTGCACACACGCAATGTCTCGAAACAAACAAAAGACATACCCTGAGCCGGCGGCTCTCCTCGAGGAGCAGGTCCCGGGCGGCAGCTTCCTCGGGTTCTACTGCGCGGCAGCGGTCCGCTTCGCACCAATTTTGGAAGCAAAGGCGCTCGTCCTCTGCGACGGCCGCGAAGAGGGCGGGCAAGGCCGCTGTTTCTTCCTCTGCCACCTGCGCCAGCTGCTCGACCGCATCGGCTTCGAACGCCTGCTTCACCTTTTTCTGCTCGCGCAGCAGCTCCAGCAGGCTTCGGTATTTGCGCTTGAACGCATCTCGCATGGCGACCCGCGTCCTCCCCCACATCGACACCACCGTCGCCACGCGGGCGTACGTAGCATTCCGCGCGTCCTCCAGCTCCGTGTGCACGTACGACCGCAGGAACACCTTCGTCTTGCCGACCTGCGCCTTCTCCGCTGGCAGCTGCAGTGCCTCTAGGACGGATCTCGCTGCAACCTGGTCCACTGCCCCGGACCGCCGCATGTTGGGGAGCAGAATTCTGAACCTGCGTGTGAAGAAAAGAGGTGGCTTTTCGAAAGAAATCCTGCGTCCGCGGATAGGTCGGACAGGCCGCTTCAAATTTGCGCTGGCGGCGGGGCGCAGGATAACTGGCTTGTGGCAGCCAGGCGTTCGTAGCGATGTTACGTTTTGGCCTCCCCCCCCCCACAACAAGGCCCCGAAACGCGGTGAAAGGGACTAGTCCCAATTGGGCACATCATTTCCAACGGGGACTGGTCCCCTGAGGAACTTTTCCCAAAACTGAAATATGCTGATCACGTTAGGAGCCGCGCAACCGAGTGCACACGAAGAGGCGCAAAAATGCGGAAAATGTTGCCGCCGCAGGCAACATTCCTTCTTCTTGCATTTGGTGCCCACGAAACCTGGACGCTTTTGCGACAATTGCGAAACCGGCAACTAAGAAAGGACAAAATTGCTCATAGTACCACCCACTTTTGAATACAGACGGTAACTTGAAACGTCAATAAGCTACGTAAACCTGCGAACCCGTGTCACACACACGCACATGATTTTGGGCAGTGTGAAGAAGCGGTACCTGTTGACGAACACGGCGTGTGGTATGCGCACAGGGTATCCAGCCTGTCGCACGCGCACAGTCTCGAGCACGCCGCTGGAAGCGAGTTGGGCCATCGAGGAAACGGGTTCGAAGAGCCTCGGCCGCTTGACGGGGTGCGGCTTGATGCACCTGATCCAGCTCGGCTTCGTCAGGTTGATGACGTTGATGAGGTCGCGGAGCTGCTTTTTGAAGATACCGGTCACCGAATCGCTTCCCGGCTCCGCCTTGGCCAGGCCGGCGATGAGCGGGTCCGTCGATGCTCTGACGACCTTCAGAATGCCGTCGGGCACCGAGTCCAAGTTTTTTTCGCCGAAATTCGCGACGCCGTACCGGACGTCCGCTGCATAGTGTTTCAGCCTGAAGGCGTCCCGGTCAAGCTTCGAGCGGAAGAACGCGGGATCTTTCGACAGGTCTCGCGTGATCCTGTCCAGGAACGCCATGTTGTCGTCCGGCCGCGTCTTGCACTGGTCGTCGAGGTGTGCGAGGATACCTGAGCACAATTGAATTTGCATGAGGGTGGCGCGCGTTTGAAGTCGAAAACGAGTGTTCCCCCTCCCAGGCTCTGTCCCACGGGCTTGCTGGTAATCCTCTATGCACGACTTAATAAGTTCCTCAAGGTTCCTCGCGGTTTTAAGAGAAATCTTTGAGAATCACCCTCTTCAAGGACGGGCGGTATGACCAAGGCAATCCCCGATCCTCACTCGACTTTCGTTGAACGGCAGTCCCTGATCGTTCTTCCGTCAAGCCAGATTCAGGACGCAAGCGAAAAAGCCGCGGTTTGCGGTGACGAGACTCTCATGTCCTCCAACATCTCATGTTTCAATTGTTTGGTGAAAAAATCCCAGGTCAGTCGAAACTGTACGGTTGGTCATCAAATTGATGGTGCCCAAGCCGAGACCTGCCGCCCGTGAAAATTGCAGACCTTTCGTGTTGTGCGCGATGAGATCGACGACCGCTTTGTTGTCTTGGAACTCCACGTGCTGCGTCTCGATGCCCTCGGCGCGGCATTCCATCATGTCCGCGGTGAAGATGTGCTCGTTGTAGTGGTTTTGGAGCATCTCGTTGGCGAGGTTGATGCAAAGCTGCTCCAAAGAGTTGTGCTGGAAGTGCTCGAACCCGAAGATGTCAAGCAGCCCGATCCACGACGCCGAGACGCCGGGCTCCGGGCGCATCGTGTCGTTGATCTGGTCAATCAACCACTGGAACAACGAGGCGTACACTTCCTTGCAGATCGCGTCGCGCGTGGCCGTCGCCTTCTGCGGCGAGTACTTCCGCACGACCAACTCGTTCCCGGCTTTGACCGTCACGCAGAGCAGCTCCCGTTTGAAGGTGTCCGCATCGACACACCAGACCTCGGCCGCTTTTTCCAAGTACACCGCCGTCGCCGGCACGACTTCTGTCTCGTCTGTGTCCTCGTTCGCCTGGAAGGATACGCGGTGCAAGTGCAAGATGCCTGCGACCACCGCCCACACCGACTTCACCTGCTCCTCTGAAAGCCCCATCGTGCGCATCGCGTGCGACGTGTCTTTGAAGTCCTTCGCGTCGTCGACCCCCTCGATCCGGATCGTGTCCCCGAGCGACTTGTAATGCGACGGCCCTTCGAGGCCGTAGACCGTCTTCGCGTCGGTCGACGCCATCAGCTGGTAGAAGCTGTGGAACAGCCGCTCGTGGCCGCCTGCCGACACGACGCGGGACCGCTCGAGGAGGTAGTTGATGGTGTGCGCGCCGCAGATCCGGCCCTCGCCGTCGTAATTGACCTCCAGGAACTTGCCGAACCGCGACGAGTTGTCGTTGCGCACGGTCTTGGCGTTGCCGAAGGTCTCGAGGATGGGGTTGCACGCCTCGATTTTCGCCTGCAGGATATCCGACCGCGTCTCGCCGCGCGGTGGTTCCGGGGGCGGGTCGTCGATCTCATCCGTGACCTTTACGACGCCCTGTTATGTGGAGTGAAAGTCTCTTTGCGCCACCGACGATCAGCCGGGGGGGCTGACATGCTGCCTGTTGACTGGCGACTTCAATTCGTTCAAGTTCTCGGATGCAATTCGTCCCTGGTCGTCGCCCTTTGCGTGGAGTGGCGACTTGTGGAGAATTATTTTTCGGATGGGAAAGAATCGGGGGTTCTTCGAACTTCTTTAGTAGTATACGGTAGGAACTGGAGCAAAGCGCATGGCAGGATGAGCACACCACCCGAGCCTACAACAGGAGAATTCGGGTGGGTTGAGGTGGGTCTTCTGAGACTGAATTTTTTTTATCAGGCTCTGTCAGACTTCTCTCCTTCCTTCCCTTGACCCAGCCGAGACCGAGTGCGATGAGGCCGGAAGCTAGCTGCCAATTCCTTCCAGGGAAACTTCCTTGGCAACTGTTTCTGCGAATTGTTGGGGGCGCTGTATCCGGACAGGCGCCGAAGGTTTCAATGCAAAATGGAGACTGGGGTTCGTACAAGGTAGGCGGTTGCTCAAAAGCGTACCTTTTCAATCATGTCCTCGCTCGACTGAATCATGGCAGCATGCGCTTCACTCATCTTCCCCAAGAACTTGAGCAGGGACTTGACGGCTTCCGTCTTTCCGGCACCACTCTCCCCAGACACGAGAATCGTTTGGTTCTGGCTGTGGGTCATCATGTTCTCGTACGCGGTCTTGCCGATCGACCAAATGTGAGGCGGTACTCCCTTATCGCCCCGAATGTAGCTCGGCATCTGGTCGGCGGTGTAAGCCGGGATGGTGAACTTCCACGGATTTATCGACAGAATGACGGCCGGACCTTGTAATGGGTTGTGAAGAATGAACACTACTCAGATTTGCAAAGCGGGACTTGAACATATGTCTGCTCAGCATCGAATGGGAAGCCACGGTTTTTGCATGTTGTTGCTACAGGAGCGCAAGCAAATGGGGGCTCGCGTCTTCGCGTGGTAATCCCACACTCTGCGTCACTGTGAACGTGTCGTGTTACGGAAGTGTATCCCGGTTTGGCAAATGTGCAGACGGACACAGAAGTGGTCGAGCCAAAGAAATGCGCAGTCTTGGTTTACTATTTTGGTTTTCGTTGTCAACAACATTATGTACTTTCGTACAGCGTTTTTGCATGCCTTTTAGTGACGGTATTGCGTTTTCTTTTGCCCTTTCGCTATCTTTATCTGAAACCTTTACGCATCTTCTCACGTGTGCTGTCGGTTTTGGATCTCAACCGGTGAAATGATCTACAGTACGGAGGTTCGCTCATTTTGCTCAAGCTTACACCTTGGAACCCTAGAATGAGAGATGCTAGAGTGCAGGGATGATCTCTCCGAGGGCATCAGGTTGGCTTGCTACTCTCGTGTTCCTACGGCGGGTGTAGGTCGGTTCGTCGGAGGCGCGCTGCAGGCCGCGATCCATATGTCAGCAAAGTCGAGACTGTAACCCTGCCGCTGTTCGATTTAGCATACCGATGAAGGTGTAGATTTCATCTCTCGCGTGCCGTTTCCGGACGCAACGCAGGAGGACGCCTTCGTGCAGTTCACCGAGCTTGAGCAGGTCATCCGTCTCCGCCTCGATGCCTTCCTCGTCCATGATGTGGTACACCTCACGGAGAGCCTTGTAAACCTGCCCATTTTCACCGGTAACGACGCCATCCCTCGACCTGCGGCCTAGCATCCAGCTGTCTGACGAAGTGTTGAAGAACACGGCCTCTCCTTTCGGGTCCATATTCCGCGAACTCACAACCAACTCGGCTCCTCAAGCTCAGGCGACGCCTCCCAGCTGGGTGCGCCGAGAAGCTATCAGCATGCAGGCTTTGGCGGTTCGCCAACCCCCCGGTTCTTTTTCGCCTGCCAGTCTTCTTCATTCAAGTTCAGGAAATTGAAACTCGACTGCTGCGCTGACCTTTCGATGCGAGACAGTGTGGAGAAAAAATACTCGACGTAGCTGCTTTGACTCCGAATGGAAGGGGGGAAATATGGAGGTAGAGGGGCAAATACAATACAAACATGGTAGAGGGGCAAATACAATACAAAAATGGTAGAGGGGCAAATACAATACAAACATGGTAGAGGGGCAAAATAAATTCCGAGATCGGAAAAAATATATTCGTTTATGTGTCCGGCCTGTGTAAACACAACGGAATCCTGTCAAAAAATAAACGAAATTTATCGTCACGCTCCTCAAGCCATTTCCACCAGAGGGAATTCATTTTTCCCAATAAAATACAAACAACAGGTCGTTTCACGGGAGCGAACATGCATGGTGCTGATACCACCCTGGTATCATCCCTGGCACACATGTTGTAGCGCGAGTGGTGCACGCATTCAGGCGGCAGACGGTGTGGCCATAACCGCTTGCTTGAGAGCGAAATTGGTCAGCTTGGGGGCTAGCTGCACCCTCAACACACAGTAGTTCGCCTAAACAAAGGAGAAACGACGACGACTCGTTCACGTTTCAACATTCGTTCTGTTAGAAAAGAAGCCCCGTGAGGGCGGGTTAGAAAGAAGACGGGGGAGGAAAAGAGCAACGAGATGCGGGGGGGCAGGGCGGCCGCAGCAACGGAAGAAACTGTGCCCGCCGGTGTGAAATTGACCTCCGATCGCCCTCGCGAGTGTAACAAAAACGCAGCCCCGTCAACGACAGCGCCACAAACGAAGGGAACGCATCGTCGTCGTTTTCTGACGTACAATCCGTGCCGGGACAAACAGCATGAAGTACTCTTCGACCAACTTGCTGCACAAGGCAAGTACCTCTGAAGAGCTAGGTGTCGTCAGCAAACCATGTGTGAGTGGTGCACAAGGGCACCGCACAAAGACTACTGCGCAGGCCTGAGCATTACTGTGTGACTCTTTCTTGCTCCCCGACAGGAGCTGCGCGGCGCAGTACAGGGAAGCTGTAGGTGCCAGCAAAAGCAGCCTCGCGGGCGTCATCCCTTGGGGCGGTCCGTCGGCGAGTACTGGTCCGGGTTGGGGTGGCATCGCAAGTTCCAGAGATCGCTCTTCGCGAGAGACTTGATCTTCTTCTTCCTGCCGACGAGGAAGTTGGCGTGCACAATAAACGGGTCGGATTTGCTGTCGTTCGCGCACAAATGCTTGAAGTACACGCATCCGTTTGCAAACAAACAGCCATCGAAGAAGCCGTAGGTGTACTGCATACGATCATGCCCCGTCAGGTCCTGTGCGGGTGTTGCGCGAGTGATGGTCTGAATTTGTCTTTGCGTGCCCCAAGCGCTCGCGCTGGCCAATAGGGCACGAATCCGCAGAATGCAAGAACAGAGTCGCAGCTCTTGACATGACAGATGGAATGCTCCCACTCTCAATTGGCCTGTTTCCTCTACCAACCGCTGCTATCGCTTGCGCTGGCCAATAGGTCGGCACCGTGCACGAATCCGCAGATTGCAAGAACAGTGAGTCGCAGCTCTTGACATGACAGATGGAATGCTCCCACTCAATGAGCCTGTTTCCTCTACCAACCGCTGCTATCGCTTGCGCTGGCCAATAGGTCGGCACCGTGCACGAATCCGCAGATTGCAAGAACAGTTGAGTCGCAGCTCTTGACATGACAGATGGAATGCTCCCACTCAATGAGCCTGTTTCCTCTACAAACCGCTGCTATCGCTCGCGTTGATTCTTATTCCGGTCTATTGTATAAAGCGTACCTGGTGAATGACGGTATTTATCGCCGGCTGGTCTCCGGTGAGAGAGCCTCTCTTGCAGACGCCGTATGCACGCTCGAACAACTTGATGACGCTCGGATCCGATTGCGCGAAGTAGAAGCCGGTATTGAGCTTCGCAACCTTGTCCTTCGAAAGATCAGCGTTATCTCGAAGAGACTGTTTTGGTGTGTGAGTAACTGGGCAACTAGAACACAAAAGCAAGTTCAAGGGTGAGCTGGGTTCGGGACCTGCTCTCGTTTTCTTACCGTTGCTGGTCTTTGCAAGAGAGAGGGAGAGAACGTGGGCCTCCACCGGGTACGTTTCTCCGCCTCCGGGTATTTTCAGAGTGTAAGGTTGCTCGTCTCCCAAGCACACAGAATAATCAAAGCGGCAACGTGTTTCGGCGCCGAGGACTGTGAGTCAGGGCTCGATGCGCGGCTTCCACCCCTCCCGCTCTAATAGTGATGAGACGGGCATACTTTGTGGCAGCTTCCGATCGAAAAGGTCAGACTCAGGTCCCAGCGCAGGTGCGCGAAGGGGTTCTTGCGCCACACGATGTCGGCGTCTGACAAGATGACGTGCAGACCCGCCTTCAGCAGGTTCGTGACCGGAACCAGCTTCGTGCACACGAGCTTGTGGAAGTTGGCTTCCGCCCATTGCGCGGACTTGGACGTGATGAACGGGAGCCCCGGGTCCGCGTACACCGGCAGCGATCGCGTGACAAATTCGGACAGCACGTCCTTGTCCATGGCCAGCAGCACGTAGTTCGAGATGCGCAGCGCGCGGAACGAGCAGATGATGTTCAAAGCGAATTCGATGTAGCCCAGGTTGGCCGGGACGACGATGATCGTCCGATTCTGCGCGCGCGCCTTGGGAAGGTCGAGGCCGTTGACCTCGTAGCCGTGAGGTAGCGGCGGTTCTTTGTACTGCAGGTCCGCGGTGCCGTCGTCGGTGTCCTCGGACGCATCTCCGGCCGAGTCCTTCGCTTCGTTTTCCTGTTCGGATTCCTTGCCGCGACGAGCCTCGTCGAGGCTTCTGGCGGACGCGTCATCTGAATCGTCGTTAGCGAGCTTGTCAGGTGCCTCCGTGTCTTCTTCCGAGTTTTCAAGATCCGCGTGCTCGTGCGCGTGCCGATTCAGCGCGTCGTGCAGCGCGTGTTCGTGGGCGATACGCAGCAGCTTTTCGTCCGTCGCTTCCGACCGTAAATGCGCCCTCTTCACCGCCTCGCTGGCAGCCTTTTCCCGGAGGTGGCCGACGACGGCTTCCCTGTCGACGTGCTCCGTCTTCAACGCGTCGTGCTCCCGCTGCAGCTCGTCCAGCATGCTCCTCAGCGCCCGTTTATCGGCCCTCGCGCTCGTGAATATCCCGGCGCCAACGCCGTGGCCCACGAGAAACCCGATGAGGCTGCCTAGAGCGATGTACTGCAATTTCGACACCATGGCGCGCGTCATTTCTTGTGTTGCCCTTTGGGTGTCTTGCGATTGCGGCCCTTTGTTTGGGTGAGAAGTTCAGCGCAGTACGTGCTAGTAGTGATCGGCGGACCTTTCAGGAAGAGGAAAGGAGGTTGAAGTATGGCTAAAGATAAAGTGGTGTTACCTGAGGGGGTAATATCAGGGCCGCCCACGTGAAGATAAATTGAAGTGTTGGGGCAGAATCCTGCCCCAAAGCCTGGAGGGGAAGGGAGCACAGCACTGATGCATCGCATCGCCGAGACTAGACTCTATCTCGCACCTTGGGACCGAAATGGTGCGCCTCAGTGTGTAGACCTGGTATACTGGAGATATCCGGATCACAGTACGGCTTCATGTGCTGCAACAGCGACCCGGACCATCACATGCGAATCTGGTTACTGCGCGGTTGCTCCCTGCAATGGCAAAGGCAAGGATTCGTCTGGCGGAGAGGCCAAAACGTTCATGAGCCTAGCTTGGACCAACGTGCGCGGAGACGACGAGCGGGGCGAGTTCGAGACGTGGATCCTCGTGAAAATGGAAATCGTGGAAATGGAAATTATAGAAACTTCCATGGATTTCCACGTTCCACTGCCATGTCAAAACACCATGTATCAACTCCCGGAGTAGGTTTGGTTGTTGCACACTAAGTAGTTGTACACTAAGTTTTGACTTCTCGGGGGAGGGCGTATCTGCATTATCTTGCTTGAAGCGCTCCGCTGCTATGCTGCTAGTGCTGCTAGTGCTGCTAGTGCTGCTAGTGCTGCCAGTGCTGCTAGTGCTGCTAGTGATGCTAGTGCTGCTAGTGCTGCTAGTGCTGCAGGCTTTTCTGCTGGGCCGGTAACCCACGGCACGTCCTGTCGCTTGCGCGCGTGTGACTTGCTCTTTCAGGTCGTCGTGGAAGGTATACGGAGTGAGTTGAAACACAAGAATCGTCACGCACGGCACTCGTCAAACAAAAAAAAAAAAAAGGCAGCGGTGAATGAGGTAAAGAAATAGGGAGAAAGAAAAACGAAAACGAAGAAAAGGATTTCGAGTCCAGACGTTTGATGCCTCCATTTTCTTTCTTTGTTTCTGTATTTCTTTTGGGGGGACAGCGCTTTGTACCAGTTCCATTTTCCCCCTGTGCAAAGGCCTCCAAAAAGTAAGGCGAGCATGGGCATTTGACAACAAAAAATGATAGCCCAAAAAGCAACTTAGCTGTGGCAATTCCTTCACAATTGGGCGAGACCCTCCCGAGTCTTGAGATTTGTCCCAAACAGCTTGCGATAGGCACCTTGTGGTCGCGAGTACTCACTCAATCAGCTTCTTATTGCAGCGGGGCACCTCTTGTCACGGTTGTGAAACGAATGGATTATTGTACATTATTGTATTTCCCGCCGACCAAGAATTATTGTATTTTTATTGTACATTATTGTACATTATTGTATATTATTGTACATTATTGTACATTATTGTACAGTTATTGTATATTATTGTACGATTATTGTACATTATTGTACACGCAGTGGTGCAGGGGGTAAGGCGTGTGGAATGTTCACGACAGGTTTTACACGGAATGGCCCGATGAACTCGACAGACTTCCGAACATGGTGTTTTTGTCATGGGTGTTCGAGCGCAAAAAGACAGCGTTGCAGTTCAAGAGGGTGAAGATGCAGCAGGTGCCATATCATGGGCTACCAGAAAGAGCGACAAGCATTCGGAAAGGCAGTTGCCACGACAGGTGTCTTGGCGAGGAGGACGTCTTGGTGGATCTTCACTTCGGCAAATTTCACTTCGGCAATCTTCACTTCGGACTCAGTTCAGTCCGGAAATTGAAGTGAAGGTTTCCCGAGGTGAAGACCCTTGATACAGACGTTTGCTTCAAAACGACGTTTTCAGGGTCGAACGCAGCAGGGAAGTGAAATACATCGTATTTTGTTCTTTCTCGTTTCCCCGACCGAGCATGCTCTCCAGAGCGTGAACGGAAATACTGCCCTTTTCATTCAGGTATCTGCTGCAATTGAGCGCAGCGAGATAGCTGTCAGAAGCAACGGAACTCCGCAACGGAATATATGAGCCAATTCACCCACCCCCTGATCGAGCGTAATCGAGTGTAATATTTTGGGTTAGAATGCAAAGAATCTGTGGCGATAATCATGCAGTGTAATCGAGTGTAGTAGAGTGTAGTAGAGTGTAGTCGAGCGTTGTAGAGTGTGATCGAAATTGACACTAGTATTTTGGGTTCGACCACTAGTGGACCCCTGGCTGGCCCATGAGCGACCATGTTGACCACTGTCTGGCCCAAGAAGTGCCAGGCACAAGCATACGAGGGACGGAAACCGCAGGTGTGGGCCTTCACCGTGGTGGAGCCAGGCAGTAACGAGGAGCCAACAGATGAGTGTCCACTGAACCCCCTTGCCAATACCCCCAACGACTATGGCACGAATTGCGCAATGCCAGACGGTAGCGTCTGACAATGGCATGCGCCTAAAGGTGAGATTAGCCTCCGTCTTCAACCGCCTTGTTATCGCCAGGGAGATCGAACCCACAAACAGAAACTTGACATCTTCGAGGACAGGGTGTCTGCCAAGCGCTTGTCGAACAGCCATATCGCCTGGAACTGCCCCGCAGGGAATGCCAAAAGGCTCGAGTAATAGCTGCGCTAAATTGCAAAGGTTGCTAATACGGGAAAATGGTACCCGAGCCCCTATGCACTCGACAACCTGCTTCCACAAGTCAGTCCGAACTTCCTCGTCCCCTGCTGCACTGCCTGGCTACATCTTTTTTTCAGGCGAATATGCTTCTTTTTGTTCGATATTCGATGATCGTGCTATCAGCATCTTTAGCCCCAGAAGAAGGCTCGATAATAGACACGTTGCATCAGCTAATCAGGATTGGCTGAGTGCTGTGTCTTTAATCAATTGTTACAGTACCCCCCCAATTCACCAAAAGTTGATCGATTGTAATCGATCGTAATCGAGTGTAATCGAGCTCAAGTCGCTTTCAGGGGGGGTAGGTGAATTGGCTCAATATACATCTCTGCAAACTAACTTTTTGAATTGGGTGCGCCTGATGCGCCTAAAGGGGTTATGGAGTACGCGCATTTTTGGTAAGTGCTCGGACTGTGCTGTGTATTCCAGTCTTCAACATCTGGGAAAGCCTTTTTCGAGTTTGCTGTTCTGCTCAATCCTTTCTCGATCTTGCAGTTGTTTAAGTGCACTGGGCAGTTTCTTGTTGCAGTTTGCTCGTTGACCTTTTCGTGGAGTTTCTTCCCTTCTGCAGGAGTTTGGCCTCAGAACCGTGGGCCATGTGTTCTATTTGCAGAAAAGGGAGGCAGTTCCCGTCATTTCTACGATATCAGAAGAGTGCCTGATTGCTGCTGGAGCATCAGGATCGCTGGGACTGCAGTCGTACAATAATGAATTGTATATTATTGTAAATTATTGTACATTCTTGTACATTATTGTAAAGTGTTGTAAATTATTGTATTATTGTACAGTATTGTATACAATAATATACGAAAATCTGTACAATAAAAATACAATAAAATACAATAAACGATTCGTATCACAACCGTGCCTTGTGGTATCAAAAGCTGGCGGGTCCCACAAAACCGTTCGTCAGATGCACTGTATCATCTCTTCTGTACTTGGGGGTCGATGGGAACAGCGTACAACTCTTGAGAACGTAGAAAGGTGCGGGTACGAGCGTGATTTGTGGTGCCGGGACCGCCCCATGGCGGTGGCCATTAAAAGTGACCTCCCACCAGAACACGGGGGTCTCTTGCTGTTCGAGGGTCGACGGTCTTACATGTGGCGGGGCCAGGGTGTACTGGCTGCACCCGACTCTCGAGAAAATCGGCACCGTCTGTTCGTGACGCGTGGTGAAGTGCGGCAGAGCTGGGATGAAGGGAAGGAAGAGGCAGCCCTCTACTCCGGGTTGTGGAAAGTTGCTCCTCCGGTACTTCGTTTTCCTGTACTTCGCAAAAGCTTACAAGCTCACAACGATCTCCCCTCTCTCTACTTCTGAGAACAGGAGCAAGATGGCGAAGCAACTCAGACAGTACTGCGACACCCCGTTTCCAGAATTGCCCGAGCTTGCCGATATGGTTCTTCAGCTCCTACAGCGAAACGGCGCTTTTGTGAACTCACGCGCCAACTGCGATTCGAAGCAAAACACGATGTGCAGGGTGTGCTGTTCGGTGGTATGAGTTGTGTCGCATACCATAGCTACACACTGAACATCCGTTGACAGGGTATCTTAGTGGATGATAGGGCCGCTCGACAGCACAGCTGTGATGCAGCTTCTTCCAGACAGCTACATGACCTCTAGTTGTCGCAGGCCTTCACTGAGACGACAGAAAACGTTGAAAGCCAGGGGGGACGGGGGGGGTAACAAGTGCGTGGTGGTCGCGACCGCTTCGACCGTTTGGTAGAAAGATGAGTGTTCTTTTGTTTTGCTGCGGAAAACAGTACGAGTCTTGCCCATGCCAGTTGCCAACCGAAGACTTTCACGGAGGTCTCTGACGTTCCTCAAAAGTAGGAGCACGCAGCAATGCCTACGTCCCACAGCCCGGCACGCAATCAAACAAAGCGCCTGTCTTTGCACGGCATGTCCCAGAGTGATCAACGCACACGAAATGCAGAGCAAGCTGCTTGGGCACACCTGGCGAGGTAAGTCTCCTGTATGGGATCAATTGAGGGTTGAAGGAGAGTACCACGACGAGCCATGCCATGTTGCCCTTCCTTGCCAGCCACCCAGTTTTTGAATGTTCCATGGTTTGCTCGTCTCAATTGTTGCATGCAATAAATGCTTCATTCCCAGCTCTCGACATTAAACGTGGGCCTGGGAACGCGCCATTATACTGACTAAATTTCGATGCGGCAGAGGCGCATTGCCCGATTGGAGCTGTCGGGCTGTAACCCTCCAAGGTTCAGGGCCAAAGATAAAGGGTGACGTGTACAACGGCAGACGTAATCAGCGTAATCAGTGCAAGCTGATGACTTGCGCCCGCTAGGCACGTTCTAGGAGAACAACTGGAATCGTCGTGGGGATCGACACAAACGAACTACCATCACTGACTCTCCTGAAAAACAATACAACTGAAAATGGGTATTTGTTGTTGAAGGCTTACCCCGCACTAACCCTGGAGCCACCTGTGTTTCGTGCGGGATTCCAGGCAGAATGGGTTCTGCTTCGCTGAAAGGACGCTTTGTAGCATCCAAAGCAGATACTTCTGGGGGGTGCATAGACAGGAACAATCACAACGAGCATCCAATTGGCAGCTTGAGAAGGCGCCTGTCAGAGTAGTCTTTGCTGTCGTGATCCTTCGTGATATCATCAACTTTTCGTCAACGAAAAGCAGCCGGCCAGTGCAGGCAGGGTTCTGTCCTCTTTTGGAATCCGGCATCTTGTTGCGTTCGTGGGAGTTGTTGTGCACGCAAATGAGTGTGTATCCGCCTTCTGCTCAGTGACACTACACTTTCAACGCGCTTTCGTCGTTGTTTGCGATGCGCAACTGGCGGCCTCTCGAGTACTTCCCACGAATGCCTATTCTAGCGTTTATTGTGGTTTAGAGGTTCGGTGTTTTAGGGTCTCCGGTTGACCATTGAGGCTGTGAGGCGGGTGGTATGTGGGTAGTAGGTATGCTTAAATACGGCTAGCCATGTTTGTAAGTGTTGCGACCGACACCAAGAAGAAATTCGCTTTGAATTTAGTCTTGGGCCCCCCACGCGCATGCATGTTGAGCAGGGGTTGCCATGCAGCTCGTATCGGTCTGTAATATGCGTATTCAACAATAAAAAAAATGCGCCCCACCAACGCGCTCTGGACCTCCTGCGGAGATCAGACAAAATCCGACGTGTGCTGTTGTTGACGGGGCGGTTTGGAAACGGGAAGAAAAGAGCAAACTCGGATTGGGTTCCTCCTCCTTTCCCGAAAGAAAACGAGTGTTGTTTGCTTGGCCGTTCTGCTCGGCTTGTCTGCAGCTTCACGAGCCGTTCTGTTGGCGGTATAGGGTACGCAGGAGCTAGTGTTTTTTTTTTCTTCTTTTCTTGCTCGGGGTATTTTTTTCTGAGATCGAACGAAGATCCCAGAAAAGCGAGATTTTGTGCAATAAAGTTTCGGGTCAGAAGCTTCACGTGCTTCGCGCCAAAGGAACAGCGACGTTGTCGGCGAACGAAACAGAGAGGTCTCTCTTCGTGGCAAGTCATCGACTCTCGCCCTGTCCAAGGATCCTGGCGCGTCCAACTCGTCTCTGGCCATGCCAGAAGCTGAAATCTCGAGCAGCTGGGTGGAATTTGTGGTACTGCTTTGTCATACTGACCCTCCCAACAGACGACTTTCTGGAAGGAGAAGACTCCGGGACTGGCGATACTAAGGCTTCCCCCTAGAAGAGCGGTGTATCATTTATTGTGGTGCTCCTCCTGTGTAAAGAATAGGAGCAAATGAACAACCAGAGGACCTTTGTGGAAAACGAATTGAAGAGAAACACAAAAAAGAAAGCAACCACGTTTGTATGAGAACGTTCGACGTCTGATACCGAACCGACGGAGGGTTCATGCAGCAACGAGAGGAAGACACAAGGCATGCAGGGCGAGTTCTCGTTGGACCTGAGAACGCAGCACAGCCTGATTCTGGCCTACTGGAAAGGACGTGCCCGTTCCTGTCAACTAGAAGACCAGCGTGAACCAGCTTTCGCCTCCACACCCGCTTTGACGGGTGGTTGGCACGTCAACACCGCAACGGACCTCCACCAGGGTTTCCCCTGGCTTCGTTGTAGCTCGCCTACGTTTGGGTCTTAGATTGATCTCTAGATTTAGATTGACAGAAGTACCTTCCTACTGAGAAATGACTACACACAAATCAGGTCCTGTTAGCCCATAAAAAGACTCCAGACACGCGCCGTGTAACTTACGGGTACGATACCTACGTACATTCGTATGCGCCACTGCTTCTCATTCAGCTGGGGCCTCCGGGGGATTGCAAGGACATTTACCGTTACGTGTTGGTGAACAACACCTGTATGAATAGGAAATGTGGAACCTCTGTTGCACTGTATCATTTTCTCGCGTGGTCCCTGGTCCTCGAACTTCCTTGTGTCCCTGTTCCCTTGATGTGTCGGCACGGTGCAGGCGCTGTAGCCGACGAACAAACGCATCCCCTTCAGATGTGTGTAAACACGGTTCTGCTTCCGAAGACTTCGTGACATGCACGTGTCATTTGCAGCCGAGGCGTCGGTGGGAGCTTGGACGCGCGGTTTGTTTTGCGCCAAAAAAAAAGTCGAATGCATCAGAAACGCGTGCCATAAGAGGGCACGTGAACAATCAAGTCGTCCTCGCGTAGCATGATGCCGTTCATCTGTGCACCATCCGTTCCAAATTGTGCACGTGCTCGGCTTCAGTTGCGATGGGCAAGTGTGCTGGCATTCGGCATCAGCACCGACGCTGAAACGGTAATAGAAATTCGCGGCGGACACAGCTTCGTGACTATAGAACATCCCTACCTCGCTGTGGGGGGTGGATTGCAAGAAGAAGAACGTGCTTGGAATGGGTATGTGCACAACACCGCACTGGTCCCATCTGCGCCGTGTTTCAGTCCTTTAAGCCACGGACACATAAGGCGGACCATCATCAGCGCGGAACCTGTCTGGTTTGTCAGGCGGCTGTTCGTCACAGCCAGGACCACCCGCGCTACTAGAGCTCAGGCGAATCCGTCACGGGGAGAAGGCCCCTACAACCGTGTCTGAGCAATCAGTTAAACTCAGGGCCCTGATTGTGACTGCGACTCGCTAGGCAGCACTGACTTGTCTTCTTTTTACGGTGGCAATCTGCGAAGTAAACTCTGCAGAGCACAGTGGACATGGGGTTGCCCTGTAGAACATCCCTGCCTCGCTGTGGGTGGTGGAAGGGGGGCGAGAAACTGACTGCCCCAGAATACAGATAGTGATAGCCCCATGAGAACTCTGCAACTGATGACGATACTACCACTGCGTATCACAAAGCCAGGCGTGCGTTGGAGTGCTTGGGCCACGCGGCGAAGTCGTTGGCGGGAGCCTCGGTGGAAGGTACCTCGCAAGGGCAGCCGTTCCGATGTCGGACAAAAACTCAGCGGTTCAGGTGTGTGGTCCTGCGAACACTGCAGTGAAACGGCTTCCGTTTTCTTTTTTGTGTAAGTACGATTGCGCCCCCCCCGCCTCGACAAACTTGGCACTGCCACCCTCTATTTTCGCGGAGCGACGTGAACCTAGAAGCGCGTGTGCTGTCAGGCTTCCACGAACTTGCTTCCGACGTTCCCATTTGACAAGGTGTGTGTATGAGTGCGGAAGCTCGTCACTTGTCAACGTTATGCTTGCCGAGCGCGGCCGCAATGGCAGGGTTCTTCGGAATCGCACCGGACTTCGCGGTGGTGTGCTGGTGGTGATGGTGGTGGTGGTGGTGGTGATGTAGCTGTTGTTGTTGCTGCGGCTGCTGCTGCTGCTGGTGCTGTTGGAAGCCTGCGTGTTGAGGGGCCATCAGGGGTCGGGCCACGGACATGACGCTGTTACACATGGGGCACATCGCCACCGTGGTGTTCTGCGGCACAACCAAACACGAGCTGCACGTGCTGCACTGCACACGAATGTTGCTGATTGGGGTCACGTTCTCACAAATCGGGCAGCGCACACTCGGCGCGCCGACGGGGAACGCCAGCACTGTGTCGCATCCGATGCATCGGAACTGGCTCTGGTACTGCTGGCTCTGCGTCTCCATTGCAATACGATCCGGTCCTGTTCTCAGCTGGTTCCTCTTTTGTGCTACTTGTGCTTTTTTCGTGTGTCCTTTGCTCCCGGTTGTGCCTGTCAATTTGTGTGTTAAAAACAGAGTCTATCATGAAGCACAGAAAGGACAGAGGAAGAACTCAGAGCAATAGCTGAGGACACCAGCGGCCTAACACGCATGACTGCAAGCGTGGGCTACAAAGCACGCATGCGGCTGAACGATGCCCTTGCCTCAGGGGTTGACGGGTGCGGAGGGGCAACCTGCAATGGGACGATACCAAGAACCAGCTCAAGAAACAGAACAGCCCGGTGTTTGAACAGCAACGTGGTCGTTCCTAGTTGCTCGAACGGTGCTTCCTATTGCCTTGAGGTGTGAGTTGGAAACTGAATCGGTGTTGGTTGGAAAATGAATCGGTGTTGGTTCTCCAGTCCAAGGACGCAGCTATTGGGCGCTTACCTCAGACAGCTTATTGTCGCTTTGCGTCGAAAGGGGTGAGAACAAAGACTCGAAGACCGTGCGGCAGAACGGAGATCTACTCAAGGGGAGTGCAGCATGGGGTCAGGGCTCGTGTTCGACGACACGTGAACCAAGTGAATTTGGTCCAATAGCCTGCGGACCATGATAGCCGTGATGGTTAGCATAGCCAAGAAACTGTGTGACCAAACTGCCTCGGTGCGACACACGGAGACATGAAAGGAAGCTTTGGACCTCCAGCGGGAGATTTTTCTTGATAGACGTCATGAGCAAAGCGAGTTAAACCCACTCGGCTCTGACTGCCACCTCAACTCGAGCGTATCTTCGGCGGCATCAACACAAGCGCATATCGAACCGTCGCTTCGGACGGTAATGGCTGGTGCCCATCGGACACCACGCCAGTTGCGTCATTCGTTTCCTCTTCGCAACTACAGCTTCTGCAGAATCATCTGCAATACCGCTCGTCTGTCGGACCGTCACGTCACGTCACCAGGTTGCTGACGGAATCCCACTGGGCGTAACGAACAACCACACCAAAGATACCTCTGTGCCTGTGGCAAGAGCATAGAATTTGTACCATGGCCACTGTGGTCCCGCAAGGCGCTTTGTTATTTCTTCTTCTTCGCGACGAACCCGGCAAGCGTACTCTGCTGCAGCTCCTTCAGCTTCTCGTACAGCTTCTGCGGGGTTTTCTTCCCTCGTCCGTCGGACCGTCACGTCACCGGTCACAAGGCTGCTAAGGGAATCTCCCTGGGCATAACTAACACCCACACCAAGATACCTCTGTGCCATTCTGTGGCAGGAGCATGGGTCAATGGCCGCCGTGTTTGATTCCGTCAGGCGCTTTGCTATTTCTTCTTCTTCGATACGAACCCGGCAAGCGTGCTCTGCTGCAGCTCCTTCGGCTTCTTGTACAGCTTCTGCGGGTTTTTCTTCGGCACCTCCCTCGTCCGTCTGACCATCATGTCGCGGATGTCCGCCTGGACAAGGTGCCCGTCCGAAGGCGGGGCCCACCGCCTGGAAGCGGCGACCTTGCGCCTTCTCCGCTGTTTGAGCCGAACCCACGAGTTCAGCGTCTGCTGCGCGGCGTCCGGGACGACGCCGCCCTCCAGAAACCGGTTCTCCACCTCGCGCAGCAGCCGACGGTGCCTCGTGTAGAGGTCGTTGCTCACGGTCGTGAAGTCGCTCGCCTCGCTGCGCAGCATCCCCTTCCTCTCCGCCGCGAGGGCGTGCATCAACCGCAGCTTGGCGTGATGCAGCTTGTGGTAGTGCAGGGCTGCTTCCTTGCAGCCGGGGCCTACGGGGATGATCCCGTCAGCGTGAATAACGGTCGATGACTTTTGCGACATCAGAGTTTTGTAAATGTCATGCGACGACGACACGTCCGTGGCCCACAGGTCCTTCGCGGAGTACTTGGTACCCGAAAGGAACAGGAGATACGAAGCTTTTCGTCCGCAAGCAAGGCATCGCTGCCTGTCCACGTTGCCGTCTTCTTTCGAGGTAGACGAGTCGGTCACTTTGCAGCCGACTTCGATGATGCTGTGCTTGTCGAGGACGTCCACAAATAATGGGTTCCAGACTGTGGACTCGCAGAGCAGATCCCGTCGCATTCTGATGTCGCCTTCAATGTGCCGGCGGCACTTGTCCACCACCTTGGCCGGCAGATCAGCGGAACGGGCAGACAGGCCCATCGCAGCATCGAGACTCTGCAGATACACGTAGAACATGGCCTTGTCCGACAGACGCGAGGCGACCATGCAAGACGAGGAAGCTGAATCGCTGCCACTTTCACTTGAGGAATCATCGCTTGCGATCATATCCGCGACGTCCATTTCTTCGCTGTCAAGCGCCGAGCCGTTTGACGTAGAAGAAGAAGAAGAAGAGGATGAGGAGGAGGAGGAAGACGAAGAGGAGCCCGCACTTGACGAACTCAAAGAAGACCGTGTTTTCACTGTCTTTGCCGGAGCCGTTGCACCACTTCCAGCACCCTTGGAGAGTGACTGCGGGGCAATGCTCTTTTCGATGCCCATTTGCGCGACTAATTTCGCCGGCTTTGGCAGAGTCTGCTGCGTGCCAGATCCAGTAGCACCAACGATACTTTGCGGCTTTGCAATCTTTCCTCGTGCCGACTCTTCGGAGCTCAGCAACGACACGACATCGACTCTACGCTTCTTGTCCTGTCCGGCCTGCGCTGAACTCGGTCGCTTCTGCTGCGGCACGTCGATCTTGCTGCGTTTTACTGACTTGCTCGCTTCCCCCGATGCCGGCTTCCTTTTCTGGAGCCGCTGGATGGCGGCTGTGTCCAGGGGATTGGCCGGGGGCATTGAACTCTTTTTGTTTTGTATTGTGGGCGGTCGACCGGAGTTGGCGTGTTGTGTCTTCCGACTTTCTTTCGGTTCCTGGTCCGAGTTTAATCAGTTCTTCTTTCTTAAACGTGTTCAAAAAATGAATGTTAAAACTTCCCGTTTTTGTACAGGTGATCGCGCTCGATACGGAACGAACTTCTTTCTTCCGATTCTCGGACGGCATCAAGTTTTCTTCTTGGCTGCAGCCGCCGAAGACCCTGGTGCAATGAGCAGGGCGCTTCCGAAAGGATCGGTCACTGAAGAGAAACCCCACTCATGAGGCGCTGGAAAGCTTCCCCGGGAGAGAGGTTCAGTTGGAAACGGAAAGAACAGCCTTGATGGCTGGCACCTTTGGTTGAGAGGGCACGTTGGCGAATGGCTTACTCATTGAGACGAGGGCCATAAGAGCCCGAACGGGAGCAGAACGGCAGCGTTTGCCATCGTACTGATTCGTTGGTAGTAGAATAATAGTGTGAGGTGCAGTGTCCTATTTTCACACAAATTGGTGTTTCTGGACCGAGTTTGAAACGGAAGCCCATGGGCATACATGTGTTTCAATGTGGGATGAAGAAGAGCGCGAAGTTTATCAAGGCATGGGACAAAAGGTGCATTTGATCCTGAAATAGATCTCGGCGCGCTGGGTTTCGCACCTTCGGCGACGGCAGTTGGCGAGCCTGTGCACGAGTTTCAGACTCCACTCGGCGCATCCTAGTTCAACCTTTTTTACGGGAGGAAAAGGAGCGAGGAAAGAGTTGGCTGGTCACCGCGTCGCGCTCAATTGCCCCCACTCCCGGGGGAAGAGAGAAGTCTGCCGGGTCGGCGTTGCCTCGTTCGACATGGGAACCGAGGCCAGCGGCGTGGTCAGATCCAACGTCGGGTAGTGCGCAGCTTGCGCAGCGGGGACGTGGCGTCGCATCGCAATGCGCGCTGCCGTTTCCGTGGAGCCGGCGGTGGTGCACCGACTCGCAGGCCCTGGCGGAGCGACGGGAAGCCGGATGACGACGGGTTTGTGCTTCCGTTGCACGCACACCGCTGGTTCCTCTTCTTCGGTTTCGACGCGAGCCGTGTCGTCTTCCTTGCGCAGGGCGGCGACCTTGGCGAAGCCGAACAGTTTGTCGGCAGCGGCAGCGACCGCGACGGGCCCAGTGTTCGCCGCTCTGCTGTAATACGTCCCATCGTACGTCCTCCGCTTCACCCCGTGAGCCTTCGCCCGCCGCTCGTCGAGGCAGCCGAGGTTGCTCTGCAGTTTGAGCACCGTCTCTTTCCTCCCGATCAGCAGCAGCTCGGGACTGCCTTCTCGATCAGCCTCGCCGGACCTCGTGACATTGGCGAGGCCGTGAAGATGAAGACGAAACGGCGGCTGCTGCTTTCCGGGCACCGGCGGTGGACTCGCGTAGGGCACGGGCGGCGTGTCGCAGTCCGCGTTCTTCACGACGGCGACCGCTCCGGCCTTCGAGATGTCGGGAAGCGGTTTGAACTGCAACAGGGACGCGCCTTTGACGACCGTCAGACCCTCCGCACCCGAGCCAGCGTCGTGCTGTGCAAGCTCGGGCCGCGAGCGGGTGCGCTGCGAGGACGGGCGGGGAGCGGCCGGCTGCTTCGCGGGCTCGCGCGGGCACAACAGCGCGTTCGACGGCGGCCGAGTCGCCGAGACGACGACGCACGGTTTCGCCGGGGCCGCGAGGGCCAGTTTCAGGTCAGTTTTCGAACCGGTCGCGCGCTCCAGCTGGGCGATGGCTTCGGCGGTGTTGGCGACCAACTGGCCCTGCTGGGCGGTGAGGTGCCGGAGGCGCGCAGCGATCCAGTTGTACACGGCTTCGCTGTTCACGGGGTGCGGCCCCGGGCAGTCGCGCCGCGCGACGATGGCGGCCGACGCCTCGTTCGCCTGCGCAGTGTAGTAGACGCCGGCCCCGCAGGTGCCGCACTTCTTCTGCGGCCGCACGAACGGTCCGGACGAGCAGCGGTTGCAGTACGCGTACTCGCCCCCGCCGGCGTCGGCCGCCGGCTTCGCCGCGCTCGGCTCGGACGGCGGCCTCACGGCGGGCAGCAGCAGGCTCCGGCTGTGCGAGAGCACCGCTTGCCACGCAAGCCGCATCGCCTCCGCCGCGTTGCTGACGGCCAGTTGCAGGCACCGGTACGCCTGCTGGCAGCTCGGACCGGCGTCTCCCTGTGTTGCAGTGAGTTAAAGTTCGCTTGAGAATTCCGCGATTTTAGAGTCTCTGGCTGACATTCGTATCGGGAGGATAGGATCTTTTGAAGAACACCCTCATACTTTTCGGGACGGAACTCCGGCCTCCAGGACTCAAGAGCCGTGCACCCCCCGGTCTGAACAGATGTACCGCGTGTGTTTCGTGTGAGCCACAGCACACCTTCCTGGTTTGCGAATATCCTACAAAGCGAGGGGGCGTGTACAAGCACGGCTGTGTCGCAGCTCTTGACAAAGCGGGTGTAAATCAGAGTTGTTTCCTTCACTTTTTTCTCACGAGAGAAGGGGTCGGTCCTGCTTTAGGTTCCGCTAGGCTCTCCGACGCCCGCCATCGTGAACAGCGCAACTCGGGAGATCTAGTCAACTACTCCCTGCTGTTCTTTCAAGAAAACACGTTAAACGGGGGTTTGCATGCACGGTGAACTCCAGCAACTTATGCTCGAGCTAAAATCCGGCCTCAAGTGCGGGTGTGACCACACCCGGAAATAGGTAGTGCACACCCTATTTCACACCCTATTTCACACCCTATTTCCGGGTACGGATCATCCTATTTCACACCCTATTTCACACCCTATTTCGCACCCTATTTCACACCCTATTTCACACCCTATTCCGGGTGTGGCACACCCGCTTTTGGAGAGTCTGGTTTCACTCGAGCAAACGTTGCTGGGGTTCACCGTGTGCAGGCTTTTCGTCTTTTTTTTCTGCAAACAACGACGGACTTTTCGTGTTATTCTGCGGATGCTTTGAGCTATGTTTGTGCCTGTGCCGTCATCCGTCTTCTTGGTTAAGTGCGCGAATGGTCCTGTTTTTAAAGCTGGAAACGTGGGGCATACTTCGTGGTCGAGCGTGCTCAAGGAGGCGCTGGCCGCGTTGGCGTCTAGTCGGAGGCGGCGCTCCGCCGTGTGCAGGCGGCCGTGGAGGCTGAGGACCGCCGCGTAGAAGGTGAACGGGTCGCACACGTTGGAGTTCGGCGCGCCGCCGGCGCTGGGGTCCAGCAGGTCGGGGCCCGCACACGGGAAGAGGGCCGCGAAACCGGCGGCGGCGGCGGCGGCGGCCGCTTTTTCGCCCGGCGCGGCCGCCGGCACCACCGCCGAAAACCCGCCGCCGGGGCTCCACCCCAGGTACCGGATCGCGGCGCTCCCGCCCAGCATCTCGCCGCCGCCGCCCGCCGACACTTTTGAGAAGGGCGGGGGCTCCGCTGACTTCTGCTTCTTGGGCGGCGCCCCCTGCGCCGCGCCCGCCGGCGGCTCCCACCCCACGATGCCGGGCGCGTCATCCGTGTGCAGCAAGTCGAGTTTTTTCCGCGTGAGCCCGCCCTGGTCGTGCGCGGCGTGCCGAGGATTCTCTCCCGCCGAAGGCTCGACGTCGCAGTCCTCTGGCCGATCTGCGGTCGAGTCGAGTTTTGAGCACGTGAGAACCTCCGGAGACAGGTCCGTCGCACTTTGCGGACACCGTGTGTGCACGTCGAGGTCCAAGCGCACGAGCCCTTTCTGTTCACGTTGCGGATCGTGCGCAGATTGCCGAGGGTTCTCTCCACCACGTGGAGACTCGGCGTCGCAGTCCTCCGGCGGCTCTGCGGGCGGGTCGAGTTTTGAGCGCGTGAGTTCCTCCGGAAACAGGTCCGTCGCACTTTGCGGACACATTGCTCGCAAGTCGAGGTTCGAGCGCGTAAGCCCTTCCTGTTCACGCTGCGGGTATTGCGCAGATTGCCGTGTTTTCTCTCCACCACGTGGAGACTCCGCGTCGCAGTCCTCCGGCCGCTCTGCGAGCGAATCAAGTTTTGAGCACGCGACTTCCTCCGGAGATAGGTCCGCCGCACTTCGCGGACACTGTGCGTGTAAATCGGGGTTCGAGCGCGTGAGCACTTCCTGTTCACGGTGCGACGACTCGTATTGCCGACGTTCCTCCCCAAGCGAAGCCCCTGCTCCGCAGTTTCGCGGCCGCTCCGCGCGCACGCCGAGGTTCGAACGCGCTGGACCGTCCGCCACCCGCAGCGGCACGCCCTTCTGCGGGCAATCCCCACGCCCGCCGGCGGCGGAGCTCGCGCGGCCGCGCCCCGGCCGCCGGAGCGCCGGCTGCCGCCGGGGCTTGACGGCGGCCGCCGGCTGCTCCCGCGTACCGACCCGCGGAAACGGCAGCGAATCCGCCGGCGGGAAGCTGGTGATGTCGGTCTGGGTGGCTTGGTCCACGAAGACGAACAGGCAGTCCAGCGACCCCAAGCGCCTGAGCCCAGGGGGGGGGTCCGCCGCCGCTGCCTTCGCCGCGGGCGGCGGGGCGGGGGCGGCGGGCCGGGCAGACGCGCTGTTCACGGAGCCGAACTCCGGCCTGCCGCTAAAAACGGGCAGCAGCGGCGTGAGCAGCGGGGTGAATGCGTCGTCGGAGGGGGTGCCGGAGCACGGGCTCTGGACCCAGGTGATGCGGTTCTCGACGAAGCGGACGAGCGTGCGGGCTGTTTCGTCGCAGAGCGTCGGGGGCACGACGGGGATGATGGGCAACGCACCTCCGCGGGCGGCGGCGCACTTGCGGGCCGGCTTCGCGGAGAAGCCCGTGAGTGCCTGGCGGATGGAGGCGAGCGCCTTCCGCGCGGCTTGCGCCTCGGCGGCGACTGCCGCGCCGCAGCCGCGGAGCGCGGTTTCGAGCAGGCACACGCGCTTCCGCAGCACGCCGAGCTCGAACTGCTGGCAAGCGGCCCCGCCGTCGTCGGCGCTCGCCCGCGAGCTGCACCGCGTGTACGACGGCGACAGCGACAACCTCTCGCAGAACAACGAATTCGACAGCCTCTCCGAGTACCTGATGGCCCCGCCCTCGTCCCGCGACGAAGGCATTCTGCCTGTGTCTCACGCTCAGCAGGGAGCAACGCCACGCGTTCCTTTTTTTCGCGGTCGCTTTGTGTTTTTTTTTTTTCTTTGTGTTTCCGGCGATTATCGCGCAGTCAGTTGCCTGTGACGGCGTTCTTTTTGATTGCTGTTGAATAGTCAAAAGGGTTGCTTAGGTTCTTTTTTTAAGTTTTTTTTTTTTTTTTTTTTCGTTTGTTTTTTCTTCTTCTTCTTCTTTCGTTTGTTTGGCAATGATTGGTGAACGCTGGTCGGCTTGGTCCGAGGGTGGTCCTTTCCCCCTTTCTTTTTTGTTGTTCTTTTTCTTATTCGGTTTCACATGAAGATGATGAAACGCGTTGTGCTCGGCTTTCTTTTTGGCGCATTCCCGCGCGGGTGGCTTTTTTTCTTGTGTGTAGTACTGCGTCGAATTTGAGTGCTTGGTTCAACAAACCCAAAAAAGGCAGTCACGCGCTGGCGATCTCCGCACACCTGCCAAGGAAAGAACACCGTTGGTAGACACAAAACACGGATCCTTAAAACTCGAAACAGTCTACAACCCCCGATGGATGGCAGCATACCCACTCCCAGTACTGCAGCTGTTCTGCTGCAGTCGAACCCAGCAATTGCGGTACTGACAAAACTCGACGTCTGAAGGTTCCAACTCGTATGAGACAATGGGCACACCAACGTAAAATGTTGCCAAATTTCAAGCACAGGTTGTCGTCTCACTGTATAGTTCTTGGTATAGGCACTCGACCCGGACGAAATGCGTAGTTTTGTTGTTGTGAGTGTGGGTATGACTGGTGCCTGTTGGGTTGGTAGTGGTCTTTGCGTCCATTTTCGTCAGTCGGTCTTCACCGCCATGAATGTACGACAGCGCCAATACTTTCGCCTTTGTTGGCCGCTCGCCAGCTTTTGTTTAACGGGAATGAACACAGAACGCGAAAACCCAGGGCTTTATGGAGAAAAAAGAAAAAGAAAGCTCATTTTCTACCTTCTGTTATTCTCTCTTTTTAATCATACTTGGGAGGGAGGACGGGGTTTGGCTATGTGGAGTAGGAAAAGGAAACGAGGAGGGGGGAGGGTATCAAACACACACGCACACACTACGCCAGTGGAGGCTAGGTCCCTGTTAAACTATTTGCGCGCCTCTCATGTGCATAGCTCGGCCGTGCAGAGACGGTGCGACCAACGAAATCGTAGGGTAGGTTCATCCGAAGCAGACCCGGTTGATTCCAGTGGTTCAGTGTTGTTTGTGTACCCGAACGCTGCTTGAAAAGTTTCAGAAGTTCGAAGAGCAGTTTGAGTCATGTTGTGAGAATAGCTGGCGGCGTCTTCAAAGCTGCTGGAGAAAAAGAGGGAAAAGGACGATTTCGTCTAGTCCCCCGCCCGTGCGCAACCCATAAAGAAGCCGACCCAACTATTCGTTGCAGGCGCACCAGGCCGTTTGCTAGCAGTGGCTCGGGTAACCCTACCAGCGTCTTTGGGTGCTCGGGGGAAACGTGCTTCAAACGCAAGTTCGCAACAACCTCTCTGCGGAGACGTTTTTTTCTTATCTAAGCACCCGCTTTGTAGGAAATGCTTGAGGAGACCGCCAGTTGCGATAGATCAAAGGAGGTAAATGTGCTGTAGCCCACACGAAACACAGGTAAATCTGGGTTCTGTGGCGGGCGTAAGCGTTCAACAAAAAAGACTTTGTAGTTGTAGTGTTTTCTCCCCCTCTAGCCTCCTTCGAAATGAGCACAAGGCAGTCCCTCGAGTATGTTTTGCTTGCAGGCGGCCACCGCCCCTGTTGAACGCGTCAGCGCCTGGGCGCGCAAGACGGAGGACGCAGCGGTCGCAGATTATCTGCACTCGTCTTCGTTCTTAGACTGTTTCGAGTTCTAAGGATCCGCGCTTTGTGTCTACGGTCGACAGTCAAGGCGAGTTGGTGTTCTCTCCTTGGCACCTTTCCTTGGGGTATGGCCGGTACCTGTTTGTTCGTCTGTTGGGCGGTCTTTGCAGCTGTGTTTCCTTTTTTCGTTTTGCTTCCGTGGCGTCGACGACCTCCTTTTTTCTTTGTTCGATACAGATCATGGAGATCGCGCGGTACTGTTCCTGTTCCTGTTCGAAGCTGTCAGGACTGCAAGAATGCAATGGTCGCCCGCACTTATGCATCCGTAAAAGCTTCGGGGTACTAAGGACACGGCTTGTACCCTGGACATGTAAACACCGTCATTCTGAGCTGATTGTAAAGCCCCAGGAGTCGTTTTTGTCTCATCGCCCCGACGAATCAAAAACTCAGGGCAAAGCCGTCGGCCTTGCGCCTGACTGCGTTCCTGGTATCGCACGCTCGCCTTGGCAGTGAGTTCAGCGCCCGGCACAGTAACGATCCGTATTAGAGACTCTGTGGCGAGTAAGCTTCCAAACTTCCCTCAGAGAACTCACTTTTAGAGTTAATTTTCGCTGCAGGAGCTGGAATTACCGACCCATCCTAGTGGTGTGTTCTCAGCTCGAGGTCGCAACAAAGGTTTGCTGCAGGCGAACCTCCAGTATGATGGTAAACCCTGAAGGTCTCCCGAAAGTACGGAACTGTTCGTATTGCGCAAAGCAAGAGCGTGAGGTTGGGTGAGGGAGCGAGAGGCCCTCTATCACAGTATATCATTAGTCGGTTAATACTGATCTTCTTCTAAGACTAGCGTCTTATACGACAAGAAAAAACTAAGGGTGGCCAGTTCGTTACACGCAAAGGAGTGTGCGCTCTCAACATTCGCGCGTTCTCTTACCGGTGACCAACGTGGTTTCAAGGCCCTCCTGACCAGACGTTTCTCTTGAGGAGGGGTTAAGGAACGAAAGAGAAAGAACGAACATAAAAGGGGGTGGAATTGAGGTGCTCAAAAAGGAGCAAGGTAAGCGGGGGATGGGAGATGCGAGAGTGTGCTTGGACTGGTTATGTGCTCCACACTGCACCGGTCCTGTCTGCACCTTGCTCCGGTTCTTTTCGCCACAGACACATGGCGGACCACCAATCAGCGCTGAACTTGAGTGTTGTGCAGACAGAACAAGTGGCGTGAGTCTGGCTTGCCAAGCTTGGGGGGGGAAATTTTAGTTTATTGTTTAGGCAGTACTGACTGCCCTTTATGCATGTTTGATGCTAGTATCAAGTCATCTTGGGAGACAAGAGAAAAAAAAAGGGGGAACGAGGAAGGGATTGTATGACTTTCTGTTGAGGAGGAAGCCATGTGAGGCCGGGAATCTTTCTATTTTCACCGCGGTGCTGTGCGCACCTCGTTGGGTTTCGCTCGTGATCGTGGGAGGGGGGGTATTGTTTTGGTTAACCGTCTTGGAGAGTTGTGCTGTACGGTGATGGCGGTATGCCTCGTCTCAGCTTTTATTGACGGCCAGCCGAGCCCACGCTGTTGGTGACGATGCGTCCTGGTGCGAGGAGTCGTTGGGCGACGTAGGCGGGCAGTCGAAGACACACTGTCGCGTTGAAATGCACTCGACTCCAACGTTTCTGGAGCTGACCGCTGCCGGGTTGTTTGCGGTATAGAGATTGTAAATCGCGCATGGCCAACAAATTTTCGAGCTCCGCGCACTGAGCGCGGGTCCAGGTGGAAACAGGTCAGCAGTAAAGGTAGGCGAAATGAAGGGTGGTATCTACCGAGAACCCGTCTCGCGTTTACCATTCCCCCCTACGGCAGTGTTGCCTGCAGACGCGTCGGCGAACGACTTTCGGAAAACTACAGACGCAGACAGCTGACTGCCAGTAAGTTGGATTGTGGCAATCACTGTCAGTCTCGGCCTTTCCCCTTTCAGCGCCTGCATGAATTGCAGGGTGTGCGCTTACACCCCGAACTTCGACGATGTCGTGCTGGGTTCTTTACCTGAGCTAGGCGTCCGTAAGAATGCCCGAGACTGATCCTGCATGCGACGCCATCGTCTGCAGACAACGCTATTAACCTTTTTTTGGGACAGGTGTTGACGGTGACTCTGGCCTTCGAAAAACTCAGATCTTTCCCCTTTCCTTCCTTTGCGTGGGTGGCTTGACTCTTCGCTTCGCAGCTTCGGCCTGCTGGCCGCCATCCACAGGGAATAAATCCAGGTATGGCAGCCCAGGCCCGGCTCGCGCGATGTCTGCTCCAAAAGTGTATCGCAGCTTGTGTTGTCGCGCTACGAACCGAAACGCGCAGGCGAACGACGCTTCGCGCGAGTAAAAGTGGTAATCGCAACAAGGCAACATGCCAGCGGTGCGGACTGTCGCCACAGAAATATTTGCCATTTCCCACCAAACCGACTGTGTCAGGATCATCCTCGGACTGGCTTCGCGTCGTAAGAGAGACGTTGAGGTAGGTCACCGCTTTTTCGCTCAATCAGTCGAGTTGGTTGTTGTGATGAGAATGCAAGGTGTCTGTGGCGACTATCTCCAACGGCATTTTGGTGCTGAATCGAGCAGGCCTTGGAGGTAGCAGCTCTTTTCGCTGTCACAGTCTCAGACTCTTTCTCAAGCGTCTCGGAAACCTGGAGTTTGGCATGCCTTTGAGCTGACTCCAATGTACACAATCGAGCGCCCGAGCGCGCTTTTAATGAACAATGTGATGACGATTAAAAATGGCCACACGGTGGCGGTCCAACCTCAGAAGTGAGTTTTCAAAGCGGCTATCGTCGGCTGTGCAGTTTACGCGCATTGTGGTGTACCACATCTGCTGTTGGCGGGCATACCCTTGGATTGCTGGGCTCGAAAAGCTTGAACCCGCTCTACGGGGGAAGGTGTGACAATGGTTCCGCTTGTACGAGTGGGGTTGAAGTGGTGCAGCACACCCGGATCAACTCCTTTTTGACGACCCACTTTTTTTTTAGAGTTAAAGTTCGCTTGAAATTTTTGTTTTCTTTTTTTTTTTTTTTTTTTGAGGCTAGGGTCAGGGATTTATATAGCTTTTCCTCCTCTGCAGAAAAGTCTTTTTCGCCCTCGGGGTCCTGCGGTGGATCCAAAATTAATTAGAATTGGTAGTCAAGAGGCAAGCACTACCAGGGCAGCCCAGCCCAACCCAGTGTTGGAACAAGAATCAGACGAAATGGTTAAGCTAATTTGTAAGACAGGGGGGGTCTGGGGCAGGGGACTTTAAAAGTTTGGGGTCCGAGCCAAAAACCCGGTTTGAGCCAAAAAACCGGTTTGGTTATGTAGGTCGGTGTATCACACTTGCATGCGGTGCTGCATCACGAGCGGGCTACTTTCTGCACTCTGTGTGGAGTTTTCCGCACTCTAGGCACTCTCGGTTTCCATGATCCACATGAAGGAAGCAAAAAGAAGCACTGTGTTGGTCAGAAAAGCACATTTTTCTTTCAGAACAAAAGGTTGCAATAAGAAATGACAAAAAGGCGGAGACGTAAAGAAACACCAGCTTCATGATGAGCCCCCCACTCCCCCCCACTCCCCGTTTTTCCCCCTTTTTAGGTTAAGCTGTTTTTTGAGGGCTTATTTGTACGCTATTACAGGCAGGTACGTTCATTACTACTATAGTACTACTACACAGTGAAGGTGGTAAAACTTTGAAATCGGTCTATAAGATTTTTTTTTTTCCCCTCAAAAACTCAAACCGGTTTATTCGGTTTGTCAAACCGATAAACCGGTATTTTAAAGTCCCCTGGTCTGGGGGGCAGCGCCCCCCAGCGCACGGTACGGTACAGCGAAGAATTTCCGCGCCGGTCAACTCCTAGTATTGAATCCAAATTCAGTTAGAACCGGTCGTCAACGTCTGATGCCGAACCCCAAATCTAATTAGAGTCGGTACTCAACGTCCAATTTCCGATCCTGAATTTAATTAGAATTGGTAGTCAACGTCCAATTTCCGATTCCAAATTTAAATAGAATTGGTAGTCAACGTTCAGGTTTGGCTCTAAATTTAATTAAAATTGGTAGTCAACGTCTAGGTTCGGATCCACAACCAATTAGACTTGGTAGTCAACGTCTGATGCCAAATCCAAAATTTAATTAGAATTGCTAGGCAACGTCCAGTTTCGGATCCCAAATTTAATTACAATTGGTAGTCAACGTCCAGTTTCGGATTCCAAATTTAATTACAATCCGTAGTCAACGTCTGATGTCGTATCCAAAATTTAATTAGAAGTGGTAGTCAACGTCTAAATTCGGATCCCAAATTTAATTAGAATTGGTAGTCAACGTCCAATTTCCGATCTCAAATTTAATTAGAATTGGTAGTCAACGTTCAATTTTGAATCCAAATTTAATTAGAATTGGTAGTCAACGTCCAATTTCCGATCCAAATTTAATTAGAATTGGTAGTCAACGTCCAATTTGAATCCAGATTTAATTAGAATTGGTAGTCAACGTCCAATTTCCGATCCCAAATTTAATTAGAATTGGTAGTCAACGTTCAATTTTGAATCCAAATTTAATTAGAATTGGTAGTCAACGTCCAATTTCCGATCTCAAATTTAATTAGAATTGGTAGTCAACGTCCAATTTCCGATCCCAAATTTAATTAGAATTGGTAGTCAACGTTCAATTTTGAATCCAAATTTAATTAGAATTGGTAGTCAACGTCCAATTTCCGATCCCAAATTTAATTAGAATTGGTAGTCAACGTTCAATTTTGAATCCAAATTTAATTAGAATTGGTAGTCAACGTCCAATTTCCGATCCCAAATTTAATTAGAATTGGTAGTCAACGTTCAATTTTGAATCCAAATTTAATTAGAATTGGTAGTCAACGTCCAATTTCCGATCCCAAATTTAATTAGAATTGGTAGTCAACGTCAATTGGTAGTCAACGTTCGATTTTGAATCCAAATTTAATTAGAATTGGTAGTCAACGTTCAATTTCCGATCCCAAATTTAATTAGAATTGGTAGTCAACGTCCAATTTCGATCCAAATTTAATTAGAATTGGTAGTCAACGTCCAATTTTGAATCCAAATTTAATTAGAATTGGTAGTCAACGTCCAATTTCCGATCCCAAATTTAATTAGAATTGGTAGTCAACGTCCAATTTCCGATCCAAATTTAATTAGAATTGGTAGTCAACGTTCAATTTTGAATCCAAATTTAATTAGAATTGGTAGTCAACGTTCAATTTCCGATCCCAAATTTAATTAGACTTGGTAGTCAACGTCTCGCCTCCCACCACCTCCGCCCCTGGCCCTCCTGCCTCCTCTTTCCCCGCCTCCGTTTTACTCTTCCTGCCCCCATGGCTTCGCCATGGTTTTCGCCATGGCTTTCGCCATGGCTTCGTCCCTCACCCCCGCTGATCCCGGTTGGTAGTGACCCGGCCTTACCCCAACCCCCAGCCCAAAATTAAGTCAATTTTTTTTTTTCGCGCTCGGGGTGGCCCCGAGCCCCAGACCCATATATAAATCACTGCTAGGGTGAGGAAGCCAGTGCGGGAAGGGGAAATAATATACCACCCGTTCACAAGAGGTCGCCTGTTATTAAACGTGGACTCTGCAGGGTCGCCGGTAGCATTTTGGTGGACAGGCGATACGCCCACCCCTGAGATCCATGTATCACAAAAAAAAGACAGGCGCTTCGATGGTTTGATCGTTCTCCCACTTGTATTTACCCTGCTTCATTTTCAGGTCAGGAACACTGATCGACCACCAAAACATGCCGCCAGAGTGAACCGATGTCTCGTCTCACTTTTCAGATACGGTTGTGGGGTGCTTGGGAACGCTTGATCGCCGGGGCGCCCAGCTAGCGCGCGGCAATTGTGATGCGTGGTACAGCCGTTGGGTGGTCTTGACGAGGGGGGCTTCACCGAACACTCAGGCAAGCTTCGCTGCTTCACCGCCGAAGGGCTACCTTCTGCCCTGCAATTGGCTGCTCTCGGCTGGTGTCGTCCCATCGTCCGGGCCTACTGCGGACCAAGCTATGTTTCTAGCGTTATTTGTGGATTAGAAGGTCGGTATTTTAAAGTCTCCGGTTGACCGTAGAGGCTTGGGTATGGCGGGGGTTGAGAAAAGTAAAAAGAGTGCGACTCGTTTCGGGTGTTGTGTCACTCCGTTGTGAAACCTTGTGAAGTCCCCTAACGCGTTTAGAGGGTGCTTGGGTTTGGGTAGGGTGTTTCGTGCGAGCGAAACACACGGCAAACATCAGGTAGGGTCTTGCACTAAACGAGCTGCACTGCCGACTAACTCAGGGGTCGAGGGGTTCTCGTTCTGTTACTGCGCATCCGTTACCCGAAAAATGTTCTCATCAGTGATACTGCGGTGTGTGTATATTCCAAAGCTACCTATAACTCAATACGCTGTGCTAATGCCAACCATCTGACAGGTCCATCACTAAATAGTAGCAGTAGTATGTGTCGTCTGCCGAAGCAGCCGGAGACAGCAGGCGCAGGGGGCAGGTCTTGCTTTACTTTTCTCTTCTTCATGGAGACCCGCCCCCGGCAATCCCGACTGTCCAATCACTGTCAAGAAAGGTTTGTGCCCTATAGTGATGAGGTGGTTGACCAGGCCCCCACGAACCTTATACACAACACGGCTACAACACGAGGATGCAGCCCTGCTTAGGTGTGCACTCAGCCATCACAGGGCCTCAGATCTCGCTACTTGACCTGACACAGCTGCCACCCAGAAGGCCGCAGCAGGAACCTTCGCAATGAAGGCACGCGCGGCTGAGTGTATGTAGGCGATCCATACAACAGCTGCATCAGACGCAGCTTGATCCAAGAGCTCGCTAGGGGAGGTGACGCTGCTCACCTGCCAGTCTCACAACTGACTGCTGCCCCTAAATCACCAAATAAAAAATCAAAAAGGAAACATCAAGCCACTTGGTACGTTTTGTTAATCGCTCGCGCGGATTGAAGTGTGCGGGGCGCTGTGGTGTGCACTTCTTGGTAGATGTCCTCTGTTCTATTCCCCACTCTAGGAGGTAGGCCGGTAATCATAAGCAACCCCCTCCTCTCTGATACAGTTTGAGGTTAGAACGCAAGGAATGGGTGGCAGTAGTCTGCCTTCACCACAGGTTCTACTACATTTTCGAACGCACGTTGCGATACACCGTGAAAGGAAGATGCACCGTAACGCGTAACACGTGTCGCCCCACGCGTTGCGCCGTGACTTGAAATACCTTGCGAACATATTGCAAAGTGGCCGAGACTGGCTCAATGGCGCCACATCACACGCAACAACCACATGACTTTTGGACACTTTTTTGCATAGGTTGTCCCTTTCAGGACATCGTCCATGCTTTCGACAGTTTAAGGAGTTCACTCACTGTGACTCAGGATTAAAAAAAAAGCGTCGGTCGTAGGAAAGGATGAGTCGGCAGGTTGGGGCTTCGTTTTCTGCTTTTCGATTCGCAGCCACGAAGCCGTTGCTCAGGAGAAGCTTCGCGGGGGTGCGCTCGTGCACTTTTTAGAGTGAAAGTTCGCTTGAAACTCCGGGGTTTTAAAAGTCTGCAGGAATGTTTGTGCTAGGCTAGTAATCGTAGGGAGACCGCCTTTCAGCCTAGTTTGAGGTTAGACTGCAAAGAATCTGTGCGATGAGGGGGACTACTCCGATCGCACCGATCACGTTTATTTGCACACGTTCGTACCGGCGTCTTTGCGGTCGCTTTGTGTTCCTCTCTTTTCCAGACTTCTTCGTGCTGCGGAGATGCCCAGGGGATGCGAGTGAATATGAGTGGACCGACTTACCTACTTGATGTTGACGGGCATCAACCGTCAAGAATAGTTGAGTCGCCGCTCTTGACAAAGACTTTTGTTTGTGCACACTAGCGGAACTCGCCTGCATTGGTATGTTTCTTTCAGTACCAACAATGCTTTGTTAACTCTAAAAAAGAAGGTGCTTTTATATTCTTCGCTTTCTCTCACGAACCGGGGGGGGGGGGGGGTCGGTTCTGCTCCACCGACTCCCCAAATCGTGGTTAGCACAAACTCAAGAGGTCCCGTCTACTATTCCCTGCAGTATTCGCATACTTTTAAAAAAGAAAGAAAATGGGGAGTGCGGGACTCCGTAAGGGTATCGATGAAGGCCCGTGCCTGCATCGCAGGGCTGGTCCACATTTTTCTTTCTTTCGCTGCGGTTTTGGCTTTGGCGGTGCCGTCCTGAAGGTTTCGCTCAGGGGCGGAAGGTCGCCGACTGAGATTTCCATTGGATGGGGGGTGTTCTCGTCGTGCACGATCAACCAGAGGTCAGGCGGGTGTCGTTTGACGTTCGACTTTCTTTCGCTTCGCTGTTGACAATCACCCCTCAGGACAGATCTGGCGGGCGATTACCGACATCTTATTGTTAATCTCTGGCAAGCCTGTGACACAGTAGCCCGGCGAGACTGGGCTGAGGGTCAGATGGCGATGCTCCAACAAATTCACCAAGGCTCTGCGTACCTTGGAGCGTGGCGCTTGCTTGCGATGTGTTTTCGGCGCTTGCCAGCTTGGAACGTTTAACGTTCTTGCCCTTGGGAGCGAACGTTTTCTTCTCTCGTGAGCCAATTCACCTACCCCCCCCCCTGAAAGCTGACAAGCTCGGCAACGGTGAAATGGCTCAGGCCGGCTATTTCGCCGGAAGATATTACCGATAGGAAGCCTCGTTCAATCAGTGCACTATTCCTGTAGAATCAAGGACACCCGAACTTGCTTCCGAAGACTTTCGTGGCCAACACAAAAGCTAAAATAATCAAGCCCAGCTATCACTTGTACTGCAGGGTAGGCCTGAACTGCCGTGCAAACCCATACACGTCGAACTTCCTCTATTAGCGTTCACGACACGCCAAGGGCAGCCACTCATCGAGCAACCTGCCCCTGGAATTGACTGTAAAAAATGTAACAAAAGAGGTGTTTTGGTTGAGGGTTGTTTGTTTGCTGTTCCTTTGTGCTTTCGTTTTTTTTTTTTTTTTTTTTGCTATTTCCAAAAGGTGGACCAAAATATCTTCAATGGGTTTTCCTCTCGCTTTCTTTCTACGTCCGTTTATTTGCGGTTTCTTGTCTCTCTTTCGGAAAGGACAGAGCGTTGGCGATGACTATGGGAACACGTACACGTGGGTGGGGGGAGAAGACGCCGTGGCCCCCTCCCAGGGAGCCGGATCCCATGCTTAGCCTCATCTGGCGGGAGAAGAACGCGGCGTTGGTAGTGCGCGTTTGCCTCGGCCCTTGGCAGGCTGACGAAGAGGCAGAGCTTTGCAAGGAGGAGCTGCCGCTGAGCCAGGAAGCCTCTTGGTTGATGTTTGCTTGATCGCATGCCGGCTGCAAAGGACGTGAGCAGCTCTCGCCGCTTGTCTGTCGCTGTCAGAAGACCGGTCGAAGACCTCAACGAATTTTGCGTCACCCCCCGTATTTCCGAAAATGGCAAGAAGCCACCGGTCACGCCAGGGCTTACGCTCCGTTTCAAAGAAAATACGTGTGGTCCACATGTGGGGGCGCTTAAGGTTCGAGGAGAAAAAGAACCTTTCCCCCTATGTCATAGGATAGTATGAGCGGCGGGCAAAAAGAAAAAGCCTCACTACTGGACTTGGCGACACCTGGCTGTGCGACCTTGGCGACTTGTGGGCCTAGACTCCCCTGCATGTGGACCAACCTGTGGCAAGCGCATGCGGGGAAAAAAATAAATCAAAAACAACACGTGGAAGCACACGTGGGGGGAAAAGGTCCAAAAAGAATTACGTGTGGAAATCCAAACGTCCACACGTCCAGCGTAAGCCCTGGGCCACGCGTCGCGCGCCGCCGCCTCCTATATACAACGTCGGGAAACCCGTCCAAAGTACACAAGCCGCTATCTGTTGGCCGTTTTCGGGGCCTTTATGCGCTAAATAGTGCCTCCCATATTTCTAGAAAAGCCGGCAGGTTGGCCCAATCGGAACTCAACGGCTGCACACAGTGCAAAAAAACACGAGCAGGGCTCGCTTTGTGCGGGGCCACCTCGTGCGCTCTGTGCCGCTGCTTCCATCAGAAAGCAGCGGGATCCGTCGTGGCGGGTGATCGGCACTTCACCAGCGTCGGCGGACTAGTGGCCGCATGCCGGCTGCAAAAAATGTATGAGCAGTTCTTGCCACTTGTGTTGTCTGCCGCTGTGTCAAAGCCTCTGCGTCGCCTCCGTTTCTCTGGAGAAAGACAGTACGAGTTGGGAACTCTGATCAACCACCAAAACACGCTGCCGTCTTTTTAGCCTGCACAATACACTGAAGGGCAACCCGCAAGATTTTTAGCACCAAAAAGCAGCTAAATTCGCCAGCCGCGTACAGCGCCTTGCCTCCTCAACAGCGTCAACAGGAAAAACAACGACCGCAGGGCCCGCATGCAAAGGATACGAGCTCTTGCCATTCGTTGCCCGCTTGTCGGGACCTATGTGCACACGAGTTTGCCTCCATTTTTCTGGAAAGCCGGCTGGTCGTAGTCGAGACGGGCCAAGCGCGGCTGGGCCTCATCCACTGAGGCAACAACAAAAGGACACCAGTGGGGACTTGCCGTGTTCGCAGACGCCCCCGCCCCCTCGTTCTATGCCACTGCTTTCATCAGAAAGCAGCGGGGGTCGTCGACCCACCGGTCCACGTCGTGGCGGGTGATGCGCCTCGGCACCTCGTCGGCGTCCACCGACCAACGGCCGTACATGCCGTCGACGAAAGACCAGAGCAGCTTTTTTTCCTTGCTGCAAGCCGGGTCGTCTGTGTCGAACACCTTCATGAACTCGACCTGCCGGTCGGCGTGGGCCTGCGCGAGGATCCCGGCGATCGTGCTCTTCGAGGCCATGCTGGCGCCGAACTCTTCGATCGCCTTCCACTTCATGTTGAAGCACGCGTCGGCTATCGCGTCTTCGTAAAACGCGTCCAAGTGGTCTCTCAGCTTGACCGGGTCCGACCCGTACATGGCGTGGATTTCGAGGTAGATGCGCACGCAGCGGAGGGGCGCCTGTTGATTTTTTGTGACGGGTAGGGGTCTGACCAGGGCCCTATATAATAAAAAGTACAAAAAAAGTCCTCCCTCGCAACTGGCCACAAGTTGCTCGGGAGTTACTAAAAATCCCAGTTGCGGCACGTGCAGGTGGGTTTTGCTCATGGTAGCGCCACACGGCAAGAATTGCCATAGCCGCTTTGTAATCCACCGAGACTGTGGCAAATTTGATGCAAGTCAACTGTATTTGTGTCACCGGTACTGCAGTACTGCTCGTGTGGTACACTGTAGGAATGTAGTACTACTACTGGCACCTCATCGGGTTGTGCCTTTTTTTTTTTTTCCTTGCTCGGACTTGGTCCGAGCACCAGACCCATATATAAGCCACTGTCTGACCACTGTTTGAACTCCCACCACGCACTGCGCCTCGACTCCTCCGATTCCTCGCGTGTCCGCCTGTAAAGCGGAGGAACAGCTCCTACCCTTCGTAGGCCGGTTTCGGGGCCTACACGCGCACGGGAAGCTTGCTTTAGGTTTGAAGGAAGTGCGCACAAGGGACGTAAGTGAAAGTGCCTGCTGCGTCGCTCTTCACCTGGAGGCGCACTGGCCAAAGCTCGGTTCTGCCTTTTTCGATATAAGTTATATTCTCTTTGGGTGGCTCGTAACCTATGTTTTACGACAGACTCCCATTCTTCCAAACAGGGGTTCCTGGTTTCACTTCCTTTAACTGGTTGGCAGAGCATTCGGACGCGAGCCGTCAGGCGAGGCGACGGACCGATTATTACTGCTGTTGTTGTGTCGAATTGCTAAGCCCACGAAGGCTTTGGTCGGATTTAGCTGACATAAAATTTCAGTATAACACTCATTCCACGAAAAAGTGTCACAGATTTCGGCTTTTTTCGGACTTCTGCCGAAAATTTCCATCTGCAGGTCCGAAAATGGTCGGTTTCGAGGTTTTGAGGACACGTTTGAATCCGTTGAGGACAGGGCTTTCCGAATATCTGGTCGGATAAAAATTTTGACCGAGCCCCACAAATTGAGGCCGGGTCTCCAAAAAATGGGGTCTGAAAATCGACTTTTTTTTTTTCTCGGCATGCAGGAACAAGTCAGATTTGACTCGCCACAGAATTCTACGGGGGTGCCGATACGGTCCCGTGACAGAACTACGCGATTCCTCAAAAAATTGGCGGAAAATCCCAAAGTTGTGCCTCCTCCTGCCGGATACGACGTAATACTCTCCTCCTCGCCCGTCTCGCTGCTCCGTACTCGCTGCTCTCGTCCTTGCTGCTGCGTGATGTCAGATTGATGGTGCGTAACAAACGTAGAAAGGTCATGCAGAGATTCTCGTGTGTATGCCACGAACTTCTTCGTGACGCCTCAGGACACTGGACTAGAAGATAAAAATGGGCAAGGGTGGGTGGGCAAGCGAGGGGTAAAATTACGGTGTTCTTCTCGAGAGCGACGGGGTAATAACCTTTGTACAAGTGTTAGTTCTCGTCGGAATAGTATTAATCTTCTAAGATCTTCGATCTTATACGACTAATACTCTCCTCCTCGCCCGTCTCGCTGCTCCGTACTCGCTGCTCTCGTCCTTGCTGCTGCGTGATGTCAGATTGATGGTGCGTAACAAACGTAGAAAGGTCATGCAGAGATTCTCGTGTGTATGCCACGAACTTCTTCACGTGCGCGGAGTCGCTGCGTTGACATAACAATGATCAAGATGTAAACTTTCAGAGAAGTGTCCTGGGCTAAAAATCCATTTCAAAACCATGATTGCGGCGTTGGTAGACCGCGCGATAGCGGGTCGGCGAGCTGCTCCTTCGTGGAAACATACGCCAATTCCAGCCGCTGTTCTCTGAGGGCGGCAGTCCTCTTCGCCGACCTGAGCACCTCAGCCGTGAGGAAATCGCGGCATCGCCCGCGCGCCGCGGAATGAACGCATACGGTGTTGTCCACCATCGCCCTTATAGTCGCCCTTCGTGGAAGGAGGGGTGAGATCCGCACTACGCCTTTCAACAAAGCGCGGGCCTCCAGCCTGTGTATTGGCTCGCCCGACTCACAAGCATCCCATGTGCCCCCTTCAGCGAAGAAACCAGAAGCTAGAATGCCCCAACCGGAGAGGGAGGCATCCGTGTAAAGGAGGAAGACGCGCCCCCGGGTCTTCTCTGGCACGCTGTGCCACTGGCCAATTTCCCGTGTGACCGCCCGGAGCGCCGAAGCAAAGGAAGGCCATATCGGACAAGCCGTGTCCCAGAGCCGCGGTTGGTCAGCTAGGAGCCTGCCGAAGCGCGACTGGAAACGAGACAGTGTCGGGTAGTCCCACGCATCAATGCCTAAGAAATACATGTGGAAATTTACCGTGCCCAACACCCGGTAGGCCTCTCTGAACGTGCAAGCGCGCTCCGCCGCGGCGACGGCGTCCGTGAGGGCGTTTACTACCTTCGAAGGGGCTCGAAGAAGGTTCTTGGCGAGATCGACGTCGAGTCCCAGCCACGTCACACGCGAACGCGGAGCATACTCCTCGTCTTTCGTCTTCAGGCCAACAAAACTGGACACCGCTTTCCAAGTTTTCCACACACTCAGCATCGTGCGTGAATCGGGGGCTGAAAGGAAGAAATTGTCCACCCAGGGAGTGACGCGTCCGGCGGGGCATTTCTGCCTAACCACTCGCGCTAACAAATCGGCCAAGTTTGTCGCGACACCCATCGACTTGTCCCAACCCATGGGCATCACTTTGAGGACCCTCTTCCCATGTATCGGAAGTCGCATCCCAAAAGCTAGAGAAATGGACGGGTGCAAAGGAAAAGCGTGGAAGTAGCTCACGGCGTCCACCTCGAGGCCCATCACCGATGCCTCACGGCTCCTCTCCGGATGGAGTGAGCCGTGAGTCCCTTCGGCAGAAGTGCTGCGTACTGCGCTGTCGTCCTGTCGCCCCCGAGTGTTTCGTCCGGCAGCTTCCGGGACAGGTACGTCGTGATCATGTGCCGCAGCTTTCCGGACCAGACTTGCGTCACGATCCCGACGTTCCGCCAGTCCTTCCTCTCCGTCCACTCTATCTCGAGCACGCCGTCTGAAGAGCACTTCACCGCTCCCACGCGCTGTCTCCTCACGTCTCCGACTCTCGACGCTGTCAACCATGCGACCGCGAAGATCACCGCCGCCTGAGGATCGCTCTTGACCAGCCGGTCCACCGTCCGATACAACACGTCTTTCGATATCGGCGCCGCCTGTCGGGGCACGCCAGCTTTCAGCTTCGCGAGGCCTCTCTGAGCCATCGTGATCCGATAGTCGTTGAGGACAACGCCTTCCATGCGCAGTGTCGCGCGGATGTTGGCGACCTCGGTGAGTATCGAAGTGGGCTTTAGCCCCTCGGCGTGGCACCACCCGATGAACGCCAGCAACTGGTCTGCCGGCGGGTGGCTCTGGAGTCGGGCTTGGACCACAAACCTCGTCCACTTCGCGGCGGAGTACCCCATGTTTCGCCACGTAGCCTCGGCGTAGGAGGCGCTGTACACGCGGTGGAGGGCGTGTGTGATCCGCTCTTGCGTCGCGTTTCGAAACGTCTTTAGCGGTCGTCCCGGACGCGTGCTGCGGCTTCTTGGCCCCAGTGGAACGACGCTCATGAAGGGGTAGCCTTCACCAACGATTACCCCTCCCCGAGTTCCATCCGCCTTTTCCGCCCTTTCCGTTTTTTCGTCCGTCGCCCTTAAACGACGACTCGCGGGGCGCGCTGTGCCCCCTGTACCCCTTTCCGCCGTGCCGTAGACGGTGTTCTGCGCCCCTGGACCGGAAGCGGGACGGCATCTTCTTCATCTCCTTGTCGTAGGCGTCCTTGAGCTCCGAAATCTCGGACGGGAACTCCGCCCACTTCGCCCGCTGTTCTGCCGCCGCCAACGCCCTTGGGTTCCATCTCCTTGTGATGGCATCGCGTATCAGGCCGCCTATGACGTCCTGAATGGCGGGGTCGCGCATACCGGGGACGAGCTGACGAATGACTTCAAACGCACGCGCCACCTCGCGTTTGGCGCTCGCCGCTCTCAGCGTGGACGGACCCCAGGTCCGCTTCGCCTCTTCGAACGCGCGCCAGGGATCACGGAGCCACTCAGCGGGGTCGGCCAGTTCCCCTTCCGAGAACGGGGGTCTCGTATGCCACTGCGGCTCAGGGTGAAAGGGTAGGGGGGCCTGCGCCTGGCTCGCTTCTGCGTGCGCAACGCGCGCCCTTGCCTCTGCCTGATCGTCGGCTTGCCCGGCTGCGTCGTCCGAATCTTCGTCTCCGTCTGTCTCGTCGTCACTCTCCTCTAGCGGGGCGCCGTCTTTCTTCTCGACGATGCGAGCGGCGACGTCGGCCTTCGAACGCAGGCCCTTAACGTCGACCCCGAGTTCGGCCGCGATAGCGCGCAACTCGACGAGCTTGAGGGTTGCCAGATATTCTGCTGTGACCTTTTTCGGCATCTTTACTTGAGGCAAGCGAGGGGTAAAATTACGGTGTTCTTCTCGAGAGCGACGGGGTAATAACCTTTGTACAAGTGTTAGTTCTCGTCGGAATAGTATTAATCTTCTAAGATCTTCGATCTTATACGACAAAAAAAATTCGAGAAAAAAAAAACACCCAAAGTGGGACTCGAACCGGCGACCAAAAGAGTCATGGTTGAGTGCACTGACGGCTATGCTACTTGTGCCAAAGTCCGAGAATATTTTTCTCTTCTTCCCTCGCAAACCAACAAAATGGTCGCTGGTTCGATTCCTCGCGGCGTCGAGCGTTTTGGAGCTCGTAGTGCGTGTTCTGCTTACAGTGGTGGTGTAGCGGGGGCCAAACCGCAGACTTCCTGACGCGGCACGCGAACCACCGGAAGGATGGTTCAAACACCGAAAATGAAATCGCCCGCATTTTTTTCGCCCGTGGTCTAACGGGTAGCACGCTCACTTGTGGTTCTGGGGGTGCTTGGTTCGATTCCTGCTAGGAGTGTTTTTTTTGAGGACCGAAAATCGGCCCAAAAACGTCTAAAGTGCCATCTGGGGGTCAGATTCTTGGCTATATCGAGTTCCAAAAAGGTGCCGATACTTGCCGTGGATAGCTCTTTCCATCCCAAAAAAAATTTCCGAATTTTGCTCAAAATTTGACCTGAACATGTCGGATATGAGGAAGCAAAATCTGTGACACGTTTTCGTGGAATGAGTGATAAGCCTCCTGTCCTGAGGGTTAAAGCTAAGCGCGTACTGCGGAACGGGACTGTTTTGCTCATCTAACGGGAGTGAGGTGCGCTCTCTTGACAAATTGCATTTGATAGACACCAAAAAAGGTCAACGTTTTGCAGTGGATATGCATTACAAAACCGTCACGAGGAGTTCCAGGTTGCCCCATGTTTTGGAGCCGCGAAACTCTTGAGTTCGGCCCCGAGTTCTTCTCGGAAAAAGGTTTTCTGTGTCCGTAACCGCGGTTTGATGGCTTTTCTAGCGTTTATTGTGGTTTAGAGGTTCGGTGTTTTAGGGTCTCCGGTTGACCATTGAGGCTGTGGGGTTTTCCTGCGCAAAATGCGATAACAACAGAAAAAACGCTACCTTCAGCAGAGCACCGTTGACGTCTGCCATGCAAGGAACGTTGCAATGAAAAGAGTCCTGCCCGACGTTCACGTAGTGCCACAAGGGCCACTTGCCCCGGTCACTGTTGCTCTTCGCAACAGGCACCGGGCGCCTCATCAGCGAGTGATGCACCTTGCGGGCTTTGGCTTGGGCATCCGTCAAATTATGCTGGCGGCTGAACTCTTCCAGCAGCGACGACGCGGCGTTCTCGGCGATGTCGTATGCTTGGTCTGACGTTCCGAAGCTATCGAACCGTGACCACACAGGGAGACCTTGCTTTTCGTTCACGGCGTTGATCGCCTTCATCGTCAGCCCGTCGGACGGTCGCAAAACCTGTTTCGACGAAAGGAGATAATTGTGTGTTTCCGGCAAAATTCGCTCAGTCAGTTGCCTGAGGGCGTTCTTTTGGTACGGAGGGCTCAATATCTTGGTTCGCTCAGTAAGTTGCACTGCGGGGTGAGCTGCGGAAGTTTTGATGACACGTGGGTTGTCTGGTACCAATTGTGTGTTGGTTTGTGCTAGCGGAACTCACCTGCTTTGGTAAGTTTCATGTAGTACGCTGCCAACTACGAATGTATAGTACCAACAATGCGCTGTTAACACAAAGAATTGGTCGCTTCGAGGAGGCGGTTGTAAGATATGTCCCATTCCCAAGCGCTGCTTGATACCACTTTTATTTCCCTTCACTGGGACGGCTGCCGTGACGAACCTAGCTTCTTCGTATCACATGCGGAGAGAGAGAGAGAGAGAGTGGAGAGAAACGACAGTGAGGGTTTGGAACTTTTCAAAGGCCGCGGAGGTCAGCGGACCGGAGCTACCGGAGAGGGTGTATGTGCGTTGTGTGGTAACCTGATACGTGTGTGTGCGATGATGTGTGTTTGTGTGGCACGAGCTTGATGCTCCGCATGGATGCTTGGTGCCGTGTGCCGTGGGCACCGCCGTCTGCACACGGGGATTCGTTTGCGACAATAGAACCTCGGAGGGAAAAAGACTGCGTGTTTATCCCACTCGAGAAAAAGAAGACCGCGGCGAAAAGCATACGCATGTGTCGAGGTCTACGACGTTACCTGTCAGCTTTCTCATGTTGTTGATGCCGGCGTCCGGGCCGTAGTGAGAGGGGTTGCTGACGAATGCTGCGTCCTTGAGCTCTTTGTAGATTTGGGCACCATGCGCCACCAAATTCCGGAGGCCTGCCATCGAAAGCACTTTGCGACGATGTATCGACTGGTCAACGACGTTTGCGAAGTACGACGGCACAGGGTGTCCTGAAGGGGATGTTTTTCGATTGAAACTTCGGTGCTATAAAGTCTCGGGTTGGAGCGGATCGGAGTTGGGTAGTGGAAAGGGTGAGAGATGCCCCAAATAATACGAATCAGTTAGAGGAAGAGGTTGAGCGTCCCTATTACGCGCAGGGGGCCTAAGACCGCCTTGTGTGAAGTGAAAGTTTGGCGGCAATCTGAGCTGCTACCTCGCGATTACTCGTGTAGTGTCGTGTGCATCGCGTTTTTCGGCCCAATCGTCGCGTTTCGGGTACGCTTCTTTCTACGCCGCCTGGTGCTGAGAACGCTCGTCGATGTCGGGGGAGAACAATTCAAAGCTAGCGCTGGTTTATCCCTGCAGGCTTTGTCCGGGTTCAACGAGCTGCGTGCCGAGAGACATACCAGGTAAAAGCGGCGGTTGCTTCTGGTCGATTTTGGTGTGGCCGTACTTCTGCTTGTATCTGACATCGTGGAAGGCAGCCATCATGTGCGTGTACACCGTGGTCGCGTCGTCGACGCTTTTCCGGTCGAGCACGGGGACATGCGTGATGAGGTCGTGCTCGTTGACGCTCGCATTGACCGCTTTTTCGAAGCGAGAGATGCTGGCCAGCAGCCTCTGCACGTCCACCAGGGCGCACAGGGGCGTCGGGGCGGTTGAGGACCGGCCGCTGAGGTTGGTGACGCCGGCGCGGAGGGTGGTGAGGAGGTTTAGGGACGGCTTGCGCGGGCGCGGCGGCGCGATGGCTGGGGGGACGGCGAGCTCAGCCTCGCCGCCCAGGCAGCCGGCTTCTGACGGGGACGCGGGCTTGAACCTCGGCCGCGCCATCTGTGCCTGCATGAACGCGAGGAACCGCGAGCCTTTCGTCCCGTCGGCGAACGCGTCGCGCCGCGGCCGCCCTAAGCACCCTGTCGCGCTGCACTCCTCGTTCCAGTCCACGCTCAGCCAGTCCCCCTCGAACCTCCCCAGCAACTCCTCGAGCTCGAAGTCCAGCTCCTCCTCCCGGTCATCCTTCACCTTCACGTCGAACCCCACGATGTTGAACAGCCCGCCTGGTTTCGCCTTGTTCGCCACCAAGAACCGGAGGACGCGGTCCATGCTTCAAGCAGGTGACCCGAACTCTAAAAAAAATGCGTAGCTTCGTTGAATAGGGGGCGGGTGGATTCGAAGACTTCTCTATATTTTCTTCTGCGCGTTGGACACTCAGGTGGACCCAGCTCGCGCGAATGCTGTCAAACGATCCGCAGCTGAAGTTTCCACGCACTGTCTCCCTTTCTTTTGTAGATAGACTCTACGAGCCTCCGTGTTTGTTTGCGATTGGATAGGGGAGAGAAAGAGACAGGGAGTTGGACACAAACAAGGTATATATCAGATTCGGGATGAATGCAATTTTTTCCTGTTGTCCTTTAGAAAAAGAAAAACGAGTTATTTTTCCTTTCTCCTTCGATCTGCTTCGTAGATCGTTGGTTTATCGGCCAGGTATCCAGCTGAAGGACACAAGGCGACGGCGGTACGTGACGAATGAAACAAAAAGGTTATGGTCACGTCGTTGTGTTTGTGGGTGGGTTTTTCTTTGTTGTTGTTTTTTTCCGAGTATACTTTTGTCCTGGCAAAAAGTAGAAGTGATAGAGGTTCAGCAAGACATCACGGGGGCCTCCGCGGCCCCCTGGGACTTCCGCAGCCCCCTGGGTTGTCCGCCGTATTCCGGCCTCTCCCACTTGCTGTGTGTTCTCATAGACAAAAGGCGAAATAGTGACTAGGCCTGCATTCTCGCTGCAGATATTCTGCATTCTTACCCATACGCACCATCCTGTGGTGCACCACTGCATGTGGGTCCTCATACACACGTACGCGCTACGCTTACCTCAGAATATCACATCAGCGTCTATCAGGAGGGGATGGACCGGCTTAGCGTTCCGTGATTGCCGCAGAGCGATCTTCACCTTCTCCCCAGCCATCCCCCGCTTCCTTTCTCTTGACAAAAAAGTCTGCAGCCACTCCTTTGGAGGCGCTTGGTTTCAGAGCTGTGCGCCTCGATAAAAAACGGCAGAAACGAGTGGTTTTGAGTTTTAACTCGTCGTTTTCGGATGTTTTTTTTTTTTTTTTTTGGAATGCCTGTTCGATATTCCTCGCGGGCGCCAAGCAGCTGATGATGGGAATTTTACTTCCCCTGGAAGCTACTTGCCTAGAGACGCCCTAACAGAGCACGAAACATTTCTCCCCTCTTGTCTTTCGGGTACGGTTGTGGCATGCTTGCTCATGCCGGCGCTAGCGTCCGGTATTGGAATTGCAATGCCGTTCGCAGCTGTTGGTTGGGTGGTATTTGGGAGGGACTTCACCGGACACTCGCTCGTGTTGCGTTAGCATTTGCACGCAAATGAGTATCACACTGCGTTTCGGTACGGTGCAACTCGTGACGACGTCACCGGAAGCTAGTGGCAAGTTCACGATGAACCGGGTTCTTCCTCCTCCCTCCTCATCCCTTTATGAAGGAAACGTTCATCACTTCTTCACAGGCATCGCTCAGGTAGTCACTTTCCATGACCGCCGTCCGTTGCCTTCGGCTGAGGAAAGGCCCTTTTGGCGGCACACGGAATGCTTTCTGTCCACGTTCTACCGGGCACCAAGCAGTAGTCCGCTGCCGCCTCACTTCTCGACGAGCCGGACGCCGAATCGGCGGACGACCTTGAGCATGAGGTCGTCGTACCTAGCGAAGAGCTCGCGAAACGGCTTGCGGCTACCCCTAGCGATGCCCAACTTGGAGCTGTACCACGAAAACGACGGTTGCCAAGGGGACGGGACCCCGTCCCCTTGGCGTCCGTGCAGCTATCGTAGATATCGTCAACGAAGTGGCTGGCGATCACGCTCCAACATTGCGAAGTGGCTGAAAGCGCGGGCCAGCCCGCCGCGGCACCCTACGACGAGCCGCAGCTTCTTCAGATTCGAGCAGCGACCTTCAAAGACCCGTTCTTCCACGTTCACTGCTACCCGGGCGCCAAACAACACATGCCGCCTCACTTCTCGACGAGCCGGACGCCGAATCTGCGGACGAGCTTGAGCATGAGGTCGTCGTACCTAGCGAAGAGCTCGCGAAACGGCTTCCGCTCCTCGCGGCTGCCCCTGACGATGCCCAACTTCGAGCTGTACCACGAAAACGACGCCGGCCGACGGGCTCCCGTCCCCTTGGCATCCGTGCAGCTATCGTAGATATCGTCCCACTCGTGCTCTCCGGCGCACGTCGACGACGGCCCCCAGCCGGCGCCGCCCGGGCACGGGCCGCGCGTGGCCGTCAGATTGAACGCGGCCGCCAGGATGTTCGCGGTGTGGTGCGGGTCGCGGGTTTCCAAGGCGGCGGTGCGGATGACGGTGAAGTGCTTCGCGGGGAAGAAGTGCAGCCAGTACCGGAGCCCCACGACGGGCAGAGACTGGCCGAAGAACGACTGGTCGCCGGGCGGTGCCTCCGTCTCGACGAAGCAGTGCTGCAGCACGAACCGGAGCCTGAGCCGCGGCATGTCGAGGATCGCGTCCGGGTTATCGATCAGCACGGTACAAGCAGCGTCGCGGTCCCATATCGACCGCTCGAAGCGCAGCCTGTCAATGAAATGGCTGGCGTTCACGCTCCCCCAAGCGGCGAACATCGCGAAGTGGCTGAAGGCGCGGGCAAGCCCGCCGCGCCACCCGACGACGAACCGCAGCTTCTCCAGATTCGAGCAGTGATCTTCAAACACCCGTTCCGCCACCCGAGGCAGCATCAGGTAGACGGGGGACCCATCCATCACGGTCCAATCCTTCGACTCGGGCTCCACTGGAGGATACCCTTCGAAGACGCGGTAGTACTCCATGCGGTCCCATCGTGGTACCCTCATGTACACGTGGGGTTCCTTACCTATGCTGAACCGCCTGAAACCCGTTCGGTTCCACGACTGTGGGTATGTGCTATAAGCTTATGACTGAAAATAGGATAACGCCTGTAGCTTCTACAGAAGACTGTTTGTTCTTCGCGTGTACAGGCTATAACCTCCACCATGGGGGAGATCCTGTGAGCACTTTCTTTTCGTTTTCTGGCTTCTGTTTTCTCTTTCATGTACAACCCGGAAATGTTCCGTCAGTACAACTGTACTATCAAAAAAGACAGGCGCTTCGTTTTGTTTGTGCGTGCCGGGTGATCGTTTTCCCACTTGTATGTACCCTGCATATTCAGGTAAGGAATTCTGATCAACTATCAAAACACGCTGCACAACACATTAAAGGGCAACCCGCAAGATTGTTAGTACTAAAAAGATTGCTCTCGCGGTTTGCGTTCACACACCTGGACGCCGTTGTATTGCGTGATCGTCAGCCCTTCTTCCGGCTCGCCGTTGTCGTGCCGGCCGACGGGCCACCGCTTCCAGGCCGGGGGGTACGGCTTCACGCGGGGGTGCCCCGACACGGCGCCGCTGGCGTAGCACTGGGAGAGGAATGTAGTGCCCGACTTGGGTGGGCCGAGGATGAAGTGTGTCGGGTGGTGCCGGGCGTTCCACTGGTCGGGGAGCCCCCAGCTGCGGGCGAGGCGGAGGGCGGCGGCGCCGGTCGGCGCGCCGCGCGTCGCGGGCGCCGCGCGCATGGCGGCGCTGAACGGCGTGTCAAAGGCGCCGCGGACCTCGAACCCGAACGGCGGCAGCATCGGCCCCGAGAACCGCACGCCGCCGGGCAGCGAGTACTCACGGGCCAGCCGCTCTCGGCGCGGGTTCGGGGCGTGCGCCCTGTCCAGGATCCGGAAGGCAGCCCCCGGCGCCGCGCACACCCACTCCGACGGCAGCACCGTCACCGCGTCTTCCGCGTCGTGGGTCGGTGGTGCCGCCTGCCCGTCTCCTTCCCCACTTGGGCTCCGGTTCCACGCGAGGCGGCAGCCGTGCTCGCCGGCGCACGATAACGGGACGATCAGCAGCGCGGCAGCCGCGATCGAGCAGGCGGCGACGACATGCGATCCCCGCATGGATCTCCCCCTCCCATGAGCAGTGCTCCGCCCGCCCCCTCCTATGGTGTTTACTTCAGAAGTACCTCTGAGGGTATCCCTTCAGTTTCGCTTAGTTTTCGTGTGTCAATCGCCAACAGGTGGAACCCGAACGGCGGCAGCATCGGCCCCGAGAACCGCACGCCGCCGGGCAGCGAGTACTCACGGGCCAGCCGCTCTCGGCGCGGGTTCGGGGCGTGCGCCCTGTCCAGGATCCGGAAGGCAGCCCCCGGCGCCGCGCACACCGACTCCGAAGGCAGCACCGTCACCGCGATCTCCGTGGTGTGGGCCGCCGGTGCCGCATGCCCGTCTCCTTCCCCATTCGGGCTGGGGTTCCACGCGAGGCGGCAGCCGGCGCACGAAAACGGGACGATCAGCAGCGCGGCGGCCGCGATCGAGCAGGCGGCGACGACATGCGCTCCTCGCATGGATCTCCCCCTCCCACGAGCAGTGCGCCGCCCGCCCCCTCCTATGGTGCTCACTTCAGGAGAATCCCTTCAGTTTTCGCTTAGTCGCGGCGCTTTTCGCTTTCGTGCGTCAATAGCGTTCAGGTCTGTTTTGTGGAACCGTTGCCTTTGCCGTTGGCTTTCCATGCTCATGACGCGTGACTGCCTATTTTCTAGTATTTCTGTCGACACGAAACCCAGAGGATTGGGAAGCTGTCAGCTCCTCTCAAGCATCCACACAGCCCAGGAGCTCGCGCCGGGACAACCTCGTCAAAGCTGGTTTTGGAGGCGAAAGACCCATCGAACCATCTAGTGGGTGGTTTCATAGTACAGCCAAGCAAACAGGAGTTACGCCAGGTATTAGTGAATGGAGGCATTGGGGACGTCGCTTCCTCGATCTATTCTCAAACATGAGCTCGAAGTTACTTAATTGAACCCTGCGGTCGAATATTTTGTTTCAGTTTGGAATGCGGAGCAAGGGGACAAAAACAGTCTTTTGTGGACGGCGAGATACATGATTGTTGATATAAAGCTAGAAGCTGCACGGAGCAAGGGATGCAGCAGGGCGGTTGGCGAAAACACGCGAAAACAGATAACGCACAAGGCAAAGCGCGCTCCTAGGCTGGGCCGTTTTTGTTTTGGTTTTTTTACAGTTGTGGGCTACACGAATCAGATATCACACCGTATGTTAAAGTCCGCAGCAGAAGGTGATGATAATAACCGACATCATCCGCTCCCTGCCAAATTCTCCCGGCGATCAGACAGAAACAATGACCAAAACAAGTCACGAAGCAGAATACCGCAAAGCGACCCGAGCCACCAAGAGCTTCGCCGCAGAAAATGCTCTCGGCCCTGGAGGACGGGATGGTCGAGTCTTAGCATTGCAGAAACTCTGCACATTCGCAAGCCAGATCAGTCGCCAAACCGAGGCATCGGTCCGCCTCCCAGTTCTGGGGCTGTCTGCTGATCCTGATCCTGATCCTGATTCTTATTCTTGACCGCCCGGCGGAAACGCGCAAGCCAGGACTCTGATGCTGACGTACGAATGAACTGTCGTCACCAGCTCCCGGTAACGTTTGCCACCGGCGGCCCGACAACCCGTCAATCATCGGGAGCAAGCTGAATCTCGGTCGGCGCGTTTCCACCACCTGCCACGACGTAGGCGGACCTGGTAAAACGAGCGGAAAAGGCTTTTCGCTTTCTTCTACCTTTGATCTTCTTCTTCGTTCAGGGTTCAGCCGGGGCACTCTGAATGGCTTATGCCAGTTCCGAGCCTTCCCGGGTCCGGGCCGGCGACGGTGAGGTCGAGGAGGGACGTCGCCTCCTCGAGGAGCTGCACTTTCAAAATTTCTTCCTGACTACTTCTTCTTCGGCGGAGGAGCGACTCGCACAGGTATCAAAATCGGCTTGCGTTTGCGGCTGGCAACGAAGTTCGTGCTTCTTGACGAACCTGTTTCTTGCAGCGGTCTGACGCTTCCCGCTTCAGTAAGTTAGCCATCACGCCGGCTTCGCTACTTTTTGACCTTCGACCTTCTTCTTCTTCTTCGGCGCGGGTTTCGCAGGAACGGCGCTGGGGTTGGCTTTCGCCGGCGGCGCTGAGTTCGTCCGCTTGCGTTTGCGGGTGGCCATGTAGTCTTGCGACTCTTGCCGGCTGCTTCTTGAGGTCGCGCGGCAGTTTGCTGTCCTCCGCGTCGCGCAGCCGCTCGCCAGAGTTCTGGTTGACGGCAAGCTGGGCTCAGGTTCGGGCGGCGACCGTGAGGTTGAGGAGGGTCGTCGTCGCCTCCTCGTTGAGCTGCACCTTCGGCTTCTTCTTCGGCGGCGGTGTGACCCTCGCAGGAGTCAAATTCGGCTTGCATTTGCGGCTGGCAATGAAATTCGTGCTTCTTGACGAACCTGTTTCTTGCACCGGTCTCTGGCGCTTCCCGCTTCAGTAAGTTAGCTCTCACGCCGGCTTCGCTACTTTTTTGATCTTTGCGACCTTCTTCTTCTTCGGCGCGGGTTTCGCAGGAGCGGCGCTGGGGTTGGTTTCGCCGGCGCCGCCGAGTTCGTCCGCTTGCGTTTGCGGGTGGCCATGTCATACCCACGGCATGCACCAGGCAAGGGCGGGTATCTCCGATCCGGTGCACAAGAAATAAGGGCCATGTAGTCCTGCGACTCTTGCCGGGCCTGCTTCTCGAGGTCGCACGGCAGTTTGCTGTCCTCCGCGTCGCGCAGCCTCTCGCCGGAGTTCTGTTTGACGGCAAGCTGGGCCCGGGTCCGAGCGGCGACGGTGAGGTCGAGAAGGGTCGTCGTCGCCTCCTCGTTAAGCTGCATCTTCGAAATTTCCTCCGACCACTTCTTTCCTCTTCGCAGGTACCGAACTCGGCTTGCGGTTGCGGCTGGACAACGAAGTTCATGCTTCTTGACGAACCTGTTTCTTGCAGCAGTCTGACGCTTCCCGCTTCAGTAGCTCTCACGCCGGCTTCGCTACTTTTTTGACCTTCGCGACCTTCTTCTTCTTCGGCGCGGGTTTCGCAGGAGCGGCGCTGGGGTTGGCTTTCGCCGGCGCCGCCGAGTTCGTTCGCTTGCGTTTGCGCGTGGCCATGTAGTCTTGCGACTCTTGCCGGGCCTGCTTCTTGAGGTCGCGCGGCAGTTTGCTGTCCTCCGCGTCGCGCAGCCGCTCGCCGAAGTTCTGGTTGACGGCAAGCTGGGCCCGGGTCCGGGCGGCGACGGTGAGGTCGAGAAGGGTCGTCGTCGCCTCCTCGTTGAGCTGCACCTTCCGGAACTTCTTCCCGACGTGCTGCTCGATCCGCCGCACGTTCTGCACGTCTTGGTCGGTCGCCAAACTGAGGCACCGTCCGGACCTCCCGGCTCGGGCCGTTCTTCCCGCACGGTGGACATATGTCTTCGACAACCTCGGAACGTCGTAATTCAGGACGAGATCGACCCTCGGAATGTCCAAACCGCGAGACGCAACGTCGGTGCCGACCAGAATCTTCGCCTTGCCCAGCTTGAACAGGTTTAGCGACTCCGTCCGCTGGTGCTGTTCGAGCAACGAGTTGATGGACACGACGGGGAGGCCGAGCTCTTGCAGCGTCAGCCGCACCACTTCGCACTCCCTGCACGACGCGACGAAGACCATGCAGCTCTTCCATGGGACGGCCGGGTCACCTTCCAGGAGCTGCGCGAGGCATGGGAGCTTGATGGCGGCGGGCACCAGGATGAAGTCCTCCTGCAGGTTGGAGGCCGAGGTGTAGAGGCTTTCCTCGGTTTCGCCGGTGTCGACGACCTCAAACTTCCTGGTGTCCCAGCCAATGCGGGCGAGCGCCCCTGTTTGCTCGAGGGCTTTGTGCGACAACGTCGCGGAGAAGAGGAGGAGCTGCCGAGTCTGCGGCTTGAGGTCGTCGAAGATGTCGTCCATCGTCTCCTTGAACGAGTCGTCGAGGAGTCTGTCGGCTTCGTCGAGCACCAAGAATTTCAGCTTCTTGAAGCACTTCAGCATGCCGTCTACCTGTCAGGATGCGGGTTTTTTTCTGAAGGGTAGGCTTGGTTTAGCGTGTGACTTCCGGCGGTTGGGTCTTGCGCGCTGATGAACGATAAGGAGTTATCAATGATGGTGAACATGATGATCGAGGTAAAAAGGTTTTCTTCGCGTATGCAGCTGAGGTATCCTGCTGCCGGATTGCGTTCTTTTCTTGAAGTGTGAATGAAGGTGGGCTCAGTTTGGCGTGTGACTTCTGGTGGTTGGTCTTGCGCGCTGATGAACGAAGGGGTGATCAAGAATGGTGAACATGATGATCAAGGTAAAAGAGTTTTTTCCCCGCGCTGCGTGTGCGGCTGAGGTATCCAGCCGGATTGCGTTCTTATTTAGAGGAGAGCGAAAGCTATACCATCAAGGTGTCGCGCAGTCTGCCTGGCGTGGCTACCACGATCGGAGGTCGGCGGGACAACTCATTCTGTTGCGGCTGGTTGGCAACGCCGCCGTACATGATCAGGACGTGCACGGAGAACGTGCTGCCGAAGACTTTGAACTGGTCTGCGATTTGCATCACGATTTCGCGGGTCGGCGCGATGATGGTGGCGAACACGCCGTACGGGTCCTTCGAGAGCATCTGCAAGATCGGCAGAGCGTAGGCCGCGGTTTTGCCGCTGCCGGTACACGCCGTCCCGCAGACGTCCGAGCCCTTGAGGATCACCGGGATTGCGTCGCACTGGATTCTGGTCGGCTTCCTGATTGCGACGGCGTCGAGTGTCTCCGCCAGCCACGGCGCCAGGCCGAGCTCGGGAAACGTATCGACCGCGCGGGCGGCCGCCGCCTTATCCTTTTCCGCCTTGTCTGGGCTGCGGGCCGGTGCAGCAGCGGGTGCAGCAGCGGGTGCAGCGGCGTCGGCGGCGCCTCCGCCGGCCTTCTTCGGTGCAGCGTCTCCGCTGCTTTGGGCCTTAGGAGCCGCCGGTGGGCCCCAGAGGAGGCTAGCCCCGTCCATATCGCACACTCCCCCTCTCGCAGGCTTGTTTTCTTCCTGTCGCTGGGTTGCATTCCACACGGCCCAAATACGCCCCAGGTAAGAAGTTCAGAGAGAACACATCAAAACAAGCCAAAGGGCGTGGGCCAGGCTAGATGCGGGGTGGCTTCCTGGGAGGGACGGGGTAGTCACGCCTTAGCAGTCCCAGGGCCACCTGTATGTGTGTTCTCGTAGCCATCGCTACAGCGCTGACCTTTCCGAGAGAGAAGTAGAGAGAGTCAAGGTACACTAAAATACCTCGGGTGCGTCAAGGTGACCATCCAAGAAATGCGTAGTTCTGTTGCTGTTGGAAACCCAGAGAACCGCAGCGTTGTCTGTCGTCTTTCGAGGTTTCTCTGGGGGGTGACGCGCTGCCCTCTGGGGCTTGCAAGCCAGCAAAGGAAAAGGCAAGACACAACGAGGAACGAGCCGCACTTATGCACCTCTGCAGCGGGGACGGAGAGCGTGTAAATGGAGAAGTCTGACAACGGGGAGGGGGGGCCCTACGCTTGCTTAAATAAACTAAGGCAAGAAAAGGAGGCAAGGAGAAGAAGAGCTCACTCTAGGGACCAAGAGAACGTGTGTTGTCCATGGCTGTTTCACTTTCGTTCCCTCACGAGCTGCTGTTGCGAAAAGAACATTTCCGGAGTGCACTGATAAACGAGAAGTAACGGACGCAGCATCAACCGACTAAAGGTGATGAAAGTGATAAGGCAAAAAAGTGTGTTCTTGTGCTTCGCGTGTACAGGGTACAAACCTCGGGGGGGTTCCTGTATATTAGCACTTTTTCGGTGGCTTCGGTTTCTCTTTCATGTGCAACCGTCGTTCCGGAAATGTTCCCGCCAGTACAAATGCACTACGCCGTGATGTGTTCTGGTTTGGGAGACAGGGCTAGACAACAATTCGGCTGCGTCGGGCTTCAAATGGTTTTTTTGCCGCAGCTCGGCGCCCCGCGATGGATTTTGGCAGTCAGCGAAAACTGCCACCAATTCGGTGAGGGAGCGCACTTGGAACTCCTTTGGGAGTCTCCAGGTGACCTTCGACAAACATCAGCAAGACAGCGTCCGAAAACGATACGTCTTGTTTACGTAGTCTTCCGCCGGACCCAACGAAAATCCAGAGATGCACAACTCACGACTCGAGTCACGAGAACCCAGCAAGACAGCGTCTGAAAACGATACGTCTTGTTTACGTAGTCTTCCGCCGGACCCAACGAAAATCCAGAGATGCACAACTCACGACTCGAGTCACGAGAACCCAGCAAAAAGACAGCGTCTGAAAACGATACGTCTTGTTTACGTAGTCTTCCGCCGGACCCCACGAAAATCCAGAGATGCACAACTCACGACTCGAGTCACGAGAACCCATGATGCCGTTTGCGTAAGCTAGTAAGCTAGTTGCATTTTTTGTTTTTTTTTTTGTTGAAGCAGTGCAGTAATCAGAACGTTGATGTGCACACGATAGTGCGCTCACACGAAAACACGCAGGAGGAATTAAGCTATGAGAATACTGCCGTCCGCGCTGCATTTTGCTGACGTCCTGCAGCGCTGTTTAGTGCGAGGTTTTCAGTTGTTTTTCGTTGCCCGGAACGGGATTTTGTGTTGATTGCTGGGCGAACGGTCAAAATGTTCACGCGCACGGAGGACATTCTCTACTGAAGAATCCGCTGGTTTCGAGGAAAAGCCTCTGGACTGGGAAATCAGGTGGTTTCAACGAGGAGGAAGGCGATGATTGATTCTGCTAGTTTGCTGTAAACGCATGCCAATCCATGTGGTTCATGTACGCAAAATAACTCATTGCTAGCTTGGCGTGATGTCAGCAACAGCTTTCGCCTTCGTCCGTCGCGGATGACGATGAGACTGGGCACCAGTACTTCATGTGCTGCTCGTATCGGTCGATGGCCGCGACGCCGCGGCAGTGCTCGCACACGAACGACGAGCCGTCCTGAAGAGATGCGAGGATTGTGTCCGTCAGACCCGCCGTGCCGGCCTCGGCGGTGGCCACGGTAGGGAGCCGCTTTGTGAGCGGGTTCCGGATGCCCTTCGCCCCCGGCCTGCTCCTCGGATGGCGCGCTGACTGCCCCGCGCCCGGCGACCGTGGCACCGCTGCGTGCACGGGGGCCGTGTCTTTCGGCGCGTACTTTTGAAGGGCCGAGTCTATCACAGACACGACCTCGGGATCGCTGACTTGGCCAGCGCGGATACGTAGCGTCCCTGAATCTGTGCGGTGTGCGTGTGTTTCAGTTAAGGACTTCAAGTGGGTAACGGCATCATGGCAGCGTACTATCCTCACTCCCGTTAGTTTTGTTCATCGAAGAAGTGCGCACAAACAAATGCTATTCGTCAAGAACAAAAACCGTCTGGTGAAAAAGACAAGTGGGCTATACTGACCGGTTGTTGTTCTTGACAAAATGCATTTGTTAGACACAAAAAAGGAAAAACATACCTTCGCCGTCGCGATCCCAGAAACCGAGCAACGCGACTAGCTCCCGACCAGCCGGAACTGCGCCTACTCTGCTGGCGAAGCCCTCGGCGGTGGTGTCGATCCTGCGGTCAGCCACGCTGCCGCTACCGCCGTACTCGGCAAGCCGTCGGAGGGACCGCAAAACGTCCTTCACTCTGTCCGCTGTGCCGCACTGGCAAATGAGTCGCTGCACTGCTTCACGCGCGACAAGCTGCTTCTGCGTCGTGTCCATCGAGGGAGCAACTGTATCTTCGGCAGCGCTTTCAGGCCGTGTATGCCCGTATTTGTCCCCTCCCCTCCCCGTATAAGCCCAAAGGTTACCTGCAGAGCTTTGTGGTTCCGTGTGGTGTTCAGCATGAGGTTACTTTTTCGCTGTTGGTGCCGCATAGCTCTGCAACTGCAGTGCGGAGTTCGCTCAGTCAGTTGCCTGACGGAGTTATTATATGATATACTTTTCAGCCGCTGTCTTTCACAGCATACTCCGGTGCCTCGTGACTAATGCAGGCCATCGCTACAGATACTCTGCATTCTAACTTCGGACGTCATAGTATACTGCTGTATACCGTCTCATAGGAGAGCTTGGACCGGCTTAGAAACACTCTGCGTTCTCCTTCCTGAGCTGAACACTTGGGTGCAGAGCCCTTCCGGGTGGGTTGACGTCGGCTTCGGCTCAGCTTCTCAACCGCCCTCACCACGTCTTCCATGGTGATCGATCCGCGCGCTGTTTACTTTCCGTCTTTCGTCACGGGTCTCGTCTGCGTTTGCGTCTCGAGCGTCTTCTGTTTGCTCGGTGGCGGATAATAGGCTTGCAATAGTCAGTAGCTAGCGCTTGACAACGTCGTCCGAAGTGTGGCGCACGAAGATGAGGCCAGGCCAGTGATACCCAGCTTCATTCTTCGACGCTGCGTGCTTTTTCTTGGGTCTTTCCGCCGGCAGTTCTGCCAAGGCAGTCGCTCGGGGCCCTCGAACCTTCTGGGCGCGCGCGTTTCTGCGTCTTCTTTTCTCGCCGAATCAGTCGGCCTCGGTGACGTGAGCTGGGACTCAAATTAAAAAGGCTGAGGAGAGAAACTTTTGAATGTGAGCGTCGGCAGCCCAACGAGCATCATCCGTGAACCCGTGGCAAGCAACCCTCATCTCACTCACACAACGGTGTGCAGTTTAGGCCTGCTTAGAATGTTGGCTGAGACGTCGAACATCTCGGTCCCGCCCCGTCTGCCTACATGCGGACAAACGCTTGGCAGTACCAATGTGAATACTGAGATGACGACCGGGACTTTTGAAAACCTCTGTACTACTGTTTGAAACTCCGGGATGCTAAAGTCTCGCAGGTGACTTTCGGCATGAACGGACGGTCGGGAACCCCGCGCAGCCAAACGAGGCGATACAGTATCGCATCCTCATGGCCGGCGCGCACCTTCAGCCGGAGACCTACTTAGCTGCCCCCCCCTGAGTTTCTTGCCCGATTGTTCAGACACGGCCCCTATATCCGAAGAGCACGGAGGCCCGGAATACACCCCTCCTCCAGTTCGACTTTCCATGCGGTGCTGAGACCGCCGATTCATTAGTAGTAGACGTTGGGAAGGCATCATACCGTCGTGGTCGTCTGGTTCCCGCGGCAGCTCACGGGAAAGAGGAAATACGACCACACGGGACTGTCGCACAGTTTGGGTACTCGGCACAGCGGGCAGCCTACGACGGGCTACGAGCAGAGCCTTCAAAGCTACAAAGGCTGCCTCAAGTGCGCCGGCTGATGGACATGGCAGCGCTGGATTGCTGTCGCGTGGTGCAATGCCACTACTGCTTGGTTTTCGACGTCAATGACATCTACTAGCAGCAATGCACTGTGCTAGCTTGCGGTTTCGCGTGTATGCTACGGACCACCCGATCGGGAACGGTAGACGTTGGAACGACGTCAGCCTGGTTCCCGGGCAGCACACGGGAAAGAGGAAATATTGCCGCAAGTTTGCTGCCCGACAGTGACACGGCTGGGGTATTCGGCGAGGGGGCAGCTGAGGTTGCCGACCGGGACAGAGCCGACGGCGTGCAGGGTGTTCCTTGCGGAGCAGCCGAAGTCGCGGGGCGCCGCCATGGTGCCGCCGGTCCGCTGGCCGATGTGGCTGGAGTAGTTCCACAGCGCGACGAACACCGCGTTGGTTTTCGGTATGAGCGCCGCGGCGTAGCTGCCGATGACGCATCCGTCGTCCAACACGCCCTGCCGCGCCGTGCTGAAGACCGCCGGGTTCAGCGTGTAGAAGCTCTCCAACTTCGCGCACGGCTCGATCGTCTCCTGCGAGCGAAACGACGCTTTGCGCCGCGCATCCGCTTGCGTCACGTCCCAGTCGGCCGCCTCCCTCCGGGCCTTCATCTGCCACAGCCGCCAGTTGTCTGTGACCGGGCACTCCCCGTCCGGTCGCGCCACCTCCTTTTTGTTGAACCCCCTGATCCCATACAGCAGCTGCCTCATCAGCTCCCCCTCGGTCGACGACAAAGCCACGGCGAGCGTTCGGTTCTGCTGGGGCCACGACGCAGAAGAATTGTAGAGCACGACACCGGACGAGTCGACGACGTAGCAGCGCGTCTCGCACTGCGCGACGGACCCCAGCCGCGGGTGCTGGCAGGGGTACGCGGCCCCGCACGACAAGGAGGGCGCGTCTTCTGCCGTCAGCGCTTGGACCGCCGCTTTCCACGACCGCGTCGGGAACTTGACGGAGAGGACGCCGACGGACACCATCGAGCTGCAGATGCCCCGGGGGAGGCACGCCGCCTGCACGGAGCCGGAGAGGCACTCAACGTGGGACGAGCACGAGGTGTTGCTGAGGACGTCCTCGACCTTCATGATCGCTTTGCTCGCGAACATGACCGGAACGTCGGACAACACGTCGAATCGAGGGGCGGAGATGTGGATGATGGTGGGATCGTGCAGGGCGGATTGGTACCCGGGCAATGCTTCCGGAACCAAGGACGACGGCTGAGCCCCGGCGGGCATCGTCAGGACGGTGCCTTCGTAGGACACTAGCCGCCGCTCCAGCAACTGGTCGTGGATGAACGTGCCGAAGGTGGTCGCGTGAGCCGCCTCCCACGGGCCGTACACAGCCTCCGCCGACGCCCGAATGTCTCGCACGCAGCGCGGGGTCAGCTGGAACGGTTCGGAATCCTGCTCGCACGCCGCCGGCGCGCCGAGCTCCGTTATCTGCTCGTGGACGTACGCGACGGCGGCCGGCGTCGGCGGCGCGGCACCGAGGGCGGCCCCCGCGCCGCAGAAGCACGACTTCCGCGGGAAATACCCCGATTTCCCGGCGATCTCCGCCCTCCCGGACGCGTTCACCGCCGCCCGCAGCCCGTGCCGCTCGAGCGTCTCCTTCGGATACAGGTCGACCCTGTGGAACACCGCAGGCACCTCGTTCCCGCCGGCCCCGTAGAGCGCGAGGCTCTCGTCCTTCGGCAGCCAGTACCGGAACCCGCCGGGCGCTGTGTGGTTGACCCAGCAGACCGAGAACCCGGTCTCCGGAACAGACGTGCACGCGTAGCTTTTTTCGAGGGTCACGACGTCGTACCCTTGCCACGCCTCCCCCTTCGCCCTCCTCACCGGCCCGTGCATGACGGCCTGCCCGTCGGCGCCCGCGAGCACGGACCGGATGAACGCCGCAAACCCGCTGGGCGACACGACTCCGGCAGCGTTGGCTGTTGTCTCGAGCTCTTCGATTAGCGGATCGACGCCCGCCGCCGCCGCGCCGCGTGGCGGCTGGCTTGCGTACGGGTGTACGACGGCCTCGCCCTTCGCGTTCGCAAGGAAGAAGTAGCCGTGGGCGTGCGGTCGGAGCTCGGCGAAAACACGCTGCACTTCGGCCACCGGCAGGCTCGCTCCCACGACGCCGCGGAAGGCGCCGCCTTGGAAGAACGGGCGGGTCGCTGCCAGCACGCGGAGCCCCGTGCCAAACGCGTCGGGGTGCGGCGACGTCCACGCGACGCCGTCCGCCCGCGGGAACGACGAGAGCCACGCGAAAACGGGCCCGAGGCTGCCGTCCGTTTCCGCGGGGCCGGAGACGACCATCCTGGCCCCGCCGAAGGCGCACGCGGCGCTGGACGCGGTGGCGTACGATTGAACTTCCGGGCGGACCACGATGCTGAACAGCTTGCCCTCGAAGTCTTCGCCGGAGAGGACGTCTTCGACGGCTGACTGAGTGAGCGAGGCGGTGAGGTTGCAGAGCGGCGGGGCCGTCCACGCACCGTCCTCGGTGTACGACCCCGCGCCGCAGTGCGCTTCGGGGTCGGACGGCGCGTCGTCGGTCACGAAAACGATGGCCTGCGCGCAGGGGGACGGGGGCGAGGGTGAGCTGCGAAGCTGCGCGAGGACGGCGGCTTGCCGGAGGGCGGGGAGGGGGGCTGTGGAGCCGCGGGGGGTGTGGCCGGTCAGCGCGCGCAGCGCTTCAGCCCTGCGAGATGGTGTGGCCGGGAGGAGTGTGGACGTTCTGCAGGGGGCGTACGTGACGGGCGGGAGGGGGAAGACCTGGTGGTGCGCGGCTTGGTGGGAAGCGGTGGCGAGCAGAACCGCGAAGTTGTCCGCCTCGCTGAGCCTCGCCAGCACACGGGCGACCGCAGCGACCGCGGCCCGCCACCGGGCGGGCCGTCCCATTGACCCGCTGCCGTCGACGACGATCGCGACGTTCCGCGACGCCGCCCGTTCGCCCCACCACGCTTGCTCCGCGGCCTCGAAGACCTTCGGCGCGCCCATCGCGTTCCGCGGCCACGCCCTGCCGGGGTAGAAGCGCACGGCACCCGAGGCGTCGGCGGCCCACTGGTTCAAAATGCTGTCCGAGCGCAGCCGCATCGACTTGAAGACCGAGTCCAAAATAGCCGACCACTCGATGAAGGCGCCCAGCCGAGCCTCGGACCGCCGCGACGAGGTCGAGAGCTTGACGGCCGACGTGTCGAAGTTGACGTATCCGTCGTACCTGGCCGCCTCTTCCACGGTGCACGCGGCTTCGGGGACGGGGGTGATCGCTTTAATGCCGAGAGGCATGACGCGCTCGCGGAAGCCGTCGGCGTCCCAGTACTCCCGCTGGAACGAGCCGAGTTCGACGCCCTGCTCGGCGTTGCTCTTGAGGTTCTTCGCGATGTTGGCAACCGACTCGAACATGCGGAACAGCGCCTTGCGGGCCTCCGCCGCCGCCTCGCCGGCGGGCATCCGCTCGCGGCGCCACGCCGCGTCGGTCAGCGCACGGTCCACGATGCTGTACCCGCCGGCCTCCTGCAGCAAGGAGTCGACGTTCGCCGAGATCGAGTTCGCCCACTTCACGACTTCGTCCACCGGCGCCGCCCCCGCCGCGCACGCGGCGCAGAGGGCGCAGAGGGCGAGTCGCGGGAGTGGAAACATTTTTTTTTTTTTTTCCCCCGACGACAACTAGTTGTCAGACTAGCCTGCCCGAAGGCAGTTGATTTCTTTAGGCAAGGTTTCTCTACCGGCGGAAGTTGTTTGGGTTAGCGTTTTCTTTTTTTTTTTTCTTTCTTTTCGATATGTATGTCCGACGGTCCCGGATGGTACGGTCTTTTTTGTGTGCGTGCGGTCGACAATTTTCTTGCGGCGTTTTGACGAATTCTTCCTTTTTGTGTTTTCTTTTCTTCCCGCTTCCGGCGTTTTTTTTTTTTTTTTTTCTTTTTTTTGCGAGTCCCCTTGCGCTTCAGAAGGCCTCTTGATCTGTTGCCCTCATTTCGCGTGTCCCTGAGAGGTTGGTTTTGGGTTGCTCGCTGAACTAACACTGCAAAGTGCCGGGTGCTGGCCGTGTCTCGAAGCGTGGCCCACACGAAATAGCCTGCGAGGGAGAGACTCCAGCTCCGATGCTAGCTCACTTCACAAGCAGCCACAGGAAACGTCCAGGGCTTTGGGACTGGTTTTGGGTAGCTGGTGGAACTAACACGGCAAAGTGCTGGGTGCTGTTGCCTGTGTGCCACGGTTGTTGGCCGTGTCCAAAGGTGTTGGGCAACCGACTCAAAACAAACGAAACAACGCTGTCGGCAGCCACAGAAAACGTCCCAGGGCTTTTTTTGGGACTGGTTTTGGGTAGCTGGCTGAACTAACACGGCAAAGTGCTGGGTGTTGTTGCCTGTGTGCCACGGTAGTTGGCCGTGTCCAAAGGTGTTGGGCAACCGACTCAAAACAAACAAAACAACGCTGTCGGCATCCGTTCACACACGTTGAGCCCTCAAGCATCGAGCAAGAGATGCCCGGTGTTCGTCAATTGCAGGGCCCACATGAAGTAGCCTGCGAGAGAGACTCCAACACCGATGCAGCCCGCTTCTGAATTGGCATTCGTTGGTCATACGCGCAGAAAACGTCCCAGGGCACAGGCTCCTTTGCAAAGCTTCCGACAACCAACATAAGAAATTGGGTTGATCGACAATTTTTGGCGATGAAGGCAAGCTTCGCGATACCAAGCCGGAATCCCGTACTGCGGAAACCACGTGCTTTGGAAAGTTCCGGAACCTGTTCTCAGCAAGACGAACGCCAAATGGAACGAAGGTGGACTACTTTGTACTACAATGTCATTTTTCTTCTTTTTTCGTCTTTCGAGACTTTCTACAGGTGATTGTGTACAACAAGAGGTAGAACGGGCCAAAGGACTTTGAACGCGCTTCCCTGGAAATATGCAACAACTGAACAACAACGCTGGCTTTCGGAAGATCGTGCATGATGTGGAGAGGGACTTTTCAGGCTAGAAGCACGGGAGGATTCGTACAATGTAGTGCTTGTTCTCGCGAGGGTTTCACCGAGACTGCTTTGTTCGCAAGGGCAGTGTAGTGAAGGCAAGAATATGTTGGGTTTTCCCTGTTCCCTCGCCCATACGAGGAGCATCTACTGCTTTCTTTTATTGTGCTGAGCGTTGTGCTAAAGTTTGGTACGGCCTTCAACAGCTCTCGCACGGCATGCTCCCGCTGGCTTATTTTTCGAGCAGAATGTAAGCAAACTGAGAAGACGACTAGTTTGTGTCTGGTTGCGGTGCCGCCGGGCGTAGCCTGATCTTTCCGTCTTTGAGACCAGCACTTAACAGATGTCGATTTCCCATGCCACCGTCTGTCATCAAGAATTAACCGTCGAGGCATCCGATGAGCGATGACGCGGCGGCCATGGTGGCCAGCCGCGTTGCCAATCTTGCGCATCGGAAGTGGCCGGCCACTAGGGCTGGGAACTAGCAGTTTCGCCGTGCTTATTTGCAATGCCAACTCCGGCGGCAGCCATCTTGACAACCAGGATGTCAATCCGCATCTTCTCGCGGGGCCAGAAGTATGACGTGCGCCTCTGACTCAGAAGAGCGGAAGGCAGCGTAGATCTGCGGGTGTTTACGAGCTTTCGCACACGGATTTCGAAGCAGTCGTTTCTTTTTCGTGGAGCATCCGCAGCGCAGGCGGTGCCACATTTTCTCGCCCCACAGCGCTTGCCGAAGCAGCAGGACAGCGAGATGCACACTCCTCCACATTCTGATTCAAGCTGATGCAACCCGAAGCATTTATAGTGTCCCCCCGCGCTCTCAACTAGCAATCTTTGGGTTGGAATAACGAAGGCATACCTCTTCCTTTGTCTGAACGAAATGATTGTTGACGGAAACGATCGTGTGTCCGATTTTGAGCCCCGCCCGCTCGACGGGTGAGCCTTGGACGACGGTTACGACCGCAGTTCCGTCGCATGACTGTTGTGTGTGTGTGTGTGATCTCAGTAATGGGTGTGTGTGTGTGTGTGTGGCTTTGCGGGACAAGGCAACCACCGACCAGACTCCTCTGTTGAGGATGAGCGCTCAACGGCAACGCGTGTTTAGAGAGCTTCACCGAGGACGTCTTAAGGCGGGAACATATCCACTGCTAGGGTGCTACACTGATAAACTACGATTCGCATCAACCGATCTCCAACAATGACGTTGAAAGTGATAATGTCAGAGCCGCCAACAACACACGAGGGGGAGGGAAGACTTTGGAAAGCACTATTATAAGAGCGCATAGTGGCTTGCACCATTGGAAGGCGCTTTGTTTTTGAACCGCGGGTCTTGATGTTCAGGAAACGGTCGCAGAGCGAAACCCTCACGCCCACGAACATTTCGCTGGCTTCTTTCCTCGCGAAGTGCTGCCCGAAGACATAAGCACCGTAGGCCGGCGTGCGAAAAAGAAGAACGCATACAAGCCCCCACTTCTCGTCGAGCGAAGAACGGGCGACGACTGCTTTCTGAAACCCGGCTGGGGTCGAAGGCCCGAGAGGCGATGTCAGAGGGGCTGCGACCACTGCGGGGGAGAGAGAAACGATCGGGTGCACCGAAGGCGGCGGCTGGGTCACCGGGCAGGTGAGGTCGATCATCTTGGAGATGTTGCACTGCCGCGTGGCCGCCAGCGCCTCGATCAGACGGTCTCGCTCCTGCATCAGCATCGCCTCGCGCTGGTTGTGCCGCTCCCGGGCTCCTCGGGCTTGCACAGCAAACGTGTCGATCCCTGCATTGTCATTTTTTTTAGAAACTTCCGGTAAACCCCAAAAAGAACGCGCTGCAGGGGCTAAGAGTGGTGCGCACAAAAATCGGGGTAGGCAGAATTCGATGAGCAAAGTCCACAGGAGCTGCGAAAACATTGAGTTCTACGCGTGCCGGATACATCGGCATGTCGAAAGCTGAAGAATGAATGGAATGATCAAAGCATCAAACTACAATCTCTGGTATCGGGGATTCTCTGATTCGTCAGATTTTCCTCGGTCCAGTCTGGTTTGAGTGACAAGAAACCTGGTTGATCCTGCCAGTAGTCATATGCTTGTTTCAAGGATTAAGCCATGCAAGTAAATGGATTAACAGTGGGTCTGCAGACGGGTCATTAAATCGGTGGCAATCTACGTGGTCGCATCGTAAAGGGTAATCATCTGGGTGCAGGGTCATGGAAGGGTCAGTCACTTTTGACGCGCTAATGTCGCGTGAACTCGCGGCACACTGAACGCATACCTTCTTGCAGAGCGAGCATGGTGGAGTTCACGGTTCGTAGGTCATGATGCGACTGGGTGACAACGGACTCGTCGCGGGGAGAGCTTTCAAGCTTTGCAAGCAGCGCGTCCCTTTGGGACACCATCGTGTCTTCACTGCGGCGGAACTTGTCGCGAATCTGCTTGTCGCGGTCATCCAGCTTGCTGAGCACGCACTGCACCGCTTCAATGTCCTCATCGATGGCGGCAAGGCGTTCTTCCAACTGCGATTCATCTGCGGAAAGAGAGGTCGAACTCGTTGCAAGAAAAGCACTGAAATAGAATAGGCGCGATGTTTGTTTTTGCGTGCCGGTCTGTGCGCTGTGTAGAGCAATTTAACAGCTGGCCTCACTCAACCTCAAAGGCGAGGACGTCAGTTCGCGTAAGTGATACCATAACTTTGTTGTTTGTGCGTGGCGCGTTTGAAGGCTGTTAAAACACACCCATCGAACCAGCAGCACCGTAGACAGACTCCGGCTCGAAAGGATGGCGTAACCGGTCGACGTAGTATGCATCCAGTTCGGCGCCGCTGCGAGAAATCTCTCGCTGGTCCTCTTCGAGAGCGGCGCCGAGCTTTTGCACCTCGGCGGAGCGCAGCCGCAAAGCGTGTTCGCCTTTCTGTTTGGCTTCTTCCATTTCGGTCGTGGCGCGCGCCTCTTCCTCGGCGAGGCTCTCCTCAATCCGCTTTGCCTTCAAATCCGCCGTTTCGATCTGCATCTGCAGCTCGGCCATCTTCGACTCGAAGTCCTTCTTCATTTGCTTGCCCTTGATAAAGAGCTCGCGCGTGTCGAAGTCCAGCTTCTGCTTTTCCGCTTCCTTCGCCTCCAGGCTCTGCATGAGACCGGCTGCTTCTACTGCGACACCTTCCAACTCTTGTATTCGCTGTAGGGCAACCTACGAGAGTGCGTAAAATTGCGCTTTTTATTTGGTGGGATCAGATTCCAGTTTTTCCGGGGTGGTTATTGCCTGGTTTGTGCCCGGTTCTGTTCTCGGTTGCTGGATCCGGTTCTGTTCTCGGTTGCTGGATCCGGTTCTGTTCTCGGTTGCTGGATCCGGTTCTGTTCTCGGTTGCTGGATCCGGTTCTGTTCTCGGTTGCTGGATCCGGTTCTGTTCTCGGTTGCTGGATCCTATGAGGATGCGGATCACACCAATATTTCTTCTGTAAGAAATGTCGTGGGTACGACATAATTCTGCACCGTGGATGTCGGACGAAAACTTGCCACCCGCCTGAAAATGACCTGAGCTTGATTACGCCCAACTCCTTATTACGACGACCTTGCAAGGCTCGACAACGTTCGATCGAGCAGGCTCACACGTAGATTCCCGAACAAGTTTGAACTCCTCCGAAAGCCCTTTCGTTTTGCTCAAACGTGCAGTAGTATTGGTCCAACATGCTGTCGCCATGTTCGAAGCCTCCCTCCCACCCACTGTCCCTGATGGCAGCTCCGCTCTCTTCTCTCTCTCTAAGAACACTCGAAACAGTTTGAAAAAAAAAACGCTTGTTGAGGGTGCACACCTCCAGCTGCTGCTGAGCGTCTTTCAGCTCGGATGCCTCGTCGATGTCAAGGTTCTGAGCTTCGTCCTCCTCTGGAGGCTCGCGAAGGCGGGCCACCTCGAACTGCAAGTCGGTCCGCTTCCGGACAAGCGTTTCGAGCGCCGTCGATTTCGTGGCTGCTGTGCGCTTGGCCTGCGCGGCCAAGGCAGCCGCCCGTGCCGCCTCCTTGTCGGCTATCTCCGAGACGAGGTTCAGCTTCTGTGTCAGCTTCCCCTCGCTTTCGGCGATTGAATCCTCGAGCGCGGAAACCTGGAAGGCGTGGGTAGGTACTGGTTCCCGCCGCTGTGTTCCTACGAAGGAGAAACAATGAGGATCCGTGTGCGTGGGGAGGGTTGACCTTCTAAAACCCGTACTGCTCAGGCAGCTTCATTTTGCAGGCTCACGTCTCCTCGCGCATACGTAAATACCAGGGCTTGTATCTTCTTCGGCACAGGTAGTGCAGTCTAGTGGTCTAGCTTAGTTCGACGTTCCTTGTTAGCAAGCACAGAGCGTGGCAAAGCTGCACCGCGGCCGGTCCAAATAAGCCCGAGTTGCTGGGATTTGTGGGTTTCGTACTTGACCAACAGGTCCACCCTCACGCACGCCAACTCCGCCTTCGGTATAGGTCCTTTCAGAGCTTCTTGCACTCCGTTCTTGATCCTTCGCGTGAAGGACACCTGGCAGATCTCGAGCGGCAACCCCGGCGACGATGTGCCCGCCTGCGTTCAGATTTTGTAGCGCTCCTTTAAAAAGTCACTGCGGGTGGCAAACCTTCTGCGTGTACTCGGCGTTGAGTTCCGTCATGGTCGCTTCGTGCTCGTCAGATTCGCGGGCCATGGCTTCGGTGAGCTCATCGGTTGTGGCCTGCAAAAGCTCGATTCGCTTCACGACTTCCTGCATTTCTGACGCCATCGTGAGGTGCACGTCCCACGTGTCCGTTCGCACAGCCGAGGCTTCGGTGATCTTCTGCGTGAGGTCAGCAATGCTCGCGTCTAGCCGCGCGCGCTCGGCCGACTTATCCGCAATGTCCTTCTCGACAGCCTCGATATCGGTGTGCCACGACTGCGATGGAGGTTGGCAGAGGTGCCTGAAATCTGGCCACGGAGCAGATTAAACGAGCCCAGCTAAAAAAGGTGCGGTTGCAGGAGGTGCCCTGCTTCTGGCCACGGTGCAGATTAAACGAGCCCAACCAAAAATACTCGAGGGACTGCCTTGTGCTCATTTCAACGGAGGCTGGAGGGGGAGAAAACAATACAACTACAAAGTAGGTCTTTTTTTGTTCAACGCTTACGCCCGCCACTAAACCCAGATTTACCTGTGTTTCGTGTGGGCTACAGCACATTTACCATTTTGCAACTGGCAGTTTCCTCAAGTATTTCCTACAAAGCAGGTGCTTAGGAGGTGCAGGCCCGAACCATCCCTCTCCTATGTAGAAAAATCGTATATTTCAAAGGTGCGCACAAACAAAGGGAGCGTCGGATCCGGTTTTCTGTACCAACCCCGCCCCGCAGTGTAGTGGGCATCTTTTTCCGACACTGGACCGAAGGGGGGCCTCAATATCAAGCGTTAGCGCAATTTCCTTCGTAAGCTGTCACCTGAGGGGTAACCTCAGGGCCGCCCACGTGATAAAGCCGTTAAGCACTGGGAACTTTTAAGTACACGGACCACACGGATCTGCATGCACTGCCGTTAAGCAGCGGCTGCCGACTTATCCCACCACCTTTTACATGTAGTTGGTTATCAATGAGTAGACTACATTATAGAGAGAGTAGCGTTGGCCCTCTTACAGATGACACATAAAAGACAGGCACACCGTCTTCATTTGTTCGATGCTGCTGATCTTGGCGCGCACCTTGTCCGCGAGCGGCTCCTTGTGCGGGATTTCCTGCACGAGCGTCTCGGGCGACAGCCGGCAGTCCCGCGGCAGGTCGATGCCCATGCCTTCGCAGAGGCGCCGGCGGTCCAGCGAGAGGGCGAACGACGCGGTTGCGTGGTGCTGCAACTCGTCGTCGGACTGCCCAATGGCTGCTAGGTGCCGAGCTTCCTCTTCGCGCAGGGCGTGCAGCTGCTCGGTGAGGTGGTCACGCCGGGAGTCGATGTCTTGTCGTTCGCGGGAGATGGACCGGACGGTGGCTTCTCGGGCGGCGCGCGTGCTTAGGCGGAGCTGTTCTTCCTCGTGCTCCTGGCGGCGTTCTAGGTCGAACGTCCTCTTCCGGTGCTCGAGCTCGCGCGTCAGGAACGCGTGTGTCTTGTCGTACACGTCTTGCGACGGGGCTCTCCTGCTCTGCTGCGGCGCGTGTGTCACCGCCGCCGCCTCCCTGCGCTCGACGGCGGCGGGCGAGCGGGCGGGGGCCGTCGATTTCACGCTGGACAGCGTCGCCTTCTGCTCGCGCGCCGACAGCATCTGCGGCATCGTGACGCTGGTCAGGGTCAGCACCGTGCCCTGCGGGTCCCAACCGGCAGGCTTGTGGAAGTCGAGGCGGGCGCGCAACGCGTCCTTGTTCTTCAGCTTCTCCGTCTCCTGCAGCGGGCGGCCGGTGAGCTGCCGATACAGCGACGACAGGACGTGCCGCACGTTCTTCACCTCCGACATCGCCTCGCACCGCAACGCGAGGGAATGCTGCCCTCTGACGTTGACGCCCACCCACTTGTCGTTCGACGTGACAACCGACTCGATGTCCTCAATCCGGATGCACCGCGAGTTGCGGGAGTCCATGTACAGCGTATACAGCGCGCGGGATCCGATGACGAGGATGCGGCGCTGCTGGCGGTAGTTGGCGTTGCCGCTCATCTTCTGGACGACGCCGAAGTAGTAGACGACGGTGAAGCCCTGCCCGCTCACGAACAGCGACTTGAAGTGCGGCAGCAGCTTTTCCGGAACGCTCGACAGGTTGACGAAGGCGAGGCCTGTGGTCGGGTCGATGCCGCGGAGCCCATCGCCGGTCACCTCGGGCAGGTCCCCGGAGCTGACCACCCAGCCCCCCACGGGTGAAGGGCCCGCTTCGCCCCGCGGCGAAGTCGTCATGGGGACGCCAACGCGTCCAGCTTCGCCACCCTCCTCCCTTTTACTACCCTGGTTGATGTGTGGTTTAAGAGTGGTTTCGCGCTCCCCCCACCTTGAGTCTTTTACTCGTGTTGACGGCGCTGTGACGAAAGCGACTTCATGCATATAGAAGTCTGTGTTTGCCCCGGATCTCTGGATCGCGTCCGTCTCCTTCTTGTGGTCGCTGATCCTATATCTCGTTTGTCGTGCGGGTCTTTCCCTCCTTTGTCACGTGTCACGTACTGCCTGTGTCGCCACGATGGGCAGACCGAGTGTGTAGACACAGGCAGCGAGCGATGTGAGTCTGGTTCGCAAGGCGCGGTGACGGAAAGCGACTCAATCCATGCGTATACCCTTGATTTGAGTGCGTGGGCCCCGCCCCCTTTTCCACGGCACTCGCCGGAGGAAAGCCTCCCTTGGCTTGGCCCGGGATCTCTTTTTGTGTGTCTTGTCGTGTAGGGGTAGTCCCACATGACCTCACGTCTGTCAACACGTGTTCGGTAGTGACAGCACGTGGGATCCCTTCGGTTCTTTGTCTGGCAGCTTCCTCGAGCATTTTCTTCCACGCTGGCGCTCTGTTGTTAAAAAAGAATGAAGAACATGAAGCGTCGCGACAAAAAGAAATAGAGAACCCCCTTCCGAACGTTGAGTCTCAAGAGAAGAATGCGTCATCGCAGTTCTTCGCTGTCCCTTCCTAAAAGCCTTTGCACGACGCACCCGCGCGCCTCGCGAAGAGGGAGTGGGAGGGTCGAGAGGAGAGAAGAGGGAGCACCTCTTAGCGCGCTTGTCTTGCATGCCGGGGGGGGAGGTGGGGTGGCACGAAGCTCTGCGCTGCTGGTTCTCCATTCCAAGGTAACTCCTGCTGGTGAGCTTACGCAGGATGACGAACAGGCAGTCCAAAAAAATGCCCCGCATGGTGCATTCGACAAAGCTGCGAACTCAAGAGGTTCACGCTACGCCTTCAAAAGTGGCGCGCGCGCCCGAGGAGGCTTCGTGCAAAACTCTGCACAGCAACATAAATACCACCTCCACAAGCCATCTGCTAGGGGAGGCGACGGAGCTCAGAACTGCACTTTGAAAAGAAGTTTTCGCTCGCCGGTTTCCGAGCACGAATGGTTCGTAGCTGTGCATGCGCATCGGTGCACGAGCCGCTGAGGGGGTGCCGAACTCGGCGTGCGTGTCCTAAGCAGTCAACAGGCGTTCACTCATGCGGCCTTGGGGGTGACGCTAACGTCTTGAAGAGAGATGATATCCCCGAAGACACCAGCTGCGGTCACCTGCATTTTGTGGTTTGATGAACGTCAGTTCGTTGCCTTTCGGCCTTTGTGTTCATACATTCTCATTGCTCTGCAAGTTTCCGTCCTTCTCATAGAGCGTGGTGGGGAAATTTTTGTAGGAAAAAGAAACTTGTTTCTTTGAAGACTAATAATAATCCGAACGACAGGTTTGCCGCTCCAATCCGACCACAGAAACAAAGGAGCTTGCTTCCCCTCCCTCCCTTCCCGCTTGCTTCATTTTTCTTCGGAGTTCCCGTGGCACCACTTCATGCAGCAAGATCAGCAGCTTCCCGGCTTCACCTTTTCCAACCATACGGCGCGCGGCAAGCAGAGCAGGAGCGGTGGACGAGAGTGACAGACACAAGCACAGGAGTGAAGATTTTACTGCCTGTCACCTGACTTTTCTACATCCGTGAGAGCTACTTTTCTTGCACGCATAACTACTTTTCTTGCACGCATAGCTACTTTTCTTGCACGCATAGCTACTTTTCTTGCACGCATAACTACTTTTCTTGCACGCATAACTACTTTTCTTGCACGCATAGCTACTTTTCTTGCACGCATAGCTACTTTTCTTGCACGCATAACTACTTTTCTTGCACGCATAGCTACTTTTCTTGCACGCATAACTACTTTTCTTGCACGCATAACTACTTTTCTTGCACGCATAACTACTTTTCTTGCACGCATAGCAGTTTTGGTTTCCAGGTGCTTTTGTGGGCAATACAGGTGCATTCGTGGGCAATCCGGTGTCTTCGTGGGCAATTCAGGTGCATTCCTGTGGAAGTCACAGTGCCAAAGAACAGCAAGGGACAAGGTTGACGCGCATGATCTGACACTACTGAGCGAACGGAAGAATGATTCGAATGGCAGGACCAGCTCATTCGTTGCAGGATGCGGAGCAGGAGTCGGAGACCGCCAGTGCCATGGAAACTTGGGAAGCTGACGTGCAGCGTACATTGTGTGAGCCGACTGTGCTGTTGTACACGACAGGAACTTGGCCAGTAGCTGGTGTGTGGCACGCCATCTTTCTTGGCCTTCGGCGTCCCCCACACCCTGTGCGTAGCTCTCTCGGACGCAGAAAAGTCAGGTGATGCGGCAGTAAAGCAATCTTCTTACCTCGAGACGTCGTTTTCTTGCACTCGGTTTTCAAGATTGCCACTCGAGCCCTGCGGGATCTCGTGGCAATCTGGAAAACCTCGTGCAAGAAAACGACTTTTCTCTCGGTGAATAAATAGCTATTATTGCTGCTGACCACATGAAGTGGTGCCACGGGAACTCCGAAGAAAAATGAACCAAGCGGGAAGGAAGGGAGGGGAAGCAAGCTCCTTTGTTTCTGTGGACGGATTGGAGCGGCAAACCTGTCGTTCGGATTATTATTAGTCTTCAAAGAAACAAGTTTGTTTTCCTACCTACCCCCCCCGTGATTGTGTCGCCTACCTGAAGGCACCTTCTCCTAAAAGGCGACACTAACACGGGAAGCCGTTGGTGAGGATGAGACATTCTTCATGCAAATACAGGGAACCCTATTGAGAACCGTCTTCCCGTCTTAGTGTCGCCTCGCGTTTTCAGGCAAAAAGGCGACACTGACAAGGGGAAACAGAGGCGACACTAACACGGGGGGGAAAACTTAGTTTAATGTTTAGGCAGGACACTGCCTCTCATGCATGTTTGATGCTAGCATCAAGTCTTCTTCGAATTAGGGGGGGAAAATGTTCTTCGGGGGGGGGTAGGTACAAAAATACTCGAGGGACTGCCTTGTGCTCATTTCGAAGGAGGCTAGAGGGAGAGAACACACAAATTGTTGAACGCTTACGACCGCCACTAAACCCAGATACACCTGCGTTTCGTGTGGGCTACAGCACATTTACCTCCTTTGATCTATCGCAACTGGCAGTCTCCTCAAGCATTTCCTACAAAGCAGGTGCTTATACAAAATAAAAAGGGGGGGAAGGAGAAGACATACCGCAGCGCCGGCTCCGGGCCCCTTGATGACGCACGGGTTGGTGTCGTAGCGGAGGGTTTTCATGATGCAGATGTTGTCCGATCCGCTGAGGCCGGCCGCGGGGTGCGCGAGGGGCACGCTGAGGAGCTCGAGACGCATCTTCGGCGTGCCGCTGTGCGTGTCGAACGACGCGATGAACCGGAGCACTTCGCCGTTTGCCTCCGCCTTGGCCCGGCGCTGCTCAATGGCGGAGTCGCAGTCCTTTTCGAGAGCGGCGAAGAACTCGTCGACGTTCGACGCTTTGATGCACGACTCGGGCAGAATCGACACGATTTCCACGTCTTCCAGCGACACGTCGTATCCGCTGTCTCTGGCCAGAATCACGATCTTCCGAGCGACGTCGGACCCGTTCAAGTCGTCTCTTGGGTCGGGTTCGGTGAACCCAAGCTCCTTCGCCTTCTTCACGACCTTCGAAAACAGCACGTCCTTCGTCAGGTTGTTGAACAGGAAAGCGAGCGTTCCGGAGAGAATGGCTTCGATGTGGACCACCTGGTCACCCGACGCGACGAAGTCGTTCAGCGGCTTGATGATCGGCAGCCCAGCGCCGACGTTGGCCTCGTAGCGGAAACGCGGGCCCTCCGGCTTGTGCGCGAGTTCCATCACCTCGTTTCTGTAGGCAAGATCGCCGGAGTTCACCTGAGAGGGTTCGTATTACATTCGGAGAGAAAAACACGACTCGCTTGATATCACGCATTACATGGTATACACCGTAGCAGCATGGTGCCCTCTACCAGCATATAGTGTAACGGATGTGCCGCCCCAGCCAAACTCCCCACCTGACTGGTGTCTCCAAACGAGGATTCGCGAGCCGAAGCCCGTTTGTCGCTGGAAACGGATAAGCTACGGATCCGAAGACCCTAACCCCACAAGGGAGCAGCTGCCGTCTTCCCATCATTGGATAAGTAAAGCGACAACAAGCGTAGTGGTATTTCATTGTTGCGGCCCCCCACCTATTCTACACCTCTCGTGCGAAGTGAGCCCGGATCTGAGTGGAGGGGACCTCTCCAGCGCGTCCCGACGCAGAACCGTGTGTGAGTGAGCGTGAAATTAATTGCGCCGCGTAATTACACTTGTCAGGGATGGCACAACAGTGTGAAATACTCGACGTAGCTGCTTCGACTCCGAATGGAAGGGGGGAAATATAGAGGTAAGGGGCAAATACATTACAAACACAATCTGATTTGTTCTTCGCTTACACCACAAAACGTCTTTTTTCCCGGCTGGCGGACTTTTCTTCCCTCGTACGGACTGGTGCCCAAAAAAGTCAAGCCCAGGTTGAAACCCACCTGAATCCGTATTCAGGAAAACTACGCAAGAAATAACAGCAAAATAATGCCGAAATGAGTGCGAAGCGAGTCCCGAGATTCCTTCGCAGAGCTGCTGCCAGACGTGGGCAAGGAGCGGTGGGCCAACAGCTTCCTCAAGTACTGGGGCATCTAAAGGTTCAAGTACTGGGGCACCTAAAGGTTCAAGTACTGGGGCATCTAAAGGTTCAAGTACTGGGGCACATAAAGGTTCAAGTACTGGGGCACCTAAAGGTTCAAGTACTGGGGCATCTAAAGGTTCAAGTACTGGGGCATCTAAAGGTTCAAGTACTGGGGCATCTAAAGGTTCAAGTACTGGGGCACCTAAAGGTTCAATTACTGGGGCATCTAAAGGTTCAAGTACTGGGGCATCTGAAGGTTCAAGTACTGGGGCATCTAAAGGTTCAAGTACTGGGGCACCTAAAGGTTCAATTACTGGGGCATCTAAAGGTTCAAGTACTGGGGCATCTAAACGTTCAAGTACTGGGGCATCTAAAGGTTCAAGTACTGGGGCATCTAAAGGTTCAAGAATGGTAAGATATTCCGATTCCTTACCGAGAAGGACTTGATGGGGTACTTTAAACACACGAAGGATGGGTTGTGGCCAATACATTGTAGAAGCACCTGTCAATGCGAACAGCTGCCTTGCCTCCTGGTGGAACATTCACATGCGCAACAAATTCCCGAAGACCCCCATCCTGCTGAAGAAATGCCAATCTGGCCAGAAGCAAAAGCAGCAACTACATGCACTTCAGATGAAATCTAGCATTTCGGGGGAAGGCTGGCACAGCGCCCCAGGACGCGTCACATCTCAGTGAGTCGAACACGGGAGCAGCACCACCTCTGCAATCGGGAATAAAAGTCCGCCAGCCGGAAAAAAAATATCATTCCTCCGGGAAATTTTTCAGGACAATTGGCTCGGGACGTTTTTCTCCCTCGCATTCGGCTCGGGAGAAAAACATCCCTCGGGCCATTTTTTCCCCCTGTGGATTTCGCTCCCTCGCCTCCCGGCTCGGGACCAAAAAACCACTTCCGGGGGAAAAAGCCCTGCTATTTCCCGGAGGAAAATCTATATTTTCCACGCCATGTCACTGCGTGAGCAAGGACTGTGGATCATCTCCATTCATATGGATCATCTCCATTCATATTGCAAGACTGCTTTCAGTCACAAAGCCCACTACAGTCAAATCGAGAGATCAGTCTTTCGAGCGACGCTCAACTGCTGATGATCAAAGACTCTTCTTTTTGAATCAACAAAGATTCATGGAGCAAGAAAAAAGCAGACCTTCTTGTTGGCGGTGACGACGCTGATGTTGCATTTCAGTGCGTGAGCGTATGCTGGGGAGACGGCGTCGCTTGCAGTGCAGTCGACGAAAATGGTCTTCGACAGGCCAAGTTTCGCGCCTTCGTTGACGAAGTCGATGACGGAGCCTTCTTTTCCTTTGGCTGCGAGCGTGTCCTTCGCGTGCAGGAAGTCGAGACCTTCCGCGCAGGTGATGAACTTTTTGCTGTTGGCAATCCCGACCAGACGGATCGACACGTTCTTGCACTTGGACGCGGCGAACTGCTGCAGCAGCGCGCTGCCGATGAGCCCCGGTCCGGCGAGGAGGACGTTGAGGGTTGTCATTTTTTGGTGAGGTGTCTTCTTGATTTCTTGTTTTTTTTCCCCCTGCATTTCGTCCGGGTTTGCTACATTATTTGGGGAAGAGGCAGCGGGAGGCAACGAAAACTGTTTGCGTGAACGAAGGGCGAGGGGGAGCAAGAACGTGCACACAATAGATATACACCGCAGGAGCGTTTTAAAAAGACACAAGGTTTTGACCCTGCATGATATCATGCAGGGTCAAAACCTTGTGTCTTTTTGGAAATGGCCAAAAAAAAATTTCTGGAAAAAAGTGGGTTTTTTGAATTTTAAAAGTTTGGAACAAACTCTGCAGTAATTTTTGAGGAAGTTGAGCAAATTTTTTTTTTTCCAAAATTTTGTTTAGGGCTCCATCGGCCCCGCGGGAGCGTTTTAAAAAGACACAAGGTTTTGACCCTGCATGATATGACCCCTATATGACCCCTATATGACCCCTATATGACCCCCATATGACCCCTATATGACCCCTATATGACCCCCATATGACCCCTATATGACCCCTATATCATGCAGGGTCAAAACCTTGTGTCTTTTGAAAATGGCAGCGCGGAACCTGAGTGTCTGCAGACAGGACAGCGGTGCGAGTCAGTGCTTTCCAGGCGGCTGTTTTCGTAGCTCGTCACAGCCAGACTACGGGGGCAAACTTCAACGCGATGTGCTACGGGGGATACCTGTAGTCTGAACACATTGTTTCTACGGTGGCAGGGCTGTACACCACTGCGCTTATAGCTTGGTCCCGTTACTTCTACGGTGGCTGGGGGTTGTTCATCAGTGCGCTCATGAAAGGTCGCTGCTGAGATGTCTTGGGGTTGCTGGTCACTGTTGTTCGGATGTCGAGAAGGTTCCACGAAATGAGTAAGCCGTGGATCGTTTCCGACCCCCGTAACCCGCGCTTGCGCAAACTCGAGAGATTTGGTCAATTCTCCCAACGAGAAGCAAGCATCAAGTAAGAACGAAGATCCCTGCAAACGACGCAACGAATGGTGTACGACTTCAAGCGGAAGCTAGGGTCGAATTCGCTCTTGCCTTCTTTTTTTTGTGCGGGTGCGTGCTTCCTCCGGCAATATCTCAGCACAGTTTTTGGTTGCGCACGGATTCTTCTTTCTCGCATTTGTGCTGTCACTGTATTAGAGTGAACGTGTCCTCGGAAAGAAGTACACGTCCAGCGCACAGTGTGGCTTCCGCTACACAGTATCGTACGGTCGCGCGTGTGAACCGGGAGAGTTATCAACACTACCCTGGATCTATAGTACCGGGGGTAAGAACCAACGCTTTAACAGCGGGGTCTGAATGAAACAGGTTGATCCCGTTTGGCGCTTTGGAAAGCCCAAGAGGAACCCCCCAACAAGGGAACCGACTTCCTTCTCACTTTCACCTTTCGGAGTACTTGAGGTTGCTTGCCTGCACACATAAGGTCCTTCCATAGTGGCTTTTTAAGTCCGCTTTTGTTTCCGATGAAACGGTCCGCGATTAATGACTGCTAGCGTCGCTCTAGTATCGACCTTTTTGAAACCGGAGAACTGCATCGCGACGCCTTCAACAAGTCATCTGGCCGCTTACAGTTGTAGCAAGAATTATTAAGCCCAACGATCACATTCAGTCACTAGCACCCCAGGCACGTCCATAACATCAAGGTTCAGTCTGAGAGGGCTGAGGGGTATCCCTCGAGTTTACCGTTCCTTGTTGTCCTACGAGAAAAGGAACGGTGCTGACAGCCATAGGGGTCGTCAACGAGAGTCCGCATCATGAATGACCGGCTACTCGCATCCAACAGGGAATTACGCCACACGACATATAGCTTCGTGGCACCCCCTGGGGTTTTCAGATATCGCGGTAGACTCGCACCTCGTTTTCAAGATAGGCGACGGTCCGTGCGAGTTTGGCCAGGCTCACGGTGCCACCGAGGGTGGCCGACTTCGAATTGGCGTCGAGCTTGCGCACGGTCACCCCGCACAGCGGCGTGAGGTCGGGCAGCGTGGTGAACTTCTTGAGGATGGACACTAGCTTCAGCTGCTTGCCGTGCAACCGGCGAGCCTCGGAATCCAGCCAGCCCATCGTGCTCTGCCGCGCCTTCATGAGCGTCGTCGCCTTCCCTAATATGTCCACGACGGCCCCCACGTGCAGGTCCCAAGCCTTGAGCGGCTCGTTTTTCCGGTTGTACATCGCGACTTTCATCGGCACGGTGCTGTCGTCGACCATGATCTCGAACACTTCGCTCGCGCTGTGGTACAGGATCAGCATGTAGCGCTTCTGCCCGCCTTCGAACCACCAGCTGTGTAAAGGAGAAGCTCATTGCTGCGACGGATCAAGAGTAGTAGTACGTGTCGTGGGGAACGAGTCAGGGAGAAGAGCGGAGCAATCTTTACAAACAAACGAGTGACTTAAGGTAGCCGCTTGAGCGGCGCCAATCCGAGCGCACACAGCTGTAGTGACGCGTCGGCAGTATTTGCACTTCAAGATGGGGCTGCCGTCATGAGCGTCGACGGCTAGCGAGTGTCAGCAGAGGGTGCAGTGGTCGGAGCAAGCTTGACGGATCAAGAAAAGAAATGCGTAATTTTGGTTTATTCTTTTGCTTTTCGTTGTCGACAACATTATTTACTTTCAGCGTCTTTTCATGCCTTTTAGTGACGGTATTTCGGGTTTTCTTTCTTTACCATGGATTTTCTGGACTTCATGGTGCCATAGATTTGTCGTACTCTCTCTATGCCGCCCACGTCATGAGTAGTAGTAGTAGTATGTGTCATCCTAATCCGGGAACAAGTCAGGGAGAAGGACGGAGCCATCTTTACAAACAAACGAGTGACATAAGGTGGCCGCTTGAGCGGCGCCAATCCGAGCGCACACAGCAGCAGTGACGCGTCGGCAGTATTTGAACTTCAGGATGGGGCTGCCGTCATAAGGGGAGGTAACCCGCCAGATCCGTCCTGTCGTGGCCTCGGCCAGATCCACCGACGGATCAATAAAAAGGATAGGCACGGAGGTCTTCTTCGTTTGTAGCCACATGCAACGTATGAGGAAACTGCCCAACTGCCGAACCTGACTTGCTTCGGCAAGTCAGGTTCGTAACAATTTGTGACGGACACCTAAGCTTCGGCAAGTTAGGTTCGTAACAATTTGTGACGGACACCTAAGCTCTCACCACTTGTTGCTCTCTGAAGTTTCCCTCAGGGTGGCTAGAACCAAAACAGGACTTACGGCAGGTAGAGTGAATGGCTGGAACCATTGGGGGAAATCGCTTCCTCGACCCAACCTAAACAGGGCTCTCTTCTTTGGTTATTTCTGCCCGGAGCGTCCAGGACTGGCGCTCCATGGCGGGTGGAAATACTGCTTGGGAAGGGCAAAGGGCGGCACACCTCTCGAACTCCATGACTTCAGGCACGCTGCTAAATTGCTGCGCAACGGTGAGCATGTCGACGTCATCGGCGCTGTGCATGAGTTTTGAGACGGTAAGAGCTGAGAGGAAGGGGTAGTCCCCTCCCCGAGGGTACACTCCCTAGAGGAATTATAGTTGGTAAGCTTCGCGTGGCGCAAGGCGGGCGCCTGGCGGCGCCGAAACAAGCACAAAACAGCACAAGCGACGGTAGCATGTACACGTCAGGATAAGACTTGCTGCCGACGGCGTAAGGTACAGTGCTCGGAGCTAGCTTGAATGCGGCAAGCCGGCAGGCAGTTTGATGCAGTTTCAGGAAATTGGGTAGCCTGGCTCAATGTGAAAATACTCGAGGAACTGCCTTGTGCTTACTTCGAAGGAGGCTAGAGGGAGAAACAATAACTACAAAGTGGGTCTTTTTTGTTGCACCCGCCACTCAACCCAGATTTACCTGTGTTTCGTGGGCTACAGCACATTTACCTCCTTTGATCTTTTGCAGCTGGCAGTCTCCTCAAGCATTTCCTACAAAGCAGGTGCTTATACAAAAAAAGAACCGCTTTGGGTTCCGTCTTTCTTGGCAAGTCCGTGCGTTCCTGCGGCAGCATTGTTCCGGGTTCTCATCTTCGGGCGAAGTTCAGTCTGAAGTACATTGGCCGCAGCAAAACTTGAGGGCTGCAGTGCAGCAGGCTCTACATTACTGAGCCGGTCCAACCCCTGCTGATAGACTGCAGACTGCGGATAGACAGCAGTGTGAACTTGAAATGCAGGTACCACAAGGGGTAGGCTTGCAGTGTCATAGGCTAGGGTTACTTGATAACGTCGTCCGAAGACTATCTCAATGCGTTTGGGCGATGATGATATGGGATCGGCTGGTGATATCCAGCTCCGTTCTTTGAACGCCGCGCTTTTCGCGCCGCGTGATTTTTCTTGAATTTATGCGGATAAACAGCAGCTGGCAGTTTGATGCAGTTTCAGGACATAGAGGTGGAGTGGCTCAAATACACCAATAATGGCGCTCGCTACTTTCGGGGACACTGGCAGAGTTTCGGTGCCGAAAAGAAGACCTTGCCGCATCGCAAGCGGTGACCCAAAGAAACGACAGACCTGACCGTTGCGGCCTTCGTGCTGTGAACGGGCATTCGCGAACTTCTCCGCCCGCCACTCGCCGTATATGGGCAAGGTCCCGAAAGCCCCGCGCAGCCCCTTCTTTCTTGACTCGCCGCTTTTTCTTTCCTGCGCCGCCGCGCGCGGAGGCGTTGGATAAATGTCCTGCAAACGTTAGGTATTGCTGTGAAAGCGTGCTTCGAATACCAGACAGGCGTTTGCTTGTTCGTCGTTGATAGCCCATCTACTGCGAGGCGGCATAACTAAGCTGGTCCGCCCGTCCCTGGTGCTACGTGTCAAACCCACAAGCCGCACTGAAAGGGAGATGTGCCAATCCTTGAGGACGCAGCACAGCCTGATCCTGATTTACTGGAAAGGGATTTGAGTCGCAATGTCTGCCGTTGTCTATCACGGCTTGCCACGTTGCACCACGGTCTATCAGATCAACCCTGTCTTCTGGAGTTGCATAGAATAGCCTGGTGCTGTCTTTCGCAGACTCCATAGTCGTCTCCGTCCATCAAAACTACCTGCGAGGATCGGGCCCGGTGCCAAAATCAAGAGAACAACATCTTGCGAAAAGGAACGAGTTCGCATCCTTCGTAATGACATCACCGTTAGAAAGCAAGCTCGGGAGGGGCAGGAGAGAGAGAGAGAGAGAGAACATTTCCGGATTTCGGGTTTCGCACTGACGAAGTAACCGACGATCGATCGATGATGGTGAAAATACTCGAGGGACTGCCTTGTGCTCATTTCGAAGGAGGCTAGAGGGGGAGAAAAAAGTACAACTACAAAGTGGGTCTATGTTGAACGCTTACGCCTGCCACTGAACCCAGGTTTACCTGTGTTTCGTGTGGGATACAGCACATTTACCTCCTTTGTCTATCGCAACTGGCAGTCTCCTCAAGTATTTCCTACAAAGCAGGTGCTTATACAAAAAAATACTCGAGGGACTGCCTTGTGCTCATTTCGAAGGAGGCTAGAGGGGAGAAAAAAGTACAACTACAAAGTGGGTCTATGTTGAACGTTTACGCCTGCCACTGAACCCAGGTTTACCTGTGTTTCGTGTGGGATACAGCACATTTACCTCCTTTGTCTATCGCAACTGGCAGTCTCCTCAAGCATTTCTTACAAAGCAGGTGCTTGTACAAAAACTAAAGTATAAATATTGTTCTTCGCGAGCACAGAGAATAACCTCTGACTGAGGGATTTCTGTACGAGCATTTTATTTGGTCGGTTTCGTTTCAGTATTCCCCATGTGCAGCCGTTGTACCCGAAAATGTTCCTTGAGTGCGGCAGTACTATTAAAAAATGAGACGCAACGCGTGTGTGTCAGGATGACCCTCCGGCAGATGACTATTCGGACACGCCCCGTCTCCCTGAGAACACTCGGCTGTTAGGCCGAAGGCGGTTAATCAACTAACGTGTAAAGTTAAAACCCTTTTTACCGTCAGCGGCAGAAAATCAGGAGGGGAATCAGGGTGCGGTCAGATAAAGACTGAGGCGGTGGTCCCGTGGACCAACCTGCGCTCGGCTGAAAGGAACGCGCTTCTCCCCCACGCTGGCCCGTGCCAGCGCTTGACAAAAAAAACCAGGAGCACTTTCGGCACTTGTCTGTTAGGCGGTTCGGGTATTAGCTGTTTTTCGGGTGCGGTGGCGGCTTGCTGCTAAATCAAGAGCGCGTGCTTCTCCGAGGGATTTGCGTTGACCTGCGCTCGGATAAAAGGAACGCAGGTCTCCCCCACGCTGGCCCGTACCAGCGCTTGACAAAGGAAACCAGGAGCACTTTCGGCACTTGTCTGTTAGGCGGTTCGGGTATTAGCTGTTTCTCGGGCGCGGTGTGTCCACCAACCACCAGCGGCTTGCTCGCGTGCTTCTCCGAGGGATTGCGTGCGGCTACAAGGGAGGGGAGGCAGCGGTTCAGCTGGCGCTCGCCTTGACCTCAGGCTCATCGTCATCGAAGTCCGATTCGGCGTGTTCTTGGAGTAACTGTTGGAGAAGCGCGGGGTCGATCTCCTGGACGTCATCATATGCCTCAGGGTGCGCCAACATGTCGAGAACCTGTGTGTGTGTGTGTGTGTGTGTGTGTGTGTGTGTGTGTGTGTGTGTGTGTGTGTGTGTGTGTGTGTGTGTGTGTGTGTGTGTGTGTGTGTGTGTGTGTGTGTGTGTGTGTGTGTGTGTGTGTGTGTGTGTGTGTGTGTGTGTGTGTGTGTGTGTGTGTGTGTGTGTGTGTGTGTGTGTGTGTGTGTGTGTGTGTGTGTGTGTGTGTGTGTGTGTGTGTGTGTGTGTGTGTGTGTGTGTGTGTGTGTGTGTGTGTGTGTGTGTGTGTGTGTGTGTGTGTGTGTGTGTGTGTGTGTGTGTGTGTGTGTGTGTGTGGTGCCGGTCATGCTTCCAGGCACTTCTCGTCAGACAATACGAAGAGCAGAAACTCCATGGGCCCCGTAGAGATGTCCCGCAGCACATCTTCTGACGGCGGCAAAGTTTGCGACTGCGTACGCAGCTTCGCGCTCTCCGCTGTCGACAATCTTTGTCGACAACTTGCCTTTGTTTGTGCGCTCGCAGAACCGCGATTGCGTTCTCTAGGCAAGCAGCTTACAGACACTGCGTGCGTATGTATCGAATTTGGGAATGTGCGGGCTTCTTGTGGTTCTGCATCTTTTCGGTGCCAGGCCCTTGAGTTTGCCACGCCAAGGCTGTTCACACCGCCGGTTCGCCCAGCGGAGCGGTTTGCCTTCTGTTTTCTCGCCAGAGTACGTGCCCAGTCAGTGAGCAAACGGTTTGACCGGGAGGGGAAAAGAAAAGGCGTGTTCGCTTGTACGTGCCGGGGGAGGATTCGCCTGTTGGTGATGAAACGTGATCGTTGGGCTAATCTTCTCCCAAACACGCTGCCAGCGTTCTCTTTCGTTTACAATGCATTGTTACCATGGAAAAGTTCGCTTGTTTGCGAGCGGGCGGGGGTTGCAAGAACATGCTTGGAATGGCCTACATGTGCTCAACACTGCCAGCTTCACAAACACTACAGAGTCTGACATGACACAAGAGATGACGGCGAAGCCGGCGATGCAGATCATCGCAATAGATTATTTCCAGTCTAATCCAAACTATCAGAGGCTATCAGAGTCTAACAACAGTCTGTCAGCAGGCTGTCAGAGTCGATAACAGTCTATCAGCAGGGGTGAACCGGCTCGCGTACTGCAGTTCGCTGAGGGAAGTGGCACATCGGATTGTTCAACAGTGCTCGATTTCTATTCGGACCAACAGTAGCTGGACGGCAGGTAGTGGTCGAAGGAAAACAACATCCCACCCTCCCTTTGCCCCAGTTGATCGTCTTGGTGGACGTTGGTACGCCCAAACCGTTCCCTTCTCACCATCCCCGGAAATTGAAACGGGCGGACCTGCGCGAGCTCCTGCAGCTGCTCGTCCGGGACGTGCTGCTTCGCCTCCGGGTCCGTGAGGATCGGGCCCGTGAACGCGTTGAGGAGGGCGGCCGCGGCCTCGTCGCTGCCGTGCCAGGCGAGGACGTTCGCCGCGAGGGAAACCGCGCCTTTTTGGGCGAGCCACGCGTTGCTGACGCCGAGTTCCTGCAGCGCGACGAGGAGCTTGAACCCGGACACGGCGCCCCGCTCGTCGACCGTGTTGAGGGAGACCGACCGGAAGATCGCGTCCGACAGCTGCAACCGCTCGTGCTCGGTGGGCACGCAGAGCGGGAGCAACGCTTTGTCGTGCTCGGCAAGTGTCGCGAGCGTTGCCAGCAGCGTCGGGGCGGACGCCAAGTCGCCGGCGACGCTTTGGGAGGCCGTTTCGAGGTTCGAGAACTTCTGGATGATCATCCGGGTGACCGCCTGGGCGGCGCCGCCGTCCACGACGCGGCCGCGGTGCCGCGGGTCCTTCGCGACCAGTTCGAGCAGCAGCGCCGGGAACTCGACGCCCGTATCCAAGCACGCGACGACCTTACCGACCGCCTCCGGCGTCCGCATGAGCTCTTCGACGGCGGCGTTGGCCGGGGCGGCGGCGGCCGCGGGCCCTGCGGCCGGTTTGCCGCCGAAAAACGGGATCCGGTCCAAAAACGAGCCCCCGCGGGCCTCCGGCAGCCCGCCCGCAGCCCCTTCGGCCGCCAAGCTCTCCAGCGCCGCCGCGGTGTGCGTCAGCAGCGAGCAGGCGAGCAACAGGTCGGTTCCCGAGCCTTCGCGCAGGATGCGGGCAGGCAGGTCGATGTAGGCGGCCGGGTGCTTCGCGATTTCGGCGCGGGCCCGCTCGCTGCGGTAGAGCCAGTTGAGCATAATCGTCGCCTCGACGGGGTTCAGCGTCGCGTCCGCCGACAGCGCGGGGACGGCGTCAAAAATCCACCCGCACGCCTCCTCGTCAAGCATGCCGCTGGTCACCCACGCCTCTGTTCCGCTCGTCAAAAACAGGTGCCTCAGCTTCCCCGCCACCTCCGCGAACTCCTTCGCTTCGTAGCAACCCCGCGCTTCGTTCACCTCCTTCAGCACGTCCTCCCGGTTCAGCGGAAGGGGGCTCGGCTTCCACATGCTCCAGACGGCCTTCCCCGCGTTCTGGAACTGCCGCCGCGCGTACAGCAGCCCGTTGTGCCCGGAGAGCAGGACGCCGTTGTTCTTGACGACGTCCGGCGGGTCGACCCCGTACCGGTCGACGTAGAAGAACCCGCCGAAGCCCACGAAGAACCCGATGAGCTCGTGGGCCGGCCGGCGCCACGCCGATTTGAGCCAAGACAGCCTCGACATTTTTGCTGGCGTGCAGAGACTGCGCGCGGAGACCGCAGCGAGTGTCGGCTTGGTGGTGGCGCAGGTGTGGGCGGTGGGTGGGTGTGCGTGTGTGTGTGTGTGTGTTGTGTTTTGATATCAACCCCCACTTGTCTTGTCTTTCCAAAGAGTGTGGACGGGGGTATCCTGCGGTTTGTTGTCCTTGAACCCCCGCTGCATCCGTTTCTTCGAAATGAGATCTGCGAGTCTCTACAAAATGCAGAGTAAGAAGGTTTGTGGCGATCTCTGTCTATTACTGGTCCAACATCGGACGGACGGACAAGAATGAACAAAAGTCCTGACTCGGGCCATGAGGGGTGGCCCGGGAGGTATACTATTGAAAATGCGGGTGCTTCCTGCCGCCAATGCGTTGCCAAACTGTGAGCCGCGCCTGTCAGTGTTCCACACCGTACACAGCCACATCGTCATGTTGCGACATCGGAAAGGGTAAAAGAGCAATTCCTCCCCTTCCCGTCACGACCGCTGTCGTTTGCCGCAACGGCGAGTTCTACCCCTACCGTTTCCTTTTTGAACTTTTTGTTTTGGATGGCACCACTACCTCGCTTCATCCGGACTACGTGCATAGCACGGGCACAAGTATTAACGTTTGCCAAGCACAAGTTCGTTGTTGTTCGCGGGTGATTCGCTGGCACATCGTGCTGCGAGTCCGTCAAATAGAAAGCAAGGTGTGTCGTGCCGGCAATATCGCCTTCTTTCTGCGGTGGCTACGGAGCCGCGACGGCGCTTTCGCCTGCGAATGCGTGCTTTTTCGGGAGGTGCTTAGTGCTCTCGCCTCTCTTCTCCACTCCACCTCGCAAACCACGTTGCGTGAGCTTTTGCGGCGAATTCGATGTTTCGCGCATGTGTTGTCTCACAGCCAGAGTAGAAAAAGCCCCTCGAGCAACGTAAACTTTTGTGACATCAACCCCTGGCCTTGCCTAGGCAAAAAGCTGCATCTGGCAGGGTTGTTCCTGTTGGTGGTCCGTTTTGAAGCGCGTAGTCGTTAGAGTGGTCGGCCTAGCCAACAGGCTCAATTGGCTCTCTAGAGGTCGATCCGCAGTAGACCCTGCTACAGTGTACGGATGCAAGTCAGACGTACGCAGCTTGCAGGATGTTGGTAGGTTGCGCCGCGTCTTTGAAGGTCCGTCCATCCCAGAAGAGCAAGCAGACAGCCAGCGCGAACACGGCGAGCACTGCGCAGAGCACGAGTTCGTGGTACTCGGTGACGACCCGGACGATCGTCGGCCGCTTCCGCCGGGCGCCCCACCCGTGCTGCACCGCCGCAAAGTCGGACGCGCCTCCTCCCGCTGCCGCGGCCGACGGTTGCCGCGCCGACATCGGAGCGAACAGACTACTCAAGGGTCGAGATCTCCCCCTTTTCCCCACCCAGTATCTCCCTGAAATGAGATGAGGGGGGGAAAATCTTAGTTTCGTGTTCAGGCGCTACTTGCCTCTCATTCTTATTTTCTGTTCTTTTCTTTCTTTCGTTGTCGACAACTTCTTTTTTCTCCTTCTACTTGCTTTACCATGGTTCTCTCATCGGGGGGGGGTGTCAGTGGAGACGGAGACGTATCTGGAAAGTTTGCCTGACTATAGCACGCGCGGCTTGCCTGACTTCCCTCCTACTACAGCTCCGAAGCTCCGGAACTAAGTATCCTTTCTACGTCGACCAACCCAGCGGGCCGAGCTTGTATTTAAATGTAAACGATAAAGGTGGAAGAACGAATTGGAAAGCACGCAAGGCGCCCGGTCCATAATATACAGGGCCACACCAGGCGGCGGCGGAAGGGAAGAAACAACAAAGAGGTGTAAACGACAGTACAGCTACACGGGAGATACATTACAGACAGACAGTCGGCACGAGAGCACATGCGACCTACGAGGACTAACTTGAGCCGGTCCGTCCCTATCTCTTGAAACTGTGTCGAAGTGCCTGCCGCTGTTTGTCGCAGTGAATCACGGTCCACCACGGTCTATCAAGAGGGGATGGACCGGCTCATAACTACTAAAATACCGGGTACAGAGTAGGACTTCAACGACGGTTACCTGCTTTTGAGAGGTACACAACGGTGCTCGGTGCGGAAGGACGAGTTGGCCGATAATCGGCGAGTGATGAAAAGGGCTCGAGAAGCACGCAGCCTACTTTCGGATTGCTCTTCGCTCTTTCGCTGCCGGGTGCTGAAGTTGCCGAGAGACTCACCCGAGCTGGTGCCCTACTTTGCTACCTTGCGCGGCGCGGTCGCGGGTCTGCTGGCGGCACACGGCACCCAAGCCGCTTTCAAGGGCAGCCACCCGCTTTCTCAGCGCATCCAGCGCTGCGGCGTCGAGGGACGACGTGGCCCCGTCTGACTCGTGGTCGGACCGCGCCACGGCGGCGGGAAACGCGTCGACCTTCCGGCTGACGATCATGAGGGACCGCTCGAAGGGCTCGAGCAGCCCCCGCACCGCTTGCTCAGACCCGTGCAGCCGCGCCCGCAGCGCAGCGGCGTCCCGGTCGGCCGCGCCCAGCCGCTGCTCGACGGCGGCAGCCCGCCCGGCGAGCGCCGCCACGGCTTCGGCACACGCGCATGGCGGCGCGGGAGCGGACGTGAACCGCAGCAGGGTGGCCTCCAGCTGCGCGATGTGCTGCCGCTGGGCCGCCACCTGCGCGGCAAGGGCTTCGAATTGCTGCTGCTGCTGCTGCTGCTGCTGCTGGGGGATGGTTGGGCCCGGATGCACCGGATTTGCAGCGGGGCTCTGCGGGGCGGCGGCCGGCTGGCTCGGCGACTGGAGGGCCGACGGCATCCTGGGATGCGGTGGTCTGTAACCCCCCGGGCCCGGGCCGCCGGCGTGTTGATAAGGCTTGGCGACGTTCGCGTTCGGGCTGGGACACTGCGATTCGCGGGAGGGGCTTCGGTTCCCCGGCGCGTGGGCCCGGGACGGCTGCTCGGTGGAGGCGTAGCTGTCGCCGGAGGACACCGACGGGTAGGCGGTCGCCGGTTTGCCGTCTTGCGGGGCCGGTGCGAAGCTGGGGCCTTCCCCCGCGGCTATCGACGACGCGCGGCGGGGAGGGGGTGCTGCCGCCTTGCCCGCGGCTAGGCCCACCACCGGAGTGACCGGCAGCTCGTCCATCTTCTGCGTGTTCTTCGGCGCCCACAGCGGAGCGTTCTTCGGCTTCGCAACCGGGCTCGTCAGCCCCGTGCTCCGTGAGCTGCTCGCTGGCCGATTCGCAAAAATCGGAGTGCCCCCGAACCCAAACGGCTTCTCGGACGAGGCAGGGTCCGACGGGGCTTCGCTTGAGTAGTTTGACTCCAACGCGTTAATCCGGGCGGCCAGCAGCTTCAGGCGCTCGCTTGAAAGACTCATTGTGGCGGATCCCTTTTTCCCTTCGGTCCCCTGTCAGAATAGCTTGGTTTTCCCCCAGTTGGCGTGCGGACGAAAAAGACTGGAGAGGGCTAACGGGTTGTTTGCGAAATGCGGTTCGAAGAAAGCTCGTTCATCTTCTTTCTGTGTATTCTCCGGCTCCCGGAGGAGCGCTGTGCCCTTCGTTTGAGAGAGAGCGAGAGTTTGAATAGAGCATTTTTTTGGTATCGGAAAGTAGGTGCGAGATCAGCACACCTTGTGCGCTAGCTTCGTTTAACCGTGAATCTAACAATCAGGGCTAACAAACAGTGGCTTACCCCACATTCTCGCTTTCATTTCATTTCACCAACCCTGTGACAATTATCATCTTCACAGTTTCTGCCAACGCGACCTTCTCCGATAGGGAGAGAGAGAGAGAGAGAGAGACGAGTTAGAGTGCAGGGACCATCTCTCCGGGGAGTTTCCGGTCTCCTCACTTTTTCCCGTGCTGCAACGGCGGGCGAAAGTCTACCGGAGGCGCGCCGCAGGGTGCGGCTCTGCCACAGTGGGTGGCTACGCCGGCTTCGCTTTGATGTCGCTGCCCTGCGGCTAGCCCGCGTTCCGGGTTATGCCGTCGGAGATACGCGAGGTCCGCCGCTTCCACGGCGGTGTTGGCCACATACGATGTCGTGAGACATCGTTTTTTCGGCTCGTTGCGAACCACCTGCAGGAGTTGCTTAAAGCACGAACGTCGACGACGTTCAACGAAGCCTATGAAAGGGCTCGCATCCGATCCGAAACCCTGGCATAGTGGCACGGATCGATCTAGCTGGCTGGCGGCGATCTTAACACCTAGGCGTGCAAAGCTGAATGTAGCTTCCGGTCCCCAGTTCAGTCATTTTTGATCAAACCACCAAAAATATAGGCTCTCGAGCGTACTAGACAAAACACCGCCGTTAGTGCATACGAGACAGAGGTTGGTGTTCGGCGCATCTGGTCTTGTGGCATGCACGCCATTTTGCGACAGAAAAGGCATGAAAAGGAACGGCAGAAATCCGCATCAAGAACTGACGGCTAGCAGCGTGGCTGGCGGGTCTTGACGCAAAAGGAAAAGAAAGACTGTGAGAACTCGATGCCCCCCAGCGCCGCCTGATGTGCGTCTATTCCTCGACGATGTTCTCCTTGGCCGAAACGTAGATTCCGTCCAAGAACTTACGGATATCCTTTCGCTTGACGAGGCAAGCACCGTGGATCGCGGCCGCGGTCTGCGAAACGTCGTTGATGTCGTTACCTTCCAGCGTGAGCTCATCCTTCGTCACGTTGTTCTCAGTACGCTTGGCCTGTTGGAGTAGTCGTTACAGTGAGAGTGCGGGAGTCGAAGCTTTCGTGTCCAGACGCGTTCAATAAGAAGCCGGCAATCCAAAGGACAACGCAAATGGTGGTGTAAAAGAATTGTGAAAACGGGGTTTTGCCTAGAGGCTTTTCGTGTTATTCTGCAGATGCTTTGAGCTATCTTTGTGTCTACTACTACGCTTTCAGTCGTCTTCTTAACCATGGTTAAGTGCAATCAGCGGAATCAATTCCAAGGTTTCTTGAGTGGGTGGACCTTGTAGTCCGAAGGGGGTAATGCATACGATGGTGTCGCCGAGGACGTTGACCCTGCGGACGTACTTCTCACCCAAGAAGTTACGGATGGCGACCTCCCTGTCTTCAACAGTCACCGACACGGGGAAATGCGCGTATGCGAATCGCATCCTGTAGCGGAACCCAACTCTGACACCGATGAACATGTTCCTGATGTGCGACAGGACCGTCTTGATCGTCGCAATCTGGATCTGCCTGCCGAACCACAGGTCCGCAACAATAACGCCCTGTGTCAAGAGGTGGTTTGAGGGCTGCTCTTTCGTCGAGCTTCACTTTCTTTGCACAAACATTTAACACGTGTAACTTTTCGTAAAAAGAAATGCGTGAATTTGTCTGAAAAGAAAAAGAGGGGAGCGAATTGAGGCACACCTTCTTCTCGTCCTTCACGAGGTTGATGGGGACGTGGGTGAAGTCTCTGGAGAGGGTACCTCTCTTACCCTTCACGGTGACGACTCTTCGGTCAACGGTCACCTCGACATCTTTCGGGATGACGAGCGTCTGCGACGACTTGATCGTTCTCACCATTTTCTTTTTTTTTCCCTTCTTTTAGGTGCTGGGTTATTTCCCCCTGTTCGCGTGTTGCTACCTCATGCGACTGCAACTGGGGGCCATGTCGTGGCAATGTCAGTGTCAGGGCAGCTGCCCAACACTGACGCTGAATGTCTTGGGTGGTAAGCGATGAGTGCAATGTTTCTCAGTTGCCCATGACTGGCAGTCTTTCGGTGGGAAATGATGCAGAGATGCGCTTTCTTGTGTTCGTGGCGTATGCAGCACTGACACTGGCTGTCCTGGGAGCGGTGATTGCATCCATCGCTCGTATCCTTCTTCGGTGATGGCTGTTTTCGTGTGTCCGTGATGACTGGACCCACCACTTTTAGAGTGTAAGTTCACTTAGGTATCCGGGATTTTAAGGTACTAGTCTGCGTCTCTCGTATCCGCGGTAGGGGCAGGACGTGTGCTTGTGTGCCTTTGTTGCCTTTTGCCGACTAATCGACTTATTTTGGAGCGCGCTCTCATTTCCTACGGGTCTCGTTTTAATAACGCTTTTATTCATTTATCGGCGGTCAGGTCGTCACATTGGGTCAATTCCCTCTTGTATTTGTGCATCGCTACCGAAGCTGGCGCAAGCAAAAGGCGGAAGCGAAAGGATTGTAGCCTATCTCGCTACTGACTGAACCAACGAGAAGAGAAGAAGAAAGAAAGATGACAGCGGCAGCGCCTATTCCTCGACGATGTTCTCCTTGGCCGAAACGTAGATTCCGTCCAAGAACTTACGGATATCCTTCCGCTTGACGAGGCAAGCACCGTGGATCGCGGCCGCGGTCTGCGAAACGTCGTTGATGTCGTTACCTTCCAGCGTCAGCTCATCCTTCGTCACGTTGTTCTCAGTACGCTTGGCCTGTTGGAGGAGATCACAATGAACGACTAACATGAACGTGTTACGTGGGGCTTCTACATATGATTTGCATGAAAATACCGAGTATCAAAGTTGCAGAGATGACCACTTTCCAATGGTGATCGAGAGTGTCTTCTTGTATTTGCGGATTCATGTTGCAGTCAGCGTGGGAGTCGTCGGCAACTCAATGCCAGCTTTTCTTGGTCTCGTGGCGGACGCCTACGCCGCGTTTCCACCGTGGTGAGACTCACGCCGGTTGCGAAACGTTGCAGAGAGTAGTGAAAAGTTCTGTTCAGGGGTGCTCTTCTTGTTCAACCTGGGATTCTGTCAAGCAAGTGGAAAGTTTGGAACTGGAATTGGGACGAAAAGATTCTTTGCACTCTCGCGGTCCGAAGGGGGTAATGCATACGATGGTGTCGCCGAGGACGTTGACCCTGCGGACGTACTTCTCACCCAAGAAGTTACGGATGGCGACCTCCCTGTCTTCAACAGTCACCGACACGGGGAAATGCGCGTATGCGAATCGCATCCTGTAGCGGAACCCGACTCTGACACCGATGAACATGTTCCTGATGTGCGACAGGACCGTCTTGATCGTCGCAATCTGGATCTGCCTGCCGAACCACAGGTCCGCAACAATAACGCCCTGTGTTGAATGGTGGGTTCTACCTACGCGGCAGCAAAAATACCACAGGGACAAAATCAGCGCTGGTTCTAGCTTCATTCATGGTCGTAAGATACCAGAAATCCTCGCACCACGAAGCACCAGCGAAAGTTTGCAACAAGGAGGGCGAGCCACTGGCGCGGGGGTGTTACGTGCTTGGAATGGACATGTGCTCAACACCGCACTGGTCCCGTTTGCGCCGTGTTTCGGTCGTAAATTTGTTGCATTAGTGTGAGGGCCTTTGAAGCGTGGATGATGCCTCTCGCGCTGCTCCCCGTTGTTCCTGGCTCATGCCAAAAAAGCGCCGCGGCCCGGGTTGAGGGGTTGCGGCATCAGGTGTGGGCCAGGGCCAGGGAGGCTGTTCGGAGGGGTCACCAGACGTTGCATTAGTGTGTTTGCCAGGCCTTCGACTACCCTGAGCAGCGCTACTGTATGTGTTTCGGACCATCATCAGCGCAGAACCTGAGCGTCTGCACAGAACAGCGGTGACAGTCTGGTTTGTCAGGCGGCTGTTCGTAGCTCGTCAGTCGGGTGGAACCCGGCGATTGGGCTCGGACGAAGTCACCCAGCATTCCGTTTTGGGAGAACAAAGTAGGAGAACCTTCGCATGGGAATTCGAGTGGCCGTTAGTTGCTTCCCGCCCCAGTGCGAGAATGGTGGCGTTTGCGCAGCGCTGCTTCGAGGCACGCACTCGGTGGGGCACCGATAGCCTTTCACACATCCCGCCAGGGCGAGCGGGGGTGGAGTACTACACAACCGTCAAAAGCTGGTAGGGCAGAAGCTCTTGCGGGCTTGCACCGACTTGAAGTCGTGTGCTATGACTCGATTGACCTGTTTCATCCACACACCGCTGCCATTGCTAGCGTTGGTTCTTATCTCGGTCAATTGTATCCACCTCGCCCCCGCGGTTTTAAGGCCGCGGAGGCCGCGGAGTTGAATCGAGTTGGATTATTCGGACATGTATTGGCAATGGAGTTACCTTTGTTATCCAACTGGGCCCAAAATGCACCTTTCTCGCGTGGGCAGCACGCCCAAGAGGGCCACAAAAGGAACCGAAACACACCTTCTTCTCATCCTTCACGAGGTTGATGGGGACGTGGGTGAAGTCTCTGGAGAGGGTGCCTCTCTTACCCTTCACGGTGACGACTCTTCGGTCAACGGTCACCTCGACATCTTTCGGGATGACGAGCGTCTGCGAGGACTTGATGGTTCGCACCATTTTTTTTGTTCTTGTCTCCTTCTTTACTCGCGTTACCTTTTTGCGTGTGTCGTCGGGGAAGCTTATAGCGCCGATGCAAAAAGAATGAGGTCGTTGTAATGCCAGCCTGTCTTTTCGCGACTCTTTGAGACCGGTCACTCTTGAGAGATCAATCTTCCCGATGTGCGGGGCTGTGGGTGTCGGCCGACGCTTTTCCAGGCGCGGGTCCTCGGCGTATCTCATGGCATTATTCCGCGGGCTGCTTGTAGTGGGAGAATTAGGAACACGGCTAGCGTCCGGCCCCAGCTCAGTGCACAGAGAGGTTGACGGTGTCGTCATGATTTTCTGTCAATCAACAATCTGAATGGGAGTGCACAACTCAACGACTCAGGCTGGCTCCAACGGCGACGGGTGCTGCTTGTACCAGGGGCGAAAAAAGTGACAACAAAAAAATGGGGAACGGACGACGGCGGGAGGCGCTTCTGATCAAGGAAAAAGGGACGCGAAAGAAGAGAAAAAAGGGTACGACGGGACGGTTTCCGCGCTGCCCCTCGTTCGTATACGTAAAACGATGATCGGCTGGGGGCCGGCGAGGACGACAGCACCCCCCGACCGCCCCCACCTCAGCTGGCGCGTTGGGGTTTCTTTTTTGAACGCGCTTCATCCAGGCGCGGCGCGCGCGCTAGTAGCATTCGCCCCTCTGGAGCCCTTTTTTTTTTTTTTTTTTTAGGTTTCCGCCGCGTTGGATCGCGTTTTTCGTGTGCACGCGCACCTCCTAGCAGCTCGGCGGAGAGCTGGAGGACTCTCTGGCCGAAGAGCCTAGTACAGCGGAAGGCAGCGTCCGGGGCTTCATGTGCAAAAGACGGCGTTTCCACACGTCAAACAGCAGTTCTCTATATAATCCAAAAAAAAGGCGCAGCGCCCTCGCAAACGCCGAACATGAACCGTCCAGCAGCGCCGCTCGGATCCACGTCGCACTGCACCCGCAAAAAGCGGGGCACGAACAAGCCAGAAATTCTGCCAGAATTCGTCCGCGCATTTCGTGGGGCAGCGAGTAGAAAAGAGCGGTGTCAGAGAGCAGCGGGCGAGGGACCGGCCAAGCTGCCGTCGGATGCGCGACGTGGCGCTGTCGGCAACAAATTCACAGCAGACCAGCATCTACCGATCAACGATACATAATCGACGTAACGCAAAGCCCCGGTGGCTTTCGCGCATCACCTTTGCGAGCTTTCTCAATTAATTAGTAGGCTGTCGCAGACGTGGTCCGGAAGGTGCTCCCTGATGTGTACAAAAGTACCGTTTTGGGAAAGGAGCGCAGGTCGGCGTCTATTCCTCGACGATGTTCTCCTTGGCCGAAACGTAGATTCCGTCCAAGAACTTACGAATATCCTTTCGCTTGACGAGGCAAGCACCGTGGATCGCAGCTGCGGTCTGCGAAACATCGTTGATGTCGTTACCTTCCAGCGTCAGCTCATCCTTCGTCACGTTGTTCTCAGTACGCTTGGCCTGTTGGAGGAGTAATCGTAGTGCATTGGCTAACATCAACGTGTTTCGTGGGGGGTTCTACAACTGCGCAACGATGATGGGGACCAGGTGTCTCCTTGTAGCGGACTCATGTTGCTGTCAATGTGGGAGCCAATGCCGGCTTTTCTTAGTCTCGTGACGGCCGCGTTTCCACCGTGGTGAGACTCACGCCGGTTGCGAAACATTGCAGAGAGTAGTGCGAAGTCTCTTCAGGGGTGCTCTTCTTGTTCAACCTGGGATTCTGTCAAGCAAGGCAGTTTAGAACTGGAATTAGGACGAAGACTCTTTGCATTTTTGGTCACCTGAGAGAGGATATTCGTCATCGTTCGATAGCCGGACCGGGTGGACATTGTGGTCCGAAGGGGTAATGCATACGATGGTGTCGCCGAGGACGTTGACCCTGCGGACGTACTTCTCACCCAAGAAGTTACGGATGGCGACCTCCCTGTCTTCAACAGTCACCGACACGGGGAAATGCGCGTATGCGAATCGCATCCTGTAGCGGAACCCGACTCTGACACCGATGAACATGTTCCTGATGTGCGACAGGACCGTCTTGATCGTCGCAATCTGGATCTGCCTGCCGAACCACAGGTCCGCAACAATCACGCCCTGTGTCAAGAGGTGGTTTGAGGGGCTGCTCTTTCGTCGAGCTTTCACTTTCTTTGCACAAGCGTGCGTGATCCTTACAAGCTGAAAACCATACGCCGCGAGAGTAGGAGAAAGTAGAAAGGGAAACTAGAGTTTTCGTTGACCGCACTACCGGACGTGTTTTCAGGTGGCAAATTTGCAAATGATCATGATCAGAAGGTCCTACTTGGGCGGTTCAGTTTCCCCGCACATTGAATGTGGCTAAAAACAAAATGCTCGAGGGGCTGCCTTGTGCCTAATATTTCGACAGAGGCAAGAGGGGAGCATTACAACTATGAAGTGGGTCTCTATTGTTGAACGCTCACGCCCGCCACTAAACCCAGATTTACCTGTGTTTCGTGTGGGCTACAGCACATTCCACCTTGAGTACCACCATACTTCATACTTCGCAGTCGGTCTGACTCAGACGAGATTTCCGGGGTCCGCCGCCTGTCTGACTGTTTTCGTACTTTTCTCGTACTTTTTGAAAAAGTACGAAAAAAGTCAGACGGCCGTCTGACTCGGACCGAGTCAGAAAAAAGTACGAGAAAAGTACGAAGAAATGCGTAGGTTTTGTTTTATTCTTTTCCTTGTGTGCGAAAAAAGCCAGACGGGATTTCCGTTGGGCTGTGTGAAGGTTCGCCAGGGTTCGCCGACGAGCTCGCCAAAGATACATGAGCGTTGGCGAAATTTGGCGAACTCTGGCGAACTAAGCCAAAGAACGTTGAGAGTTTGTCGAAAACGATGGAGCACTTTCCGCCACACATGTAGCAAACAGGCGGGGGTAGACGGCTCCAAATGGTGAGCACCGAAGAAATTCCCGTAGTGTCGCGTGTAGAGTCTGCCGTTAATCACTGGTCGACCACTCGTTTTACAGTGGTCGCCTTTGGGGACGCGCACGGCGGGATATCCACCTCTCGAGGGCACGAAGTTCCCGCGCGACGACACGAAACCGCAAGCCCAGCACCGCTGTACCATTCCCGTGTTATTGAACAAGCTGCACCACAGTCTCGCGGGGCTGAGTGTGCAACCACAACTGTTCACTTCGTACATGGGTCGAAGTTGCGGCGTGACATAAGCGGTGCACTGCGCTTCTAAGCCCGCTGTAGCAGCTTGCATCACGAATTTACTACTCATTTCAGAGCTCCGGACTCGACGGCACTGAGCGACGCTCCTCAGACTCAGAGTCAGAGCGTCATCGGTGGGTGGTGCTTGACGCGAACTCTCTGCTCAAAATAGGTTGGCGCCTTCCCAGGGAATCGATAGCGCACACGGGTGGCGGGGTAGCCTGAACCACTGCGAAACAAGCTTACGAGGGATCGATCCCTTGCACGCAGCCTTCTGTGACCGGTTTGGAAAGCTGCTTCCGATAAGTGCGCGTTGGTGTCTGCAATCTCTGCTTCTTTTTGCTGGTTTCTTCTCTTTTGGAGAGGTGCTACGCTGCCACTTCGGCCGTGCTCCCAAACCGGCGACGGGAAACGTGGCGGAAAAAGTTGTAGAAGCGGTCTCGAGACCCCCAGTACCTTTCTCGAGTTTTAGTCCGTTCCAGTCACATTGCCCGGGGTTTTCCTATTCACTTTCTCGAGGTTTCAGCCCATCCCGTGCCAAGAGTTTTGTGGCTACCCACTGGGCCCGGATGTGGACTCTGGATGAGAACAGCGCAACTGCGCCGGTCACCTCTTCGTTCATCACCCCAGTGGGAACCCAGATAACCAACCGGAAATAACTCACAAAAGTCAGACGGCCGTCTGACTTTTTCCTGACTCGGAAAAAGTACGAAAAAAACCGGTCCGAGTCGGTCTGGGTCAGACCGACTGCGAAGAATGAGAGAGAGAGAGAGAGAGACGAGCTAGAGTGCAGGGACCATCTCTCCGGGGAGTTTCCGGTCTCCTCACTTCTCTTCGCACTGCTACGGCGGGCGTAAGTCGCTCCGGAGGCGCGCTGCAGGTTGCGGCTCTGCTACAGTGAGTGGCGGCACCGGAGTTGGTGCTGCAGCGGGCGCTCTGGCCGGCGGGCGAGCTCGTCTCGCGGGGGATCGCCGCCTTGTAACGCTGCGGGCCCTCTTCTTCCTCGCGACTGCGCGGCCTACGGCGGCGGCTAACACCTTGATGGGAAACTTCAGAATGATACTTACTTAGGATTTTGCACCTGGCGGTCCGCTTCAGTATTTCCTTCGAAGCACGTGCTTCTACAGAATAAAGGTCAGAAGGAATAAAAACAGACCCTCTTCTCGTCCTTCACGAGGTTGATGGGGACGTGGGTGAAGTCTCTGGAGAGGGTACCTCTCTTACCCTTCACGGTGACGACTCTTCGGTCAACGGTCACCTCGACATCTTTCGGGATGACGAGCGTCTGCGACGACTTGATCGTTCTCACCATTTTGCTAGTTAGTTTCTTTGATGGCGGAAATCTGTTTTTTGTATTACCGTCGATCCCAAAGGACTTTTTTTTTTTTTACTTACTCTTCGTTCCGTACCAGGGAAAGCCTGCTACACGGGAGCCAAGCTTCACGTGTTCGGCGGTACTGCAGAGACACGGGCCTACAGGTCAAGTGGCTACAGATTTCCCAAGCTAAAGCATCAAGGTGTGGCACCTTGGGGCTTGGCGCTTGCGCTGAACACAAACTCGTCGAGACGGTCAGCCACAAGGCAGAGCGGACGGGGTTGTGGCAGTGTGCTGCCTCCGACTCAAGCCTTGCAAGCTGTGGTTGACCGTCACGTTCCTGGACCTGGAGCGGCCTTTTTCTTTTTCTTTTTCTTCTTTCTTTTCTTCACTCTTCGTTCCCTCTCTTCTGAAGTCCGATCTCACCCATCGCAACCGTCTGAATTCGCTCCGGTATCGGTTGCAATCTAACGGTAGGTCCCGAGGGGCGGCTGCTCCAGTACTGCAGCCGTTCTGCTCACTGTGCGCAGTCGAATCCAGCATTCGCGATCCGCGTCACGACAAACGCACCCGACGTCTGAAGGTTCCAACTCGCAGGGGACACTTGAGCACCCCCCTACGTCAACATAATTGTGAAGCCGGTCACACTGCAAGCGCAGGCTTTCGTCTCACGCTGTAGGTTTGTTAGTAAAGCCACTCGACGTCTGAAGATATATCAGACTCGCACAGGACAATGGCACAGGACAAAGGACACCCCCCTGGTGGCGCAAGCGTTGTCAAGCAGCTTACCGGAGGCGAATCGCACGAGCACCCCCTTGCCGCACACCTTGAGGGGGCACGCCGCGATGAGCTTTTTGTGAAGGTAGCCCCAGCGCCGCTGGACGGTACGCGGCTCACCTACAGGGCGGCGCGCAAGAACAGTGCAGAGGTAACAGACCCGAAAGGTGTGGAAACAAGCTCTCAACAGGCAGCAAAAAAAGAACGGATATATCTTCGGGGTCAGCAACGCGCAAGAAGGAAACAAAAAAGACTCACGTGGCGCAAAAGAGAAACGGAAGATAAGGCCGCAGTCACGCGCGAGCAAAATTCGACATGTGGGCACCTTTTTTGCCTTCTGCGGTGAAACTATCCCGATGCCAGACCCCACCTCAGGATCTGGGCGCTTAACACTCGCATACCGTTGTGCAGTGTCTCAGGATGAAACGCGTCAGGGCAAGAAAGGAGAGCCGCGCGAATCGTGCACGTGTCCGAACCTCTTGCCCACAATGCAAAAGAAGACGAAAAGCCTGTGTGCTAGCTTCGGCCGGAAAAGGGGGAGAAAGACCAACGGGAACACCCTGCAACGCAACCGAAGAGCTGGCGTGGTTGTCTACGTCTGCCAGGGCAGTAAACAGCTCTTTTCGTGTCTTCCTTCTTTAGACTGTTTCTTGTGCTAAGCGGACGAATTTGTGTCAGTGACAGTACTTTGTAACTCACAACTGGCCGAAGTAGGTGCTTGTTGGAAAAGACAGAGAAAGCCAGATGAAGTCAGACAAAAGTCAGACTCAGGTTGGACTCAGTAAGGTTAAAGACAGACGAAGTCCGACTGAAGTCAGGACCAAAGTCTCGGCGCTCTCGTGAAATAAATTGCTCGAAGACGGGTCACTGCTCTGTCTCCAACTATTTTAAGATCTACTCAAAGGAAAAAAGATAGGGTCGTACAAAGCTTGTGCAATGCGCGAAAAAAGTTAGGTCAGACGCAAAAAAAAATACTCGAGGGACTGCCTTGTGCTCATTTCGAAGGAGGCTAGAGGGGGAGAAAACAATACAACTACAAAGTGGGTCTGTTGTTGAACGCTTACGCCCGCCACTAAACCCAGATTCACCTGTGTTTCGTGTGGGCTACAGCACATTTACCTCCTTTGATCTATCGCAACTGGCAGTCTCCTCAAGCATTTCCTACAAAGCAGGTGCTTATACAAAAAAAAAGGAGAAGACAGAAACGAATTCGCAAAAAGGCGGTTGGTGGGTATTGTACGGCCGAGTTTGCACGCGAAGTCCGTGTCAGTTGATCATGATGAGCGATCACTCGGAGACTGTAAGGTCCGTCCCGCGTTGGTCGTCCTGCTTTTTAGAAGCTTGGGAACGAGGCTCGCGCCAACGCTTTCGCGGCGTGGGCCGCGCACTCCTACGGCCGACTACAGTGGATCGCTTGAGCATATTCCGTTTTCGGGACCGGCGTGCATTCAGCGGGTGAGGAACACCACTGGTACACACTATTTTTTAGATGCCGGCTTCCATGGCCACCGTCGTGCTGTCAAGATGAACCGACACCTTTTGTGGCATCTGATAAGCGATCACTCGGATTCCCTCAGTCGGCTCTCGGTTCATTCTGCGTCGCCAGTCCTGCCTACCAGAAGTGGCCCTTCGGAACCAGGAAGCTATTTCAAGGAAGTAACCCTGAGTTCATGCCCACTCAGAGTTTGAGAATAGGCCGAGGGAGCGACTTGCCCAATGTCTCCTATCACAAGGGGTTGCCACAAGCCTTGCTTTATTGGTCTTCGCCGTGGATCTAGCGTTTCTTAATCTATCTTCGCCGTGGATCTAGCGTTTCTTGATGCAGACACTATCCGTAGTGCCTCCTCCCTCTTAACTGTTAACCGCCACGCGTCGTGCTTTTTTAGGCAAATTGATGGTTCTCCAACGACGAAAAAAGCACACTTTCGTCTTTGAAAAAGCCCCTGTTCCGCAGTCCCGGCCTTTGGTGCGCCTTGGAGGTAGGGTGACATTTATTTTGGAAAGGGCACCGAAAAGCCTTGTTTTTCGTCTCATTTCGCACTCCGTTGTGGGAGCAGGATGCTCTCTTTTGAGGTATCCTACACTTTTCGTCGTAAGCTCTGCTCTTCTAGGTCTTCGATCAGTACAGCTTGTCGCTCTCCGCGTGTGGAATGGGGACGGCTTCGATGTTCTTGGCGAGCTTCTCCGCAGCCCGGAGCATGCTGACGCAGGTGTCAATGACGGTCATCACGTGCCCCTTGTGCTGGTTCCAGTGGGGTTGAATTTTGTCCACGACCAACGCCGAACCCTCAGTGCTTGGGAGGAAGAGATACACGGCCAGCGCTATCCTCGCCAGCGAGACAAAGGGGTCAAGCATCCAGATGAGCTGTGGGTTCGTGTAGTTGATGCGGCAGAACCATGGTCTGGATGGGTGCAGAGTGGTGGCTGTTTGAGCGAATTCCCCTCTGTACGCAATCCGAAGGCACCGCAGAAAAGCAGCCACAGGCATTAGCTCCCAGTACCAGGAGGGTACTTCAAGGGGCACAGGACTCGTAGAGTGCCAGACGTGTGCGAGGCTTAGTGTCAACCACAAGCCGCACTGAAAGGGAGATGTGCCAATCCTTGAGGAAGCAGCACCATCCTGACTTACTGGAAAGGGAGTTGAGGATAAGTACAGTAACTGCGAGGAGCCCAGCCCTAGGTCTATTTGAGTCCGGATCGACCGGGAGCCTTGCTGCTCCAAGGGGAATCTCGTCCCGCGGAGAAAAAGGGAGGTGGGACCGGCGCAGCCCGCGTCCACATCCAGCAACAACACCATTGCTTCGATTCTCGATGTTCAGCAAAAGCGCATACCATCAGTCCGATAGGCGTGTCGAAAAAGAAGGTCAAGAGTCCTTGCAGCGCCCAGTACGCCATCCAACGACCTGCGTGTGAATTGTGCAATATGGTGCTACTCCCAGGTGACTCATTCCTCTTTAACTATGCCCTCAAACAACCTACCAGCAGCTTCAACACTAGAAGCTGTGCCATGGTGCCACGCGTGGTGCACAGCAGGACGGTGTGTGGCACCAGTAGTATCGACTAGCAGCAGTAGCAAGGACTACACGTGGGGCTGTGGGTGCATTTCCTCCGAGCACCACAAGAGCGTTGAAGTATGGCTAAAGATAAAGTGGTGTCACCTGAGGGGGTAATCTCAGGGCCGCCCACGTGATAAGCCGTGATAAGCATATAGAGGAAGTGGACAAAACTATGTAGCACCTAGCCACCTAGCTACTGCTGCGAGTGGCCTGCTGCTTGGTGCCACACATTATCCCTACACAGCCGCGCAGTATCTCCTGTGTATCCCTGCTGCCTGTGGAGGTAAAGCTATTGCAGGTATTGAAGAAATCGCGCCGCCGATACATGAACTTTCAAAGAGGCGTGGGCTCGGTGTTACTAAAACGGAAGTGAACAATGAACAGTCGGCACACCAGGCTTTTGGGTCTTGCTGTCTCCAGAGAGGGCTTGAGCCGTGCAGTACGCCGGGTAAACGTACGACGCACCCACCATCAGCGTACTGACAAGGAACGCGGAGGCCATGGTTCGGTGCTTTTTTTTGCTTTCCTTCCTACCCCTTCCTGGAAATGGAGGTGTTTTCGTCAAGCCGAGTGGAAACTCGACGCGGATTGCAACTCACGCCATTGCCGGGCGCGCGCCGCTCACCCGTTGCAAATTTCTGTTACACACTCATTATCGGATGCCGACTTCCATGGCCACCGTCCTGCTGTCAAGATGAACCGACACCCTTTGTGGGATCTGATGAGCGACCACTCGGACACCTTAAGTCAGCTCTCGGTTCATCCCGCGTCGCCAGTACTGCTTACCAGAAGTGGCCCACTTAGAACCAGGATTCTCCGTCAGGGTTCAATGAAGGAACCCCGAGCTCTCTACTGTCAGTAGAACCTGTCGACCGCGCGCGGGGTCTGTAGGTAGGGCTCATCTACCACACCACTGCAACTACTTCGAGAACGGCTTGGTGTGCGTAGCGTATGTGCGAAACATACGGAGCGTACCGTATAAATACCTCTGCTTTCGGAGGCGTCGTCGCTATCTCGCAGTGAAAACTCTACTACCGGCGAAGGTTATGGGCTTGCTGCAGTTTTTTTTTTTTTTTTTTTTTGCGATTACCAATTTCTGCTTCCCTGGAGACAGTATTAGTTACAGCTAAAAAGAACGTTGGCAGCGGTTTAACCAAATCACATACAGGTTAATTGGCACAAACAAAATGCCGGGGGTCCCCCGCGTCGGTGTTGGTGGAGCGGCGATCCACGATTGCTTTCATTCGCTGCAACACCGCCGAAAACACAACCTACACTTGCGTGAGGGTCAGAACCTTTGCGTACTCTTTCGCTTCTGCCGAAAGCAATGTTCCAAGATCCCAGATACTGTCGATCTCAGCATCTCGAGCGCCGGCTGGGCGGGAATGGCACGGAAAAGGAGTGTGTCATCACAATACTGGCTCAAAGCACGGGACAAGAGAAGAGATACTACTGCGCAAAAGGAAGACAGAAGGTGCGGAGGCGAGAGCCTTTCTGCCGTGTCTGGTCCAGGTGGCCCTGGTGCTAGACAAGCGGCGGCATTTGGTGTGCTGGTTGCCGGGACACGGGGGGCGATAGAAGCAATATGCCGAACGATTCCAACCGAGTCCGTTTTTCCCTGGGCTGGGCAAGCCCTGCTACCAGAATATACGGTGCATCGGTCTGTGAACCTCACACAGTCAGAATGCTTAGTTTGCGTTTCAAATCGGGTAATAAAAGTTCGCTCGCTGTGTCTGACACGAGCTGTGCTTGCTCGCTGACAATCTCGCGGAACCCCTCAATGATATCTGACCAACCCGAGCAAAACGAAGGAGTCTATAACACCACATCAATACCACCCAACGGCACAGCATGGGCCCTCAGAGTCTATCCTTCGGATCCAGTTCGCCGACTTCCCTTACCTACAATGTTCTGTCGGCTTTGGTCCAGAGGCTTTGGCCTAGGAGACCCATTGCGGTTAACGGCACGGCCCGATGCAAGAGCATGAGATCTCGCGGTGTTGTGCAGCGGCACCTTGTTCTCCATCTCGCGTGTTGTCAGTGATATGAGGACTTTCGGTCCTGCAACGGTGCGAGCACAAACCTTTGCTTCCAGTATTTCCCAGGGGCGGGAGGTCTTGGTGTATGGGACGAATCGTTCTGGCACGACCCGAAAGCCACCAGTACGTTGTCATGCAAATTGGGCTCCCTGCGTGCCAGATAAGTGTGGAAACAATATCCGTCCCGCAGAAAGAGAAAGAGAGAGAGGAAGAGAGTGAAAAAAGAGATCGAAAGAAATGGTATTGTTCTGCTGGGCTGCTAGCCTGAAGTGAACTGTCGGAAACCCCGTTCCGCTTTTGGCCTGAGCCGACTCTGGTTCGATCCATCTGCTGCGGTGATGTCACGAGTCTGTCGTGCTTTGCATAACAACGCCCTGCACGCCAGCCGGCGATCCCATAAGAGCCTCCCAAGAGGGTGCGGAAGCTCTCCGTGCAAGAGGCCCCGCACACCTGGTGGAGGTGAAGAACTGCGAAAACGGGAACCAAATCAAGTCGAAAACGACCGATACAGTCCGCAGGCCAAGCCGGACGTTTCCGGGCCATCATCTCCGTCAGCATCGCCTCCTCCGACGGAAGCCCTTGAAGAATGCACGTCTCCGCCGTCCGCGGCACCTGCACTTCTGCAAGATGGAGGATGAATATCGGACATGCAAGACCGAGACAAAACGCGGCGGCCATTCCAGGCCAGCCGACGGAGCGAAGCCGCTCCACCCCTGTCCCCGGAACTGCATCGCATTGCCTGCTGCTGTCTATCACGGGGTAGCAGGACACCTCGTCCAGGTGCGTCCAGGTGGGTAGCGTCACCTCCCCGATGTGAGCTGATTGCCGGATGGATGCGGGCAACTGCACCTTTATACCACCCTCGGGGTGCTTCCAGGCTACGCGCAAGCGGGGGTTCGAAACATGATGGCTAATATCAAAAGCCCACCCCCCACGCGGCGTTGACTGCGGCTGGTCTTCGTAAGGGTTGATGTTACTTTGATCAAACTCACACTAAGCTGAAACTGCTGCTGTCTGTCACGGTAAATCACGTTGCACCACGGTCTATCAGGCAGCTGCGTAGAGTTGCCAAGGTCTGTTGTTACGGTATACCGCGGTACATTGCGGTGGGATGGACCGGCGGAATTCGCTCAGTCAGTTGCCTTTGAGGACGCTCTTTTTCCGCAGCTTTCCGCTGCTTTGTTCCCTTTTCTTTTGTGTTTTCTTTTGCCTTTTCGAAGAGGCCGCGCGTTCGCGCGGATTCTGTTCTCAACTCCGCTTCTCCTTTCTCTTCGCTTTAGGTTCAGCGTTCGAGTCGAACACGCCGCTGCGGTGGTGCCACGAGTCGTGCTTCGCGTAGCCGCTGTCGTCGGAAAGCTGCGCGGCGGTGGAATCCTTCTTCTTCCTGCTCTTCGTCGCGCTCGGTTTGTTCTTAGGCGACGTCCTCCCAAGATCCCCGGCATCACTGGACACAGGCACGGCCACGGCCTCCCACTGCGACATCGCGTACGGTTCGAACTCCGGCTTGTTGGTAATCAGAACGGCTCCTGTTTAGGCAGGTTTAGAGTACGTTGACATACGGGACGCCCAGGAAATGTGCAACACGCCTTTGTCAAGAGTGTTGAAGTATGGCTAAAGATACAGTGGTGCCACCTGAGGGGGGTAATCTCAGGGCCGCCCACGTGATAAAGCCTCTGTCAAGTCTTCTCCTGTTATTCTGCAGATGCTCTGAGCAAGGCCCGGAAGGCTGGTCTTGCTCCACTTTTTTTAAAAGTTTTTTGGCGGTCGACGATTATTGTGTTGCCGACAATCAACCGGGGTTGTTGTACAGTCTGGTGCCTTTCGACGTTTTTTGGTATCCTTCCTATGGGTGGTGGTTCTGCTTTCAATCCGTTCTCTTTTCCTTTTCCGTTCGCTATTTTTTTTTTTTTTTTTTCACTCTACCGACAATCCGACTTCGCTGGGGATGTACAAGGAGTTTGCAGCAGAAGAAGACAAGCTATTGCCTCTTAGGGCTGCATCAAGAAAGTGCAGGATGTTGCCATGGAAGAGAAGCAGCATTGTGCGGACGCAGTCCAGCCTGAACCGCGCACATTGAAATTCTTGCCGTAGGCCCATGTCGAAGGCGAACGTTGCCCTGCTCGTCTGATTGCTACGTTCTTGCTGATCAACAATACGAGCACGAGAGAGTGTTGATGGTGCCAAGCGCCATCAACACGACGGATTGTCACCTACTACTACGGCCATGGCCTTGATGCAAGAAAGCCGCTTTACGAACGACCGGTGGCTCCAAGATTAACGATTTTTCATCAGTCCCCGCGTACCGCAGAAACAAAGGAGGAATAGATAGAAGACAAGTGTCGAAGGCTCGCGTGGTTGGCCGCAACTCCACCCCGATTAAAAAATCAAGCGAAGAAGCCCGCGTGGCATACCCTCTTGGCGACCCATGTTGTTTATGGGCCTTTTCTGCAGCGGTGGTAGAGACATTTCGCCATCGCCCCGCTCGCTTCTTTCGCTCGCGACGTGCTCCGGAACGATACTCGCGTTTCGTGTTGTGTTTGTAAGTTTTCTCTTTGCGACTCTTCTTCAGTGACACCTCCTGCTGGGGAATATGTAGGCAGAACACCGCCTGCCCGGCCTGATTGATGCTAGCACTGTGGCAAGCATGGATGTGACTGTACCTAGCATGGTTCCCAAGGCACGGCAGGACTGCAGTTTCTGGTTGTGGTGCACTGCCAGGGAGCAGCTCCTGATTAAAGCAGCAAGGGTGGCGACCACATGTCCGCCTTCGCGCAGTCGTAGGAGGGCTGGTTGCCAACCTCCGGCGCAACGAACTCGGGGGTCCCGCACACTTCTTTCAGGGAAGCGCTGCCTATTTCACGGGTGGTGAAGGCTCCGAGGGCGAAGTCGGTCAGCGGCAGCCGGTAGTCAGACTTCGCGAACAGGATGTTGCCCGGATTGATGTCCGGTGCTTGGAATGGTTGTGTGCTCAACGCCGCACCGGTCGTATCTGCACCCTTCGAGCCAAGGGCACATCAGGCGGATCATCATCAGCGCGGAACCTGAATGTCTGGAGAGTGACACAATGGATAGAGGCTCGCGCCTACATGGATGCTCACCGCCATCTTTTGTATCCCCACGGCTTACCATCCTTTTCAAGGTAGGTAGCCGGAAGGCTCTCAAACTCGTTTAATGCGTCAATGTAGTGCGCGTGCAGCCGAGGACATTTAGGAGCATCACAGGCCTGCTATTGGCTCGCTCTTCCGCGCGCTATAAGTCGCGCGCAGTCCCCTTAAGAAGTAGTGCGCGTCTCGGGTAAGCAGCAAGCCGCCGATGCAAAATCTGGACACGCCTTGCGCGCTGCGACTATTTGCGTACAAAAAGGGAAACAGCAGAAAAGCAAAAGCTAGCACGAAAAAAGCCGTCCGCGGCGCAGGCCGCATCTTCTTGTAATTGCAAACCCAACCATGAGAAAATGGACCAAAACAATGTGACTTTTTTTTTGGCGAGAACAGAAGGAGAAGGCGGGGGAAAAAGTTGCGAACTGCCTCTTTTTCCCACCGCCACCCCTCCCGTTCGCTGCGCCCCTTTGCAGTACAGTGCCGCGAAGGGAGAAGGACACAACGACAGGACAAGAATATCTAATGACCCACACACCCACGGGCGGCTATTCCCGGTCAATGCAAAGAAGAAGACGATCGTACTGATACCGGCTCTATGAATTTTGGCAAAAACAAAAAACAAGAAACGAGACAAAAAGTGAGAAATCAAAGAAGCACCACTTCTTGTCTTGCGGACGACGACACTCGTGACAATATGCGGATGACGCAACAAGTCCCAGTACTCGCCATAAATAGTACTTCGGGTGTTGAGTTCTTTACTTCATCACAAGTACAAGTACTCCTCGATACACTATGACTTGACGTACGTGAAGAGCGAAGATCCCATGGAAGTGACAACGGATTTGCTACAACCAACGCTCAGCGATCGATCGGGAGGGCGCTTGCTGCCTTCTCCTTCCTTGCCTTACTAAAAGGATTTTCGTTAGAAAGGCAGACGCCCCTTGGCCACAGCGGCCAGACACGCAAAGGAACTGTGTCTGCGAGGCATGCCGGCGAAGCTACTCGCTTCTCATGATTTGCCAGGTTCTGCTTCCGCGTTTCGCAGTCGCAGGATGTTAGGAGGCACCTAGGGCCACCGAGGACGGCGGGGAGATGCCGGTCGGGTCATCCGATGAAGAGGTTTGACTCCAACTAGTACCAGGCTCATCGTGTTCAAGAGTCCCGCGAGTCAGCGGTGCCTTGGAAGTGCAGGCGCGACGGAGGGCCTCGGCCACCTTCATCAACCTTGACACATCCGACTGGCGGAAGACATTTCGGAAACACAATTGTCACAGCGAACGTCACATTGACTTCACTAGCTTGCCCGCCCGCGCCGGTATCTCACGTTTCCGAAGTTCGTTCAACTTCGTGAGGTACAGGTGCGTGAGCACCTCCCCTTTTTCAAGAACGTTGAGACGTTCAACATGTGCTCGAGGACTGTTCAGCACACGCCGCTGCCAGCGGTGCGGAGAATCCGGGGGCGAAATCGAGAGATCGAAGTTCGAAGGCACAGCAGGCGCAAAGAGTGATCGATGGCCAGGAGGGATGAGCCAGCCGGTTGCAGGGGATGCCATCAGCAGAGACCCACCCTACTGAGGACTCGGCGAATCCGAGAACGCGCAAGTCAGCGGCGCACTGGGGAGGAGTGCAGGCGCGAAGGACGGCCGCGCACCTTGGCTGCTCGCGAAATCGGCATCGGCCACGGGGAGGAGCTGCTTCGTTTTCAGCAGGATGCCTTCGACGCCGGGCTTGCTGGCAGACATCGCGGACACCCGGCTGTGCAGGGAGAAGTACCGGAAGCGAGACGACAGGAACGCCAGCAAAACAGCCGACGCGTCGACACCCACCAGCTTCCCCGACAGCACCGCTTTTTCACTCTTCCGCAGCTCGCACAGCTTCGTGAGGTACAAGTGCACGAGCGCCTCCTCGTCGTGGGCAAGCGGGTACGTCAAAAACGTCGAGACGTTCAACCCGTGCTCGAGGACAGTGTTCAGCACCACTACGCTGCCCAGCGGCGCGGAAAGGCCGCGGACCAAGTCGAGTGCCTGGCAGATCGAATTTCGGAGGCACAGGGCGCGGAGGTGGCCGATGGCGAGGGGCGACAGCCCCGCCGGCTTGTACATCGACGCGGTTGGCACCGCGGAGCACGAGGCCAGGTACCTTTCGAAGGAAGGCGCGAACTGCGACAGCTGCCCGTCGTCCTCGAGCCGGCACCACAGCAGCAGCGCGGCCCTCTCGGCGCAGTCGGTCGCGCAGGAGAACATGCAGTTGATCGCGGACGACGCCTGCTCGGGGTCTAGCTGCAGCATGCCTTCCACGTCCTGCCGGCTGATCATCTCCAGCGGGTACCGCGCCACGTCCACGCGGCTCCCGAACTCGATGGCCCACAGCGACATCAAAAACGTGGTCCACCGCATTGGCAGCCCCGCTTCGTACTTCGCATACTGGAGGGCCTCGGACGTGCCTGTTTTTTGGAGCGAAAGTTTCACTTGAAGTCTCGCAACAATATTCCAATAGCAAAGGAGGTAAATGTGCTGTAGCCCACACGAAACACAGGTATATCTGGTTCAGGCGGGCGGCGTTCAACAAAAAGTGTCGTGGCTCTATGTGCGCACGGCCGGTTTTGTTCGTGCGTACGTGTGTAAACCCTGTTTCGAGTGATTTAACACAGCACGCTGCCATCCGACACTTTTGATATAGACAAGCAAGCTTGTTACCATAAAAAAGACCATTTTGTAGTGGCATGCCCACGGTGTGGTATGTTTCCAAAAGGAGTAATAGCAGGTGTCGTCTACAATGATCCCCGCATATTGTTCCAAAAAAACAGTAGCCGACATCTGCCGAAGCAGCAGGCGCAGGGGGCACGTCACTTGCTTTGCCTGTGTTGCCGACAATCAACCGGGGTTGATGTGCAGTCTGGTGTCTTTCGGCTTGCCTCTTCTTTTCTAGCGTTACTTGTGGATTAGAAGGTCGGTATTTCTCTCTCGTGAAAGGGGGTCCAGCAATTCCGACTGTCCAATTCACGGTCGAAAGGCCGGTACCCTGTAGTGATGAGAACGTTGACCAGACCCCCACGCCGGTCTATGCACAACACGGCTACAACACGAAGACGCAACCCTGGCGCGCGCAGCTGGAGTGTACGTAGCGTAGGAAAATCCAAAATCCATAACGCTGCACCAGACGTAGGTTGATCCGCGAGCTCTACACCTGCCAGTCTCTGCTGCTGACTGCTCGGCCCCAAAAACCTTCCAGGCGAGGGGTGAAGTTACGATGTTTTCGGGATAGCGACGGGATTCTTCAACCTTGTAACGAGTGTTAGGTATTCGTCGGATATATTAATCTTCTAAGATCTGCGATCTTATACGACAAAAAAAAAAAAAAACAAACAACGTGTGGAAAAAAGACGAAGCTTCCCCTCCCCGCAAACCTTTCACGCAAAGCACGTAGTAGAAGAAGACCGACTGCCGCAGCAAGCGCTGGACCCCCGCGTTGATGACGTCTTTGCTGGCGCACAGCACGGCCTCGGAGACGGGCACGTTCGCGTGCACGGACCCGTCTGCGGTGCGGACGTCGAGGGTGGCGTCGTCCTCATGGTGTGCGTCGACGCTGGCGGACGTCCACCCTGCGCCGAGAGGCGTCAGCAGGTCGATCTTCGCGCCGGCCGTGAACGCGGTCTCCGCGGCGCTGTCGAACAGCTTCGCGAGGCGGAGGTTGCCCTGCGGCGTCAGCAGCCCGGACTCCCACGGGGCCGGCTCGCCGGCCGGCAGCACGAGCGTCGCGTGCAGCTGCAGGATGTCCCACGCCAGCACGGGACCGCCCAGCGGCCGGAACCCCGGATCCGCTGGTTCCGACTGCGGCAGCCGGTTGAGCGACGCGAGCTTGTCGAGGAAACCCGGCGGCAGGCGCTGGAACGTCGCGTCCAGCTTGTGCAGCGCGGCGCCCAACTCCGCTGCGGGAGCCGCGAGACGCTCCGGGTTCGCCGCTTGCGGGGGGATAGCGGCCGGCGGGCGGTTTGTTCCCGAGGCGTTTGGGTGGCCGGCTGTTGTGATTTCGTCCAAGTCGGCCTGGCGCATCCTTTTGGCGACGACGGCGAGGCTGTTCAGCGACCGGGAGCACAGGACGTCCAGCCGACGGACAGCTTCGGACCGCTCTTTTTTCCCCAGGGCGTCTCCGCCGGCGCGCACCGGGTCTCTGTTGACGAGCCAGCCCACGTGCTGGACCTGCTGCTTCGTCTTCTCGAGCGACGCTTTGAGCCGTTTCAGGAAAACTTCGTTCGCCCGCTCTTCGCCCTGCGTCTCGGGCACAGACAGCAACGCCTCGGCCGCCACCAGGTACTGGCCCAGCGCTTTCTTCCCGGCGGTGTACTCGGCCCGCCTCTCCGGGCCCCAAGGCGCCCCGTCCGCGTGCGCCTGCAAGCACCGGTCGACGCCGCTTCGCACTTCGGCGACACGTGCCGTCAGCCACGACAGGATGCTCCGCAGGACGGCTATGTGCTCTTCGACGTCCAGCCGCGCCTGCGGCACCCAGTTGTAGATGCAGTGTGTCAACCGGTTGTCCACGAGGTAGTCCAGCAGCAGGTAGATGGCGTCGGGGGCATCGGGGTCGACGTTGATGGATTCCATCGCCGATCGCCGGTCCGTGATGAAGATGTCGAGGCTCGTGAGCTCCCGCAAGAGAGAGGCGGTGTCGGGTATCACCTCGAGGAAGTAGACGGACTCGGGCTGGTAGACCCGGACGCCGGCTTTCGCGAGGGAGAATGATAGCGGGCATGGCTCGGCGTGCAGGAACGGCGAGACGCGGGTCTCCGAGAGGATCTCCTTGCACCGGACGGTTTCCCCCGCGTTGCCGACGAACTCGAACCCGACGCCGACGACAACCTCTTCGCCGTCGACGCCCGCCGGCTCGCCCCCCGTGCACAGCAGGCAGTCGACCCTGTTATTCCGCTCGCCAACCACCACCACGGCCTCGCCCCCCACCCCCAGCACGCCCAGCTCCCATTCGAACACGATACTCCAAGTGTCCTCGGGGCCTGCCCCGCGCATCTCCGCGTCGTCGCCGGGCGACCGGGGAAGCTTCGCGAGGATGGCTTTTTCCCTCGTGACGACCCAGAAGTACCAGAACCGCCTGCCCTCGATGTCGTCTGCAGGGGACATGCTGGACGGAAACGCGTCGACGATTCCCGCCGCATCGAGCGTCGCCGGCGGCCGGAACACAGCGGGCACACCGGTCCGCGGGCGCCACGCGAGGAAAAGCCCGCCCGCGTGGAACGACACGAACGGAGGCATGACTTTCAACGCGACCGCGGTGTCTGGCACCAAGGTCAGCGCCGAGACGGTCAGCGGGCCCCACGCTTCCAACACGAATTCGCCGTCAGGCGTTCGGTTGAGGGAGATCAACCCCGGGTGTCCACCGGTTATGTAAACGGTGTTGTCGTGGCTGAAAATGGAGGTGGGCGCGTAGTTGGTGTCGATGCGGTGCACCGGCTCGCCGACAGCGACAAGGACCACGCCCCCTTGCTCCAACTCGACGGAGTCGACCGCCCACGCAATGACGAGGACGTGCACCCGGCCGACGACGGAAGCGTAGCCCGCCACCGTCAACGCCTGGACGCCGACGACGCGCACCGTAGCGGTGCGCTGGGGGCAGAGCTCGATGAGGGTGACGTCCTTGCCGTTTCGGGTGACCAGCGCGCACTCGTTGGTGGCGCCGGTGTAGACGACGGCGTCGCTGCCGACGCCGCTGAGCACCGAGGCGCCCGTCGGAAAGAACGGGAGCGGCGGCACGCTCGACTTTTCGACGGTGTTCACCAGCCACGCTGCCGACTGCGCCATTTTGGTTGTCGGGCTTCCGTCCGCCGCGGCCACCTGCGCGCGTCCCCGCCTACCCCCCCACCCAGCCCTCGCCTTCTGCCTGTGCGTTGTGGTGTTGTATTCTGTCAGAATCCATGGCCAACCCGCAGAACTGCGTTCCTACGATGTCGCACGGTACCTTTTTCGCCCGGAAATTTGCATTATTGCATGCGCCTGTCATTCTAACGATGCGGCATAACTGCCTTCTAACGATGTCGCAGGGTGGCTGTCATTCTAACGATGCGGCATAACTGCCTTCTAACGATGCCACAGGGTGGCTGTCATTCTAACGATGCGGCATAACTGCCTTCTAACGATGTCGCAGGGTGGCTGTCATTCTAACAATGCCGCTCAGTATCCGCCTGGTAGCGAGTCATTCAAAACATGCAATGGCCCTCGCAGGCACGATAAATCGCAACTTTGCATATGAGTCGGATGCAATCGTAGGCACGGTTCGCTTTGAGTAACGCAAAAGGAAAGCCAGTTCGGTGACGCAATCCGCATTGAGAAGGGAGCCGAACGCTCGAAACAACTCGTGCAGAGCTGTTTGAGAAGCAAGCAGCCGGGGTTTTTATGGTACCCCCCTCCAGGTAACGTCTAAAACACGCTAGTAGCCCTACTGCCACTCACATCCCATCCCAGGGCTTGCTTCTCCACAACTTTTGCATTCGAACGATGGTGTGAAGACTCTCGCGGCCACCCACGCGACAGACGATAGAATTGTCCAGCACACTTCACTCGTCGATCGGTACTCGTCAGCTTGCTTGAAGATTCCGAGTAAGCCATGGTAAAGTCTCTTTGCGTGGGCAGTCGTTGGAGACGCGCTCGAGATATGCGGGGGTGCTAGCTTGTTCCGAAGAACTACAACTCAGCAATATTGTCTCCTTGGCCTCAATCCGCGCGGGGGCATAGGAATCGATGTTGTCGGCGGCTAGAATGCCGTACGAAGCTCACGGTCTGGCGCAAAATGCTCGGACGCCAGGGGAATGTCGATGGCAACAGAAGACACGAGTCCGCACAAAGACAGGTGCTTCACCTTAGTTCGTGCGTGCCGTTTGATCGGCTTCTACTTTACCATGCACATGGCCAGGAATCCTGGGACCACCATAGGTTCTTAGGTTCTTAGGACTAAGAAAGATTTCGAGTATGCGAGCGACAAGGTGCCGGCACCAATGGTTCATCATCATCGGCGTCCGGGCGGTGCTCGTCTCGTCGGGTTCGTGTGAATCTTCTTTGTCGGCGTCACCTTCCGCTGCCGGCTCTTCCTGCGCAACCGCAAACTGGTCAGTCATGAGTTCCTCGTCGAGGAAGGCCCAGACGTCTTTGCCCGCGCGATTTGTAGTACTTCGGGTTTGCCAGCGCGCGACAGCGCGCCGGAACCAACCGTTCATCATCATCATCACGGGCGTTCGGGCAGCTCGTCGGGTTCGTATGCATCTTCTTCGTCGGCGTCGCCTTCCGCCGCCGGCTCTTCCTGCGCAGCCGCGAACTGGTCAGTCATGAACTCCTCGTCGAGGAATGCCCAGACGTCTTTGCCCGCACGATCCGCAAGTCCGCCGTCGTAGTCGGCGTCGGTGCCGCTGATGTCCGTCGCGAGCTCTTCTGCCCGGGAGGCCTCTTCGTCGTTCACGCGGTTGTCACGGCTGAAGTCGAAGATCGGCTTCCAGCCCGTCACGTAGTTTGGGAGCTCGGGCTTGTTCTGGGCGGGCAGATCCTTCTTAAGCCGCTCGCGGGCGTCGAGATCCGGCTCGAGGATGCTTTGGACTGTGCGTGTGCGGAGAATTAGCAGTCTTCTCCATACTATACCTACCCCCCCCCCCCCCCCCCCGCCGTGTGATTTCGACAGCAGAAAACGCTTGTAATTGAGACACTACCAGCTCTTGTGCGAGCGTCTTCGCGTGCTTCCATACAAGCCGCGCAACTAGTCTGGCATCTGTACCAACGGCAAAGTGAGAAAGGCCGCTGCTGGCCTCTCCTACCTTGGCTTCTCTGCGGCAAGAAGCGGGGATAAAGCTATCCGCTAGGACGGACGAAGTGTACTCGTAAATTCGTCGTTTCCCGTGTTGTTATTATATTCGGCAAAGGTAACGCTCTCGCTCTGCAAAGCCAAAGCTGCAGAATCATCGACGTCCACCGAAGAGGTGCACCGAAGAGTGTATAGCTGTTGCATTATACCCTGAGCAACACACAAGGAATTCTGATCAACCACCGAAACACGCTGCCTACGTCTTTTTAGCCTGTACAATATATTGAAGGGTAACCCGCAAAACTGTCAGTACCAAAAACTCCCCCGCTGCCACATTTCTTGTCGGGGCGCATACCGAGAAAGCTCTTGTACTTGCCGCGCCTCGCGGTCTTCTTGATCATGACCACGTCGCCGATGACGCAAGCGTTGTCCTCGTCGTGCGCCCAGCACCGCTGCACGCGGGCAACCACTTTACCGAAGTTCTTGTAGCGGACGAAGTACCGGCAGGAGATGATGGCAGTGCTCTTAAGGGTTTCCACCACGACGCCGATTTTCTCGCTGTGGCTCTGCGGCCGATTGAAGAGGATGTAGTTGTGGTCCACGTTCTCCTGCGAGTCCTCGTACCACCGCGGGTACAGCAGCGGCATCCCCCGCTCGACGTACGGCTTCAGCTGCATCACGTTGCGGATATTGTCCTGCCGCCGCGCTGTAAACCCTTCGCCGGGGCGCTTCCTGAAAGCAAGTTGAAGTATGGCTAAAGATAAAGTGGTGTCACCTGAGGGGGGTAATCTCAGGGCCGCCCACGTGATAAGCCGTTAAGCATTGAGTTCTTTTAAGTACATGAACCACATGGATTAGCATGCACTGCCTTGAAAGTCAGGTTATCGGATGACGTCGTCACCTGCCATTGCGTCGTCAAGGTCGAGCATTTGTGGAGCTAGCGGGGTTTGGCTTTCTTGCGATTCCAGAGACTGAGTCGGCGAGTACGAGGGCGGGCACGTGTGTCCGTTTTTCACTTTCGAGGGCGTTGGTGTGCCCGTGGTCCCCGGTCGTTTCTGAGAGCTGCTTGCCCTCGGTACCTTCTTCTTTCTTCGATGCACCCCTGGTCGCCTTCGTCTTCTTCCGCTTGCGGCCGGCGATCGGGCCGTCGGGGTGCCTAGCCCCCTTTTCTTCAGCGCTGGTCGTTCGCTGGTTCCTGGCGTTGGTGGCGGCCTCTTGGTCGCCCGTCCGGTCGTCGCCGTCTCCTTTTTCGTTGCCGCGGGCGGCGCTTGCGCCGCTCGCTTTCCAACTGGCGTTCCCCGTTGTACGCCCACCTGGGTGGGTGAGGAGGGCCTCTTCTTCTTGTTGCGTCCGGGGGTTGACGGGACGTTCGGTTCGTTGGACTGGTGGTGGCCGCGGCGGCAACATGCCGCCGGTCGCCTCTGCGTCAGCGTAGGGAGCCTCTTGCACTCTTGGCAGGTTCCTCTGCCATGCGTGCGGCAGGCATGATGCCCGCTGCGGCAACACGCCGCCGCCGTCTTGCACTCGCCGCACTTCGTCGTGCTGTGCTCTGTGCACACCGCGATCGGCTGCCCATCGTTCGCGTGGTGATGGTGCCGGCAGCACATCTCTACCGTGGGAACGTCCCTTCGGACGAGTGCTCTGCACGCCTCACACTTCCCTTTGTGATGGGTCGCGCACGTGACGAGTGCCTTCTCTATACCGACACCCGGCATATGCACGGGGTCTGGGTGCAGTTGTGGTGGGGCAGGCAGGGCCCACCTCGCCGCTCTCCCGATCGTCCAGTCAGGGTACGTCGGGCACTGCGTCCCTACATCGCTTCCTTTCACTTGTTCCTCAAGTATCGTCCCCGTGTGTGCCTCGCGAAAGCGTGGCCTGGGCCGTATACCCGATATCCCCGTGATGCCCATGAACGACAGCGACGTCGTCGGGCACACCCTCTCTCCTCTCATGCAGCTTCCCAGCCCTTGCTGTGCCGCCAGCTTGTCCAACGCGCTCATCATGCAGCGCAGGACGTTTCCCCGTTCTCTCACCCCCTTCGGCGCATTCCCGTGCAGCGGCATGCTGAGGCCCGAGAAGAGTTCAAAGTCGATCGCAAGCTCCAGCATTGACACCTGCCCGTTCTCGGTCCATTGCATGTCCGACAGCCACGCTACCAACGCATAAAACGTCGGTAGTCCCCAGGTCTTGTTCCGCTCCCACGTCCATGCCGGGGCAATCCGCGCGAAGGGGTGGTCAAATTTCTCGGCAGGCATCGCATTCGCTCTCGACCAGGGGGTCGTGGGGTTCCTGGCCACCCAGCCACGTGCTTCGAGCCCAGCCCGTTCCGCAAGGATTTCAGCCAACATCTCCTGGAGCCGCCTCGAGAATTGGGCATTCTCGGGTACTACCACTCCGTGTTCCAGCGTGCATCTGGGCCAGTCGGCCCGGTTGGCTGCCATCAGCTCGGCATGTGCCTCTCGTCGCCGTATGTGCGAGTACGCTCCGCAGTCCCAGAATACGTGTTTCTCGTCCTCGGTGTCGCCGCTTCCACAGTGCTTGCAGCTGGGCGCCTGCGGCTCAGCTCCGGCCTGCCTCATCCGCGACGTGTACTCAGCCGTGTTCACCCCCCCCGCCAACGCTACACGTATGAGCCTCGCGGTGTGCGCGGGACATTCACGCATCCTCCAGAAGGTGTTCGTCCGCTCCAGGTCGGCTCTCTGTATGCCCTCAAATCCCGGCCGCCTCGCCACCAGTCGGGACCACGTCTTCGCCCTCAAGTCCGCCCTAACTTCATGTCCCTCTTCGAAGGTGCCGAGGCTAACGGGTCATATGTTGCACCATTCCTCAGCGTGCGAGACAGGGGCCCGGGTCCCCATACGTGTCCACACTCCCCCATGCTCCGCATCGCCAGTCCAACTGGCCCCAGGGGTAGGTCCCTCTCCGAGTCGGACCTTTCCGTCCTATTCTTCGCCGTCGAGACTAGGACCCCGAGGCACTTGACGAATTTGCTAAACCGCAGCAGCGCATCCACGCTGTGGAGTTTGAGAGTCGACTGATGCCTGCGTCTCGTCGAGAACGCGACCGTCTTCTGGAGGTTTAGCTCCATACCGGTGAGTGTGCAGAACTCGTCTACTACGTCCACTCCCTTTTGCAGGGCGGCCTCCGACAGCCTGGACAGCAGTGTGGCGTCGTCCGCGTATGACTTTGGACTCACACCCTCCGCTTCTTTCTTGACCGCTTTCATCACTACCGACAGCAGGGCATTGATGAGTATGACGGATACAGGGCACCCTTGAAGGATACCGTTGGTCACACTGAACTCCCTGCCCACCCCTAATGGTAGCTTGAAGCGTCTCGCGAGCAGTCTGTAGATAGCCCTCAGCGGCTTGAGAACCCGATTGTGCAATCCTAAGTCCTCGGCTAAGCGCAGTACTATCTCTCGTGGGACCATGTCGAAGCATTTCCGGAAGTCCAGCGCCACACCGTAGAGCGGCTCCCCGTCTAACAAGGCGTCCTCCATCTCGAGCCCAATTTCCATCAAGACGTCCTCGATCCGGTGACCTGGTCGAAAGCCTTTCTGTCCTTCTTCGATCCATTCCTCTTGCCACAGTACTATGTCCGCCAGCCTGCGGCAGGCCCATAGGCGGTACACGGCGGATGTGACGGTTATCGGTCTTGTGTGCAGCGGGTCTTGACTCTCATCCTTCGGCACCATCGACACCAGCGCAGTTGTCATGCTTGCCGGCCAATCTCCAGTTGCTTTGTATGCCGTTAAGCATTGAGTTCTTTTAAGTACATGAACCACATGGATTAGCATGCACTGCCTTGAAAGTCAGGTTATCGGATGACGTCGTCACCTGCCATTGCGTCGTCAAGGTCGAGCATTTGTGGAGCTAGCGGGGTTTGGCTTTCTTGCGATTCCAAAGACTGAGTCGGCGAGTACGAGGGCGGGCAGGAGTGCCCGTTTTCCACTTTCGAGGGCATTGGTGTGCCCGTGGTCCCCGGTCGTTTCTGAGAGCTGCTTGCCCTCGGTACCTTCTTCTTCCTTCGATGCACCCCTGAGTCGGGTGTGGTCGCCTTCGTCTTCTTCCGCTTGCGGCCGGCGATCGGGCCTTCCTTCGGGGTGCCGAGCACCCTCTTCTTCAGCGCTGGTCGTTCGCTGGTTCCTGGCGTTGGTGGCGGCCTCTTGGTCGCCCGTCCGGTCGTCGCCGTCTCCTTTTTCGTTGCCGCGAGCGGCGCTCGCGCCGCTCGCTTTCCTACTGGCGTTTCCCGCTGTACACCCACCTGGGTGGGTGAGGAGGGCCTCTTCTTCTTGTTGCGTCCGGGGGTTGACTGGACGTTCGGCTTGTTGGACTGGTGGTGGCCGCGGCTGCAACATGCCGCCGGTCGCCTCTGCGTCAGCGTAGGGAGCCTTTTGCACTCTTGGCAGGTCCCTCTGCCATGCGTGCGGCAGGCATGATGCCCGCTGCGGCAACACGCCGCCGCCGTCTTGCACTCGCCGCACTTCGTCGTGCTGTGCTCTGTGCACACCGCGATCGGCTGCCCATCGTTCGCGTGGTGATGGTGCCGGCAGCACATCTCTACCGTGGGAACGTCCCTTCGGACGAGTGCTCTGCACGCCTCACACTTCCCTTTGTGATGGGTCGCGCACGTGACGAGTGCCTTCTCTTTACCGACACCCGGCATATGCACGGGGTCTGGGTGCAGTTGTGGTGGGGCAGGCAGGGCCCACCTCGCCGCTCTCCCGATCGTCCAGTCAGGGTACGTCGGGCACTGCGTCCCTACATCGCTTCCTTTCACTTGTTCCTCAAGTATCGTTCCCGTGTGTGCCTCGCGAAAGCGTGGCCTGGGCCGTATACCCGATATCCCCGTGATGCCCATGAACGACAGCGACGTCGTCGGTGCCGTTAAGCATTGGGTGCTTTTAAGTACATGAACCACATGGATTAGCACTATATTATTATGAACTTTATGCATTGCACCGATAAGCAGCGGCTGCCGGCTTATCCCGTGACACCTTTTACGTGTACGTTATAGAAAGAGTAGCGTTGGCACTCTAACAGGTTCGTTCCCTCGTAGCTCGCCGGGAACGGGCACTCCGGTGAAACTGGGTATGTTACCGTTTCAGCCACCTGATCCCGGCTCAGAGGCAGTTCCCCGAAACTCCCCGAAACTTGCTCGAAACTCCCCGAAACTCCCCGAAACTCACCCCGTTTTTGGGAGAAAAAGTGGATTTGCTTGGGTGGGTGGGTGGGTGGGTGTGGTGGGTGGGTGGGTGGTTAGGGGTGGGGTGTGTGTGGGTGGGTGGGAGGGTGGTGAGTAGAAGGAGGTTTTCATCTCAGCACTACCGGCATGACGCATGACGACGAATGTTTGAAGGACGGTTTAGCATGCAGGGTCAGAACCTTGTGTCTTTTTAAAACGCTCCCGCGGGGCCGATGGACCCCAAAAAATTTTTTTGGAAAAAAAAAAATTTGCTCAACTTCCTCAAAAATTACTGCAGAGTTTGTTCCAAACTTTTAAAATTCAAAAAACCCATTTTTTTTCCAGAATTTTTTTTTTTGCCATTTTCAAAAAGACACAAGGTTTTGACCCTGCATGTTAGACTTGGAGGTTCAGCAAAGAAGCAGGCACCGCCACTTCGCACCGTCTGGTGCTGTGCTTCGCTCCACAAACCCAACCCGCAACGTACCACAAAACTCCCGCATCAACAAATCCACAAGACCCAGACTGTAAGAGCCGAACCAAACCACAATCGCAAAAAAAGAAAGTGCCGTTTGTGGCGGTCGAGGTGGTCGTTGACGAGGTGATGCAGACACCGCAAAGTGTACCGTATACTGGATGATGCACGAATGGTTGAAGAAACAGTTAGGCTTGAAGGTGCGGCGGGGAAGCGAGGCGCCGCCACTTTGCACCGTCCGGTGCTCTGATACACTTCGCAAATACAACACATCACAACCCCCCGAATCAACAAACCCCAAGATCCACACCGTAAGCGCCCGAATCAAACCACCATGGCAAAAAAGGAAAATGCCGTTCGTGAAGGTCAAAGTGGTCGTTGACGAGGCGATGCGGACTCCGCAGAATGGACCGTAAACTGGATGGCAATGACAAATGTTTGAACAAGGGATTAGACGTGGAGGTGCAGCGGAAGCGAGATGCCGCCACTTTGCACCGCCCGGTGCACAACAGTTCGCAAACCCGACCCGCAACACATCACAAAAACCTCCTCCTGCAGTAAATTAGAGTAGTTTACGACCTGTGATCACGAGCTCGCACTCAGATCCTGTGGCTATGGGCACCACTCTCCCTCCCCAAGCCTTCCCCTGCCTGCCTCCCCGCTTATACGCTAAAGCCACACCCACCTCGTGAGGGGCGTATCGTTTTCCGGTGATACCATTCCTTCCTCGTTTTCTTTACGCTGGAACGAGGGGACTGTGTACGCCTGCACACTGGCGGGCAAGAACAGGCAACGACAGGCTCGGCACAGCCAATGGTGTATTGTCGGGTGTCCGATCGAGAAAACACCCAAAGCCCGAACTGCAGACGCCCTGCGCGCATAACATGCAGGGTCAAAACCTTGTGTCTTTTTGGAAATGGCAAAAAAAAAAATTCTCGAAAAAATTTGGGGTTTTTGAATTTTAAAATTTTGGAACAAACTCTGCAGTAATTTTTGATGAAGTTCAGCATTTTTTTTTTTTCCAACTTTTTTTTTTGGGGTCCATCGGCCCCGCGGGAGCGTTTTAAAAAGACACAAGGTTTCGACCCTGCATGATAAACAAAAGGAGCCACGGCTCCTGAGGGAAGAGACGTATTCGCAAAGAAACGGGCCGAGGGCACGAGCCCCGACGTAACTAGGTGGAAGGGGCAGTGGGGTCTGTACGCTACGGCTGCGACGAACACGGTTCCAATCCAGTTATTGGGTGGTTGACGGCGGCGCATCCGCAGCAGCAGCGAAGTCAACCACCGCCACCGTCCACGCGCGGGCGGGGATGAACACGGAACCTTCCGAACCACAGAGAAGAAGGCAGAGGAGAACCGGGGGTAGTGAAGTAACGAAGCCCGCGGGGTATCGGCACCAGTCTGTCGTGAGCGTGCCACACCCTAGCAAAGACAAGCACATTTGGCCAGGCGTGCAGGAGATTACTTGCGCACGTGCCGGGCAAGCACCGGCAGCACAGGTCGCAAGTGCCAGCGAGGTAGCATGCAGGGTCAGAACCTTGTGGCTTTTTAAAACGCTCCCACGGGGCCGATGGCCCCCAAAAAAAAATTTGGAAAAAAAAAAAATTGCTCAACAACTTCCTCAAAAATTGCCGCAGAGTTTAAAAAAACCCATTTTTTTTCCAGAAACTTTTTTTTTTTCCATTTCCAAAAAGACACAAGGTTTTGACCCTGCATGGTAGTCGCACGGGGACCCCCAGTCCCAAACAGGGAAACTCCCCGAAACCCCCCGAAACTCCCCGAAACTCACCGAAACTTGGGTCAGGATCAGGTGGTTCAGGTTTGGATTTTGGGAGCATTGCCTCATGTGAATTCTGAGACCTATTTCTCCCACGAATTGTGAACCAGCTTTGGTGACCGCTGTTCCGCAGTGGATACATCGCAAAAATGTTGCGTATGGCCCTAGCATCACGGAAAAACACGAACGCCTCCCACCAGCGATTCTTCACAAAGTCGCTGGTCCCCACCCCCGATTGGAAAATCAACCCAGCGTGGTGCACATGCTACTCGGACTGGCTGAAAAGTGCAATATCCTATATCATCGAGACACCGATTGGAAAGAAATGCGTAGTTTTGTTTTATTCTTTTACTTGTTACAACTTTTTTTGTATTGAGGTGTCATTCAGATGTAAATCCAAAGCCGCCCACGCCAAATTTTGTTAAGCATTGAGTTCTTTTAAGTACATGAACCACATGGATTAGCATGCACTTGTTAAGCAGCGGCTGCCAAAATTTGCCGTGAAACCTATGATCAAAGTAAAGGAGGAAAGGAGAAATGTTTCTAAAAAAGAAAAGGGCATACGAGAAGTCAAGACCCATTGGATAGCCGAGCAGGACTCGCGTTCTGCGGACGACCGACATTTTGCCACCTTGTTCCAGTCACCCTTGTGAGTCCCGTCGCACCTCCGCGCCTTCCCACCCAGCCGCCTACCCGCGGCTTCCCGTCGCACCCCGCCCAGTACCACTTCCCCGAGTTTTTTATTGCAAGTATGCTAATATTGCAGGGAATAGTTGACTAGACCTCTTGAGTTTGTGCTAACCACGAATTGGGGAGTCGGGAGGACCTACAAAGCCAAAAGCAGGACCGACCCCCCGTTCGTGAGAAAAAGCGAAGAATAAAAAAACACCTTCTTTTTTCCATCTATCTTTAAGTGCTGCAACTTAACTATTCTAGTCGCAGAAGACTCCGCAACGACGGGCGACTACATATTTTCTCGCAACGTAACTGAAGGGTGAGACCAACGTCAAACATGTTCGAGGAATATCAGTCCGTTTTGCGTACAACTCAAAAGAATGGCCTACATATGCCTGGACATATGAAGGTTGAACGTCTTGAACGTTTCACGCACCGTAAAACCAGGCTAAGAAAATTGATGCGCGATCAGGCCCTTTCGATTTTGGTGAGGATCGATACGACGCATCGAGCGGCATCCCAAAACGCAATGCATCTGGCTCTGGACGAGTTCGCAGAAGAGGGTGACCGCTAGTCCGGAGAAGGTTTTCACCTGAGAAGTTACATCATGGGCACCGGTGGCGAAACCCCCTTTGCTGCCTAGTCGGCATTCTTCGCTACGTTGGGTTGTCGTACAGGTCGCTGCGGTGTTCGTGCTTCCCTTTTTACCTTGAATCCGCATTGTGCCCGTCCTCAGTTTGCGGCTGTGTAGTTCTGCAACGACATAAAAAACGAGGAGGCACGCAACGGAAAGATCGAGTTCGAACGCGTTCTAATTCGGTGTTGATATTTCGTGATACATGGAACACTACTACGGATGGCAAGCCCAAGAAATAGACTTCGTTTGGTCGCAGAATCAGAATTCGACTAAAATGTTTGCGTCAATCCTTTTCCTCTAAGTACAGACCGGCGCTGTCCGTAACTAGCACACAATGAGTCTACGATGCCACAGTTTTTTAGAGTAACCATTTTGGTCGGCTCGTTTTGTTTGTGAGTGAATTGCTGGCCTAGGTCAATCTCCTCCCCACACTCTGCCAGCATTCTCGGCTCTGAATACCAGCAGTACGCTGATGCCCGGGCCACCTTGCAACCTGAGCGTTGGAGCTTGGTGCTGGAATTGCTCGGGTGCTTGTCACCAATTGTGTCCACTGACAGGTCATCCTCTGCTTCCTACGTACTAGAAACGTGGCGAGGATTCTTTTCTTTCGACGAGCACCGGGCACACACCGCCCTCTTTCGTTCTACGAAATCGCGCCTCAGGTCTATGCACCGCCTATGGAGGGTCGAATTGGAAGAAGGGCGAGAGCCTATTAATCAAAGCGTGTGACACTCAGACCCTCATGAAGCGAGCTTTATTTGAAGATACTCGGGCGCGCAAAGAATCCTAGGCAAGAAAAGAGGGGCGCCCGGAAGGGACAACATTCTCTTTGCTTCTTCTTGGGGGCGAATTATTTCTATGATGTATACTCCGTAAAGAAAAGGGGGTCCAGGGCTGCGGTGGACATTATTTTTGGGCAAAATCCTCGGACGAACGAACAATGAGCATGCCCAACTACACTAGCGAAATCCGGCGCACGGGGTCCAGTCCTAAAAAAGACAGGCGCTTCGTTTTGTTTGTGCGCCGGTTGGTCCAGGGTATTAGTTCAGAGGTTCCAGGGGTTTGCAGATTTTGACCGTTTGTGGGAGGTGGACCTGAGGCGGTTTGGTCAGCGCTTTCGTTTCGGTGGGCGGGCTGATTTCCCGCCAGCCCATGCGACAGCTGGAGCTTGTCATACTCTATTAGGCACGTTAGTCGCGTGAAGTCGTCACCAGAAAGTTCTGATTTATTGTTTCACGTCTCTTTCAGCAGTGCAAACTCCCACCTAAGGCGAGGCGGCTTCGTGCCTGTCCCTCATACTGCGGTTCAGGAAAGAGTTTATAACTCGATCCGGACGGACAGAATCAATTAAGCCCTGGGAGGAGAACATTTCCGGAGGTACTGCTCACGAAGCGACAAAGCGACGAACGATCCGCATCAACTGATCAGTCGTGGAGAAGAATATGAGGCAGGGAGGAGGTTCCCTGCATTAGCACTTTTTCTAGGTTGGTTTCGTTTAACTTGTGCTGTGTCGTTGGATTTTCCGGAAATGTTCCCTTCAGCACACCAGTACTACTTGAAGATAAGGAAAAAAACTGCTTGCTCTATGACTGCTCGTTGTATCATGTAAGGATGTTCTTCCTCTTCGTCTAAAAGACGCGGCGTACACCTTTTGTCTGCCTAACTCCCGTTTCACCGCACAGTGAGCGACGGTGAAAAGCGGGTGTTCTGGCAGAAGATAGCAGCGGGCGCGTTTTCCGGAAGAAAAAGGCAACCCCGCTTCGTTTTTGCTGTGTGCGTGCTCTGTTCGGCCTTCGATCTGCGGAAGGTTGCGAGTTACTTCCAGCAGAATCAAGGGCCTCGTCACATCATCTTTCGAGCTTGGCATGCACATTCCGTGGTATGGTACTACCGTTTTTTGAGATCATCGAGGCCATGTCAGATTAGTTAGATACGTCACCAGAGCGGAGTACGACCGCCACGTGAAGCGCGTTCTTGCCTTTAAGGCCAGTCTCTTTCATTTGCCAGCCATTGATTTCATTTCAAACGTTTTCAAAAAAAGAACATTTCCGGAGTTGGGGCTTGCACTGATAAACGAAGCAACGGACGATCGGCATCAACTGACCAAAGGTGATGAAAATGATAAGGCAAAAGTTTCTTGTCCTTCGCGTGTACAGGGTATAAACCTCTCTGGGGGGGGGGGCGGTTATCCTGTATTAGCACTTTTTCGTTGGCTTCGTTTTCTCTTTCATGTGCAACCGTTGTTCCGGAAATGTTCCCGTCAGTACAGATGTACTATTAAAAAAAGAACGGCCAATCTGCGCCCTTTTTCATGACTCTGGACTGCGGGCTTTCCTGTCCCCGATCATATCTCTTCGGCCGATAGCCTTCCGCGACCGATCTTCGTTGTATTGCAGCGGAAGTGCCTGCCAAACAACGGTTTACCAACTGCAAGGAATTGGCAGCTGGCTTCTGGCCTCATCGCACTCGGTCTCGGCTTGGATCATCGAGTTCATTCTTCATCGGAAAGGGAAGGAAGGAGAGAAGTCTGACAGAAGCCTGATAACTTGCTTACTAGCGGGATAGAGTGTGCCTGTTGACCATGCCAATGGGCCAACCAGGCAAAAAAAATTCAGTCTCAGAAGACCCACCTCAACCCACCCGAATTCTCCTGTTGTAGGCTCGGGTGGTGTGCTCATTTTGCCATGCGCTTTGCCAGTTCCTACCGTGTACTAAAGTAGTAGTAGTAGTTTCAGCTTAGTGTGAGTTTGACAACCGCAAGTAGTAGTAGTAGTAGTTTGAACTTGACATGCAGCAACAATCTGTGACGATAGACTGCACAAGCCGCAACAGACTACCTCTTTGCACGCGTCGTGTCATGCTTCAGTCGCTTCTTGCCCCGCGTACCGGTGCGCGCTTCACGTCCGGTGTGCAGTTTGACGACGGGCTTGAGGAATCACCAGTAGTATGTGTCGTCCTAATCCGGGAACAAGTAAGGGAGAACAACGGTTTAACAACCGCAAAAAAAAAAAAAGGAAGGTCGAAACAGCCGTTTCGTTTTGTTTGTGTCTTTTTCTTTTTTTTTTTGAATAAGCGCCTGCTTTGTCGGAAACACTTGAGGTGGCCGCCCGTTGCACAATCTCAAACAGATGCGAGAGGCTCCACCGTGCGTGTATGCTCGCATGTGCGGTAGCATGACCTGGTTTGCCGATCACGCCCGGTATCTCGGACGGCGTGTCCGGCGGGCATTGACTTTGCAGGCACTTCAACGTGCGACGCGGAGAAAGGTGCCATGTCCACCAGAAGGGCAAACCTGTTGACCCTTTGACTGTGAATCTGATTATCAGGACTTTCATTCTCGCTTTCATTTCATCAGCGCTGCGGGAACTTTCATCTATACCGTTTCTGCCAAAGCAACCTTTTCCGAGAGAGAGAGACAGAGAGAGAGAGAGAGAACACATCAAACCAAGTCAAAGGTGAGGTACCCACCCACCTGTATGTGTTCTCGTAGTCATCGCTACCGCACTGACCTTTTCCGAGAGAGAGAGAGAGAGAAAGAGAGAGAGAGACAGAGAGAAGGTGCCACAGTTTGCTATTAGTCGGTCAACGTTAATCTTCTAAGACTAACGTGTTTTGCGCCTGAATAACCAGGGTGCGATCCAGAAAAGATGCGAAGGGGCAGCAACCTGGCGTTTTGTGCGCACTAGCGGTGTAAGTCTACCTCGCGCTGCACGCTTTCACTAACGTCTTGCGGTGAAAAAAAGCTTCTCAAGAAGATTGGTGGTAGGCAGTCGAGAATGGACATTCTCTCAATTCGCAAGAAGGCCAGCTCCACAATTGGAATATGCGCAGCTTGCAAACCCGGGCCTGGATAACCACGCGTAAGCAGGTCCACCCCGATTCCCCTTGAACTGCATGGAATTGCCTACGGTACATGGTCTGGAGGAGATGACCGACTTACCACACGAGCTTCATCATTGCTGAGCATCCTACGCATAAAAAATGCTGAACTGGCGTAGACAAAGATCCCATAGCAAAACGTCCCTGCAGAAATGACGCGTGTTGTCGTGGACAAAGGTTGAAGCGGCGAGGGCAGCTAGCTGCCGTTGAGTGAAGCCGGGAAGAGAAGACGTTGAGGCTGATACCTGCGTGCCAGCGTAAAAGCAGCAGGCACTTCGTCATGAAGGCGCGACCCGACGTCCGAAAGTTTGGCCAGAAATTTGTAATACTCAACGAAGCAACCTTCGCAGCGAGTACATAAAGCGGCAAGGATGCCAGCCACCGAACTGTTCGTTAGCTGGAGGACGGCAAGGTGGGGTCCCTGAGGAGCGGCGCGAGGATTTGGTCGTGCACGAAGGTGAAGGCGGTGGGGCAGTGGCCGTCGAGGATGACGTCGAAGTGCTCGCGGAAGTCGTCGAAGCGCCACGACTCGTTCATCATGCCGATCTTGATGAGATGCAGGTCATGCTCGGCGCTCACGTTCCGCGGGTGCAACTCAGCCGCCATCGAGTCATTGGGCTTGTCCCCCAACACGAGGGTCACCGGGTAATCGACGAGCTTCGCCATCAGATGTTCGGAGGCATGCTGCAATGCTTGGTGTTTGGTGTAGGACGTGATGGGGGTTTTGATTGGGTACGTTGTCGATGTGTGGTCGACGTGGTTTGCGATGATGTGGGGGACTGGGTGGCCTCCGCTTTCTTTGACGAACGTGTGGTGAACGACGTTGGTGAAGCCTGCGGATATGACGACGAACGGGATATCGTTCTCCACGCAGGACTGGTGGAAGCGTTGCACGCCCGGGCGGAGGAGGGGGCACGGGTGGCTATGCACGGCTTCCCGGATGTGGTCGTCGTGGATGCGGTGTTTTTTGATCAGGTCGTTGTAGAGGATCCACCACTCGTCGCCTACGATCGTCTTCTTATCCGGCGGCAGCTGCGACAACTCATCGAGGAACCTAACCTCCTCGCGGAAGTCGAAGTGCATGGCTTCGGCGCGCGCGATCAAATTGTGGCACTCGATGGATTGCCCCGTCGTCAGCGTCCGGTCGAAGTCGCTCACCACCGCCACCTTCCCGCGGCCGGCGTTCCCGATGCACACCTTCATCAGCTCCTCGAAGCGTTGGGATTGCCACACCACGGGGCTCTTTTCGACAGCCATTGCGGGTGTCTTCTCAATTTTATTTCTTGTGCTTTTTATTTTTGTCCCCAACGACAGCGCACGTGTCAGACTGGCCCACACCACGGTGGTTGATTCCTGCGGGTTGTGGGGTCTCAGCTGTCAAAAGTAAGAGAGCAGGGACCATCTCTCGAGGAGTTGCGGATCCGTCTAATCCCCGTACTGCTACGGCGGGCGTAAGTTGTTCCGAAGGCTTCGAGGATGCGTCCGGCTACATCTGGGGGGGGAAGGTAATATAAGACACAACACTGACTGTCATGTACTTTTGATGCTTCCAGTCGTCTTCGATGAAGATGCTCAATAATGGGAATGAACCCTTGGGGATCGAGAGGCCCTCTGTTTTCGTCATTTTTCACCGGGGTGTTGTGCGCACCAGATGGATGTTCTTCGTCTCGGGTTTAGCTCCTGAACGCCTACCATTACAGTTCGTACATGCCGTAGATTGTACGTGTCGTTGTACTTGTCATTGCACTTGTCAGATGACAAGTACAACGGGTAGCAATACTAGGCAGATACTTTGGTCTGAATGCCGAACACGGGGCCCCTCGCACCACTTTTTCCGTTGTGGTCGCGACGACGGTTGCTAAGAGTCTCTCTAAGTCGCACGGGGTAGAAGAAAAGCGCGCCAAAAGAAAGCTCTGTGCGAGCAAAAGAACGGGAGGAAGCGGTGTAAGTGAATTAAAGACAGAACGGATGTTTAGTGGGTCCAACGTACTAGATGGAATGGTTGTGTTTCCAGGCAAAAGAAACGGGTTTTGACAAAGAGACAGGCCACACTCAAATACTGTCCTGCGCCCTGTGCGTTCTTGATTGTGCAGGTTCCTCAGCCGACCGACGCCTTGTCAGGCACAGTGCTACTATACATTCACATGCTTCGCATGTGAGGGTATCCTTGCATGGCCCCGTGGGAAACGTGGATCGAGGGGAGAGGTTGTGTCGCAACCTTTTCGAGAGGGGGCGCACTGTAGATTTCGCTTTACTCGCGAAAAAGACAAGGCGCTTCGATTTGCTTGTGCGCGCCGGTTGATCGGTTTCCCACTTGTTTCCCGCTGTTTCAGTTGCGGGTTACAAAATGTGGCCAACAACCAGAACAAGCAGCGTCTGTGTTGCCAACACAATACTTTGTAGGGCAAAGCAAGGTTGTTAGTACTAACAGGCGAAGGAGCTTCGCTGCTTCGAATGCCATAAGTGCGCACACGCTGAAGAGGTCGGTTTAGTAAAATGGTTATCCGTCGGTACGTTGCAAAGAAGTCCTCATTGCTGGTGAAGTGTAGACGACTCACTACTCTGCAGAAACGGTCATCCGAAGCCGTCGATCCATAGCTGGCGAATGAGTCGGCGGAAGACGAGCATGCCCACGACGCCGAAAGCGAAGAACCATCTGCCGTACCGGCTCTTGAACGACGACCACAGCGACTCGTCTGCGGGGAACAAGAACTCGGCCGGCGTGCCCGACGACGAGAGCACGTCGGCCGCCTGCGGGTTGCCGACGCGGTACGACGACAGCAGCTGGTCGAGCGACCGGTTCTGGGCGGGCGCCGGCGGGAAGCGGCCGGCCGCGGACTTCGCGGCGAGGGCCGGGGCCGCGTTTTGAAGGTACTCAGTGAGCCCGAGGCTCTGCATGGCGAGCTGAGCTTCATGCGACAAACCCGGGGTGCCGCCCACCATGTGCGGCGGGAACGTTGTCCGTGCGTCTTGCGCTGCGGACGTGCGGGTGATCCGCCGGCGGAGGGAACTGGCGGGCGCGCTTTGCGTGTGGGCCAACGAAGGCTCGGCGGGCGGCGTGGAGTAGATGATGCCGTGGTGCTCGTCTGCGCGGGGCCTCGGCCCGGCGCTCCCGATGCGCGGGGCCCAGGCTTTGAAGCGGGCGTCGCGCGGGTATGCGGAGGCCGCTTTTTCCTGCAGCTTCCGGAACCTCCCCGACTCCGCCTGCTCGGGCGCCGCCCCGCCGGCCGCGGCCGGCGCCGCGGCCGGCCGCGGTGGCCTTCGGGGGTGGGCCGCGGCGGCGGCCCCTGCGGTCTTCTCGATACGCACCTGCCGCTGCGCCGCGCGCATCTCCTCCTGCAGCGCCCGCTTCTCCCGTTCGAGCGAAGCCTGCCTCGTCAGCAGCTGCCGCTCGCGCGACTCCAATCCGGCGAGCACCTTCCCAGCCGACGTGCCTTCCCGCGTCTCGCCCATCGCCCCGGCGCTCCGCTCGTTCAGTCCCGAGCACTGCCCGATCGCCTCTTCCTGCCCGGAGTCGGTGCTTTTGTTGAGCTCCGTCGACCCGCTGTCGGATGCCTCCCCTTCGTTCGACAACCCGACCGGCCGCGACGCTCCGGAGACGGCACGCCGCGGCTGGCCGCCGGTCCCGGCGGCGTCCTCGTCTCCGCTTCCGTTCGACACGCTCACCACATCGCTGCCCTCGTCGCCCGGGTCCTCCAGCCGTTCGTCGGCGCCCCGCCTTTCGTTGGCGGCCGCGGCAGCGGGGGGTAGGTGCGGCGGGGGCGCCTTGTCGGGGTCCTTCAAGCCCCGGGTTGCCTTCAACGTGGCCCGCAGGTCGTCGAGTGCGAGCGCCGGAGGCTGCCGCGTCTCCGGCGCCACGTAGCGCGCCGCGACCTCCTGCTTTAGCTTGGCTAAGCGGGTCATGTCGACACCGGCCCTTGGGTAGTGGCTCTAAATAGAATTGGTTTTGTGTTTCCGTTGATCCCGTGGGTACGTACAGATTGGTGTTTTCGACCTTTTAGCGTTTGTTTGTTTGTTTGTTTTGCGAGGTTCAGCCAGATGTTGTATGTGCGACTGAATGTCCTCGTTGTCCGTCGGCAAAGTTGTCCCCCTGCGCGGACACCTGCTTTTCTTGTGGATTAGAAGGTCGCACCTAGAACTCATGATCGGATGCCATTTCCGGTTTCTACAGGTCTGTTTTCTGATGCGCATCTCCGGGGGTTCTCGTGGGACTGTTGAACATCGATGCTCTCGCCCAAGTCACGAGGCCTGAGCCTCGTTCTCAAGTCACGAGGCCTGAGCCTCGTTCTCGTTACATTTCTGCGTGTACCGTCGAGGTATTTGCTGGCAAGGGGTGTGTTGTTTACGTTTACCCTTGGGTATGAACCCTCTTAAGCCGGGATCCTGGAGTGATGGAGAGATCCAAAAATTGTCCAATCGCGACTCACACCCCTAGCCCAATGATTGTAGTAAACGCTTTACCTTACGAGGACGTAGCGCGTTTGACCCCTTGTGTTTGACGCTAGCTGTCAAGTCTGCGGATATAAGTAGCACGAATGAGAGGAGCGTGAGTGAACGATGGCACCAGATGAGAACACGAATAGACAGGCGGTTGCAGTGGGCAGGAGGCGTATAATCATGGTGGAGGACTCGTCTATTCCTACATCCCTGATAGCCACACCTCTACTGGTGTTCACGAGGCGAGAAAACACTCCTTTGCATCCCTTACGGCGAATGCGGAGAAAATCGATTGCTGGCGCAGCGACAGTGTATGGGGAAGTGTATGCAACAACGCGTGGGTTGGCCAGAAACAGCTGCAACCCAGGTGGGCTGGTCCGAAGGGGACTCGTCGGGAAGCAACCCTTGAGGGCTACCTGTATCATCGCCGGAAGCGGCTGCGTCATCGAATTCAGAAAGACGTCAACTATGGATCCAACTACGAGCTTTTAACAGCAGCAGCAGCATTTAATATACGCTATTTTGGTGCCGGAATCACCGCGGGCGCTGGCACCAGACTTGTCCACCAATTGTGTTCATTGACAGGTTTAGATATCATCCATTGCTTTTTAACGTACCTACGTGTCGAGGATATTTCTCTCCGCTGTCTGCAGTGTTGCTCTTGGGCAATTGGCGTGGCGACTCGTTTGCATCCCGCTCAAGAGCAGCCAGATAGTACCTGAGCTTCTTTGCCTTTATAAGGCAGGTCAATACCACGCTCCTAGAACGCAGCTTCTGGGAACTCGATACTTGGTGGGAGAGACGCCCGTGAACGCAGCACCAGTCCAAAGTTAGGTCCTGTGGACAAGGACTTTTCGCTCCCGTTCCGGTGCGAGCACAACAACTTTAAAAAAGAGGGGGGGGGGTCGGGTTGTGGCTCGTAACTAACCGAGCCACGGGGCGCTGCTTTCACGAAGCGAACGTGCTTTTCAAGCGAGACAATGTATTCGCTCAAAACAAATGTTCCACATGCTTCCCCTCGGTCAGTTGGGAAACCTTAGCTTAATGTATAGCTAGAACGCTGCCTTTCATGCGTGACGGATGCTAGCAAGGGGCTAGTCTTCTACTTCACCAAATAACTCAAGCATCGGGCTGCTTTCTTCCGGCACGACCGGGAGAGAAAACGCATGCTCGTGGGTTTCTCATGCATCCGCATGCAGAGCAATGCCTGAGCGGAATCGGTCGGGTATGGTCGTTCTGCTTAACCAATCAACAACAAGCGCTTTCGCCTGCCCTCTTTTCAGCATCGTCGTTGGGGAAAGAGAACCCGCGATCTCGGGCGAAATGTCCTTTATTTCGCTTTGGTTACTTTTCTTTCGTGGTGGGGCAGCAGCCGCCGTACATTCTTTTGTTTTACCCCTTTCTTTCTTTCGATCGAGCAGATAGGGACGGGAAATATAATCGGGCGCCGTTGCACAGACCCTCAGGAAGGAGAAAGATGCGGAGCAGCAGGCTCAGCTCTTGCGATTGAGGAAAGGACTAATTTGCATGCGAGCCTTTGGACGGTGCTTTTGCACAGCGTTAAAGGCTTGAAAGGGCTACCTACCACCCACGATACAAATAGAGCTGTGGACAGTTGTCGGGCAATCGAGGCAACAGACAATCCTGATGGAGAACGAACCGCAGAAAAGTGCCTAAGAAAGACGCGAAGGACACACATCTGGCTTCTCGAGTTCCGCAAGTAGGATAATACCTGGCACGAAGAGGTAGGCATCGCTGAGCGGAGGAACCGGACGCTTCACGCTCTCAATCTTGCTCGCCTCCCGAAAAGACTGCACTGCCACGGGTATTTATTTTAGAAGGCTCGTCCGTTGTCTCCGTTGTCACCACATGAAGCAGCAACGGGGTTTTAAGCAAGTAGCGCGAGTCTAGCGGAATGGCTTGGTTCGCCGTTTTTCTGCTCGCAAGTGAGCACAACAAAGGTCGAGACAGCAAAGCGGCTGGCTCGAACAAGGCCGAGGTGAGAAGTTCCACCTTTACACACGAAACGCTGGAGAGTGAGTGCCCGTCAAGGAGGACGCACATGCGACGTCACCAGGCATAACGAATGTCACCGGGATTCTGTTGCGGCTGGTCGGGCGGGTTTGTTAGAGTAGAAACGTGATGATTCACGCCAAGCCACGTCAGCTGCTCATCCAGCGCACAATATGCATCGCGCTGGTTTCTTCGGAGCGTTTATCTTGCCATAAAGTCACGTTTTAGCCGTTGCCACGCGTGTTTGGAAGGGTACACCAGCACCGCGGCAACATCTGCCAGGAGGGATCAGGCTTCAAGTCTTCTTCTTGTCACGGTCTGCCGGATCTGGGGGCGAGTACCGCCCGCCTTTTTCATCGTAGACCCACCCCTCTGACCACAGCAGCGCGTGTTTGACGGATTGCTTCACCACAAAGTGGTTGCGCCTCGCCCCGAAGCGGATGTAGCCGCCGTACTTCTGGTCTAGGAGGATATCGAACCACGGCTCCTTCAAGAACGGGTGCGTCTCGGATCCGATGTTGCGCTGGATCCAAGCCTTTTCCATCGTACACTTGTCGTAAGCCTTCAGCACGACACCCACTTCCCCGAGCGACCTGTGCTGGACAACATCCCCGGGCTGGAAGGGTGTCAATTCACAGCGAACCATGTCAACCCAGATGTTCATTCGGCGCAAGGCGTCGAAGCCCATCGCGATGTCATTGGCAGCGGGGTCTTTTCTTGCGAAGTCTCTGACGAGGTTGATCATGCCGCCTTCTTGTTCGAGGTTGGCGAGCCGATCCCCGACGAGATCGCTGAGGTCGTTCGACACGAACTTCCGCAGCGAGTTGCTGAGGTAGAAGAACGGCACTAACTCATGGCCGTCGACTTCCTTAGCCATCTTCAACAGAGACCGGTACAGCCCCCGGCGTATGGGTCGCGCCATTGTGAGGGGGCCCTCTGCCTCACCCCCCCCCCCCCGCCCCTTCTCCTTACCCCTGGCGTCACCGCACCGCAACACCACCAATTCAAGGGGCTTCTCTTCTTCGGGGTGTCCTGTGCCTCTGATGGTTGATTTGCCGGCGCAACTGAAAAAAAGCAGCACCGACACACCGTGCGACGAGACACGATGCGGCATCAGGCGTTTTCGCTCCCCCCGCGGCTCCGGCGCCGCGGCCGGCCCTCGCTGGGCAGCACGCCGGCGTCGCTCCCGCTGACGATGCTGTCCAAAACCCGTCGCGCTCGGGCTTCTCCGCGTTTCAACCGCTCGCGAAGCTGCAGTCGAAGGGACCGAGGAAAGGCGACTCCCGTCGTTTGACTTTCTTAAAGTTTGGTGCTTGAGAAAGGGCGGGGAGGGGGAAAAAAAAAGGAAACCGGAAAACAAGGACCCGTTGGGCACTTCGCGCCAGAGAACCGGGGGAGCGTAAAAAAAAGAATAACTCGCGGGGGGGTCTGGGATCCAGAAGGGTGGATGGGCGAGGAAAAAGGCCGGGGGGTGTCTGCAGTTCGCAATGTAAACATATGGTACGATGCCAAAAGGGGGGGGGGGGGGTTTGGGCGGAAAAATCCCCGCATAGTTCACCAGGGTCTGACGGGTACTGAGGCCCCATACCCTTCCTAAAACATCATTCTGCGTTCAAATATGCCCTCAGAAGCCTCCGGAGAGCCTTCTATGATGTCCCAAATGCGATTTTGTGGGTTTTTAGGGGGTCCCCCCGTCTGCTGGCCGTAAACCGCCATAGTAGAAACATATGCAACCTGAAGCTGGGTCGCTTCTCTGTGCAAGATCCCAGCCCAAACACACGTTTTCGGCGTTCTCTAGCACTCTCCAGGCGCATTCGACCCTCGGGGTTCGTGGTTTCTTTCACTCACAGGTGTTCCGGGACGTGCAAAGATAAGGAGAATGGCCCCCTGCATTGGGGACAGACCGAACTACGCCCTGCCTGTCTATACAGGCTTTGGGGTCAAATTGCACCGGCTTTGGCGCCACATCCACCGTTTCGGGCTTCGGTTGTGCTGCTTTGGGGTCCATTAAGAACTCTGGTCTGATTTGCGGGACGCTTTCCTCGGTTTTGGCGCCCACTTTCACTGTTCTAAGGCCTGTTCAGGCTTCTACCTGCATCATGTTATGCTATTCTGGTGATTCTGCAAGGCTTGGTGAACGAAGTAGGACAAGCGTTAAGTAACAGGCGATCATCAGCCGTTCTCAATCGTCGTCGAAGCGGTTGACTACGACGCGTTCACTTCATGATTTTGAAGCAGGCTTCACCGCTTTCAGGGCAGGCTTTCAGAGCTTTCCTGGCAATGTCTTCCCTTCTGGCACCTTTCTCACCCATGGCTGCAAAGTGCTTCTCGCTGGATGACTTTGCACAGGCGGCACATGACCCGAGGGATGTGTGGCAGCAGTGAGCTTGGTCAGACAAACTGTGTGGCGCACACACCCGCCATGGTCGGCAGTATCACCTGGGCCAGTTTGAGTCCTGTTCCGAGACCCGCTCACGGTGAAGTGGTGCCTACTGGGTCGCTTCCTCTCCAGCTTCGGCGCAAAGTCTTCACCACTGGATGCACTTTGAACGGTGAAAGTGGGCACCAAAACCGAGCAAAGCGTCCCGCAAATCAGACCAGAGTTCTTAGTGGATCCCAAAGCAGCACAAACGAGACCAAAACGGTGCACATGGCGCCAAGGCGGCGCAATTCGACCCCAAAGCCTGTATAGACAGGCAGGGCGTGGTACGGTCTGTAGGGTCCATTCGCCTTGTTTTTGCACACCCCGGAACACCTGTAAGCGAGATAATTTATGAAGTCCGAGGGTCGAATGCACCTGGAGAATGATAGAGAACGCCGAAAACGTGTGTTTAGGCCGAGATTTTGCTCCGAGGAGCGACCCAGCATCAGGTTGCATATGTGTCTTCTATGGCGGTTTACGGCCAGCAGACGGGGGGACCCCCTAAAAACCCACAAAATCGCATTTGGGACATCATAGAAGGCTCTCCGGAGGCTTCTGAGGGCGTATTTGAACGCAGAATGATGTTTTAGGAAGGGTATGGGGCCTCAGTACCCGTCAGACCCTGGTGAACTATGCGGGGATTTTTCCGCCCAAACCCCCCCCCCCCTTTTGGCATCGACTCTTATTATAAAGAGGGAACGATGGGCCTTTTTTCTTCTAGCACCCACTCCAGTCAGGATTCGCTGTATCCTGGCCCGCGAAACCAGTTTTTCGCGGAGGGGATATGCTGCATTTTGCCCAAAGAGCATTTCCGGAGATGGGCTCATGCACTGATGAACGAAATAACAGGCTCAATTGATCAATGATGAAGGAGAAACCTCTCTCTGGGTTAGAGAAAACGTTTTCTCGACTAGCTTGCAATTGTTGGTTAATGCCGTGTACGTTTCTCATGTGCAGCTGGTGCTCCTGATACGTTCCTTCGAGGGGGGAAGATTGCTCGTGAATACAACCTCTCCCCCCTTTCTCCATGCTTTGCCACCCTCCCCTCTGCACATCCTTGTGAAGCAACGGTGGCAATTACAAAGCAACCGTTCTTGTTCTTCGCGTCTGTACGATACAAACCTCTCAGAGTGGTGGGAATTTCCTGCACACGTTCTTTCCGTTGGCCTCGTTAGTGACGACCACCGTTCCGGAACTACTTCCTGCATGAGTGCATCTGTACTCAGCAACAGTTCTATTGGGGGTTCGTCAACCAACCCGCCTTCTCACGGTCTGAACCCAATGCACAAAGATGTCTGAACATGTGGCGCGGAGCGCCGACAGCTTTTCTTGTGCCAAGTCGTGGCGGTTTCAATCACGTTTGTGTTCACGTGGAAGTAAACTGCATGTTAACTCTGTGTGCTCAGCACGGAATGTCCAATTGTGGCGGACAGTCACACGCGTGGAAGTAAACTCCCATGCTTTATGCCATCTCCCAAGTGAATCTCACAGCAAAGGTTCTCAAATGTTTCTCATCCGTTGTGCAGGTGACGACGTCAAAACCTATGGCGGTAAACCATTTCTTGTTGTTGCTCGTCGTTACTGACTCTCTGGAAGCGGGTTGGGTGAACGTGTCTTCCTCAATGGTTCGCTGCGAATTTCTCGGGGTCGAAACGGCTGCAATGTCCTCGTGCCATCGGACGGCAATGACAGAAGGTCGAGTTTGCCTCAAAACGTGCTTGCGGTTTCTGTGCCGAGGCCATCCAGACCGTTGATCGCTGCAAACTGTGGCATTGGTAGGTTTCTTCTTTTTTTTTTTGGAGCGCAGTACTTCATCTTTTTTTTTTTTTTTGAATAAGCACCTGCAAGAGATGCTCAAGGAAGCGTGTGGTACTCATCAGCAAGCTGACGGCTCCTCACTATCGCAACAAGTGTGAGCGTCCGGTCTCGACGACTGCGACATTTATTTCTTGTGTAAACGGTACCAGGGAAAGCCTGCTACACGGGAGCCAAGCTTCACGTGTTCGGCGGTACTGCAGAGACACGGGCCTACAGGTCAAGTGGCTACCGATTTCCCAAGCTAAAGCATCAAGGCGTGGCGCACCTTGGGGCTTGGCGCTTGCGCTGAACACAAGCTCGTCGAGACGGTCAGCCACAGGGCAGAGCGGACGGGGTTGTGGCACTGTGTGCTGCCTCCGACTCAAGCTTTGCAAGCTGTGGTTGACCGCCACGTTCCTGGACCAGAAGCGGCCTGTTTCTATTTCCATGTAAATGGTTCGGGCACTCACTCGCTCCCGGCCGTGATTATCTTATATAGCTGGGATCAGGAAAACCCTCTGCTCTCTCTTCGTCGAATGTGCTGAGGAATATGTCAAATCCACCCCTTTATTGCCTACCGAAAGCTACACTGGAGCATCACTCACGCGTATAGCTGTGAGGGAGCTGGTGCTTTAATTCGGTTGACACTGGAGGCGGGGCGGGGGCTGTGGGGGGGAGGTTCTGTAAGAAAGAACGATTGGCAGTGCAGAAGCACGTAGCCCGGATCTCAACTGGACACAAGCGGATGCTCGTCGTGGGGGGGGAAAAACGCCAGGGAATGCCTTGGGAGGATATATCTTAGTACACTGCCTCTCATGCATGGTTGACGCTGTCTGAAGCACCAAGTCTTCTTCGAAGAAACAGGGACAGACTGATACCGCATCGTGTCTTATCACACGGTGTGTCGGTTCTTTAAGCCACGAACACTAAGCGTCCATCAGCATGGAACCTGCCTCTATACAGGACGGCGGTGTGAGTCTAGTTTGTCAGGCGGCCATTCGTAGCTCGTCACAGCCAGGACCACCCAGAACACAGGAAAGTCCGTCTTGTGCATCCGGATGAAAGGGGAAAATGTACGGATGAAGGAGAAGGAAATCTTCCGGAATCTCTCGACGCTTTGGTGAATTCAGCAAAGAACCCGGGGTTTTGAAGCATTTTTCAAAGGAATGAAGGCTCGCTTTAAATGTGGTTTGATCGTCTCAGGGTTGGGACCGGCAAAAAAACAAAAACATGTTTTCTCAAACAGAAATTTTCGGTTCAGCGGAGGCCAGGGAACGTGCATTCAGTCTGCCCCTGGATATCACCAGCTCGAGATCACCTGATCAGTATAGCCAGTCGTTCTCAACATCATGTAGCACCTAGCATCGAACAGAGCAAGCACACGTGGCGATAGCTGCATCGCAGCGAAGCAGGCAGCTGAAAAGGTCAAACACGAAATCGAGCACCCTCGGGCTCTGTGATTCACAAGCCGAAACCCATCTCTTTTGGGGTGCCCAACCGAGGAAACGAAGAAGGGAGAAGAGGATGAACTGAAAGATGCGTGTCTCGAAAGCTCTCAGTATTTCGGCGGAAACGTCGCTCAGCTCAGTCGGTTGCCTGTGAAAAGGCGTTCATTATTTTACTACTTTTTAAAACGTTGCATTTGGGTAAGAGCACCAACAGAGACTAAAACTCGTGGGTTGACACAAATTGGGACACCAGAATGTTGAAGCATGCATGGTCGAATGCAATATCTTTCTTTATTTTTTGGACCTGCTGAACGACGCAAATTGCCACAGGATGAACCCCAGAATTTCTCCCCGAAAAAAAAATAGAGAGAGAACACGTCCAACCAAGTCGAAAAACGAAGGCCTCTACCGTCAGGTGGGTCGGGTAAATCGGAAGTAGACACGTCGTAGCAGTCCCAGGGCCTCACTCCCCACGCACTTGCATGTGTTCTCGTGGTCGTCGCTACCGGCTTGACCTTCCCGCAGAGTTAGAGAGAGAGAGTTGGAATAGAGCATCTACTTGGTATCGGATAGTAGGTGCAGGATCGTTTGGTACCACGACAGGGCCTTCGTGAACGGTCCGGGTGCGATTCACGGTACCGAGCGCGGCGCAGAGCCCGATTCCGCGGTCCCCGTAAGCTGCGCATGACAACGACGACAAGTCCGCCCTCGCGCGCAAAACCGGGTGCAGGATTTTGGAGCAAGGAAAAAATGCGAAAAAAGCGCGCCTGCTACTGCTGCTCGGCCGAGAAGGCGCAGTCGTCGGACCTCTGGACGCGAACGGTGTGTACGCCGCTTTGCAGAGTGAGCCTGATGCCTTCGTGGATGACGTTAAGCGCATCGGGTCCTGACAGGCTCCCTGGGCAGGAGGTCGCTTATTTGCGTGACGAAGTTCTGAGCTGACGGACCCGAAGTCGCATGAACGCAACAAGGGGCACTGGCGCAAAGCAGAAGCTACAGGAACCAACGGACGTGAAGCCGCAGGAAGTGGTCAAGATGGTGTCAAGGGTGATGGGAATTGCTTTTCAACTGCGTTGCCGAGGGTCCCAAACACCCTCTTCTCGTTCTTTTCTGCTGCGAAATGACGCAGGAGCAGTTCATCAGACTTGTTGCGGAAAAGCTTGATCGTTGTGCTGCACGACTCGTCAAGCGGTGGAAACTTCAGGACCGGCGAGACCAGCTTTCGCGGAGAATCCCGTGTATCATCGCTTCAAAACCTCGTTAGTGACACGCCGACCCACCCAAACTTGTCCCCCCACTGCTCACACCCTCAATCACATGCCCCAGCCCCCCCCTGCACACATCATCAAGGATGAGTGGGCGTTTTAACACCCCCTCATCTAGCACATGGCCGTACCATCCGGCCCGTGTACCGTGGAGCAGGCTGCGCACACGCAGTTTCATCCCTCCCACACATCATCCCCGCCAACGACATCCGGGACGCAGTCGCTTTTCGTCGTAAGCAGCTTAGCCTTTTATAACCCATAAGGCGTTCGGTTCTTCGTATGTGCGTGCTATAAGACGCTGTCTGCGTCTTATAGCCTTTACATTGGCAACCCGCGAGGTTGCTTGTACTAGTACTGGACAAATTCAAACCTTCGTGTTGCCGGCGCCCAGGGCTGCGGTGGTGTGCAGGCGGCGGAGCTGCTCGTTGTGGTGCTCAATCTTCGCCAGGCGGTGGTTGAGGACGGCGAACTCCTTTTTCATGTCCGCGTTCTCCTTCTTCAACAAAACGAACGACCCCAGCAGGAGTTGCACGTGCGCTTCGGACCCGCAGCCGACCCCGGAACACCCCATTTCACCGAAGCCGCAGATCGGAGGCGACCCGCCCATGTCGACCGGTGACTGCGGTTTACTCCCGCCAGCGTTGCTGCCGAAGCTTCTCCTACCGGCTGGCGGCGCGGGGACGACTGTCGTGGGCGCGGCGGCAGCGGGATCGTCAGACGAAACGTCTGTCGTCGTTTGCCGGCGCTCGACCGGCTTCGCGATATCTTCCGCGGACGAGTGAAGGGGTTTGGCCGCGTTCGGGGTCGGCTTCGCAGTAGCGGTGACGCTGCTGCTCCGCTTGCCGCTCGTCGACGGCTGCGGCTTGTTCTGCACGCAACCCGCTTTCAATTCAACTGGCTCACTCGTTGAGCTATGCCGCATTGACGTTGCATTGCTATTAGTGCGAGACGGCGGTTGCGAAGTGGGTTCGACGTCTTTTTGCACTGGAGTTGGACCTGCGGCGATGGCGCTCCCGTTGGCCGCGTTTCCGTTCGCGTTGTGGAGGTGCTGCTTGAAGTTGTCGGTGGACGCCGAAACGATCGAGTCTTTCTTCACCTTTTTGCACGTCTTCTTGTGGTTCTGCAGCTGGCTGAACTTGACCTTCGCGCCGCACTCGCACTCGACCGTTCGCTGCTCGCACGTGCCCTTGTGGCCTTCCAGCTCGGCCCGCGTGAGCTTCACCCTGCAGAACAGGCAGCTGGTCTCGCCGTTGGGGCAGTCGAACTGCTGGTGCTTCTTCAGCACGTCGCGCGGGTACTTCTGCTTGCACAGCCTGCACTCGACGGGGAGCCGCGGGCAGGTCTTTTCGTGCTTCGCGGCGTCCTTCCGCTTGTACGACGCGGGGCAGTGCCGGCAGGAGACGACGACGAGCTCGCAGCTCTCCTTGTGGGCCTCCAGCGAGGCCAGGTTGCGCCGCTCCGCGCCGCAGCCCGGGCAGGTCGGTTTTTCCTTGCGGTCGGTGATGAGCGCGCCCTGCGCGTTCCGGATGAGGTTCGCGCCCGGGTTCGCATTCGGGACCGCCGGCGCGGCTTCGTCGGCCTTCAGCTCCTTCAGCCGGTACGCGTAGCGGAGGGTGTTGATGGTTTCGGGGCACGACTCGTGGGACGCGGTTATGTTCGCGATCATCGTCGTGTGGCCCGACTCGCCGAGGAAGCTCTCCTTGAGGATCTGCGTGAGCTCCGACTGCCGAAACGGGACGTGGCGGGCTCCCTGGTCGAGGGCCCGGATGCACTCTTTAAGTGCGAGCAGCGACTTGTTGATCTCCGCGCCTTCCATCTGCACCTGCTTGTCCCCGGCGTGCCCCACCGCAGCGCGCTCAGACCCGGCCAAGTCGATGACGGACAGCTTGCCGATAAGCTTCCCAGAGGACAGCTTCAGCTTGATCTCCATGATCGCGTGCGACCGAGAAGACTCGTCATTCATCGTCGTCGACGACTGGCTGCGACCCTCCATGCCCTTTTTGATCAACGCCATCATCAGGCTCGTATTCTTCACCTTATGCTCCGTGAGCCCCCGGATATGCACCTTCTGGTTCTCGTCCTCCCGTGAGTATACCTGCTCCTTCCCGTTGAGCAGGTCGTAAAGCTTCGCGGCGTAGATCTCGAAGAAGGACACGGCGACTTCGAGGTTCGGCTCGATCTTCGCGAAGATCTCCTCCGCGGCCTGCAGGTACAACCCGGGCTGCGCGTCTCGGTCGCTGCCGAGCATGGTGTAGCTCTTCCCGCTGCCGGTCTGCCCGTAGGCGAACACAGCGCAGAAGCCGCCGTCGTAGACGTAGTCGATGAGGCGGCGGGCGGTGCGCTGGTACACTTCTTGGTTGTTGTCTCGCTCGTCGAAGACTTCGTCGAACAAAAACTTGTGGCACTCGACCAGGGGAGTGCCGTCGAGGGCCTTCTTGGGCTCGCACACCGTGAGCCCGTTGAGGCTTGACACGTTGATGACGTCGAGCGGCGACTCATGCGGCATCAGCGGCTTCTTCCGCACCGCGACTGTGATCCGGTTTTGTCCGGAGGACGAGCTGGAGACCATCGCATCCCGCTTTCGGGTATTCGGCGAGCGCTGCGCAGCGACGAGGGCCGCCGCGTCCGTTGGGACCGGACCCTGCGCCATCGGCTGCGTCGCGTTTTGCTGCTGCTGCTGCTGCTGGAGCTTCGCCTCGCGGAGCGACGCGACGGACGTCGAAACGATTGAGTCGGCGTCTGGGCGCGGCCGCTGCGGCGACGCCCCGGGTACGACGGCGCGCGCCGGCGGGCTGCACGGCGGGTTCGCGATGCCTGCCCGGTTGATGTTCGGGAGCGAGTCGCGAAGAGACCCACCCCCCGGCGCCGCGCCGATGTACGCGCTGCCGGCTCCGGCGCCGCTCGTCCGCTTCACGCCTCCTCTTGCTGAATTCGGCGGCTCCTCGGCTCGGTCGAGCAGCTTCGAGCCGCAGTCCGGGCAGAACTTGCCCCCACGGTCGGCCTTGCAGTTCCTGCAGTACATGCGGGCGCGGCGGCGGGCGACGGAACGCGGGCTTTCGATACAGCGACCGAACAAAGCGGAAGGGAAAAGGGAGCGCAAAACCCCCCCGCGAGAGAGGTGAAGGGTGCGGGAGGTGTGTCCCGCCCCTTGGGGAACCTCTCACTCCCGCCGCTGCCCAGTGGGGGGCGCAACCTTTTTTTTTTTTTTTTTTTTTTTTAACGAGCGCGGCGATGACTCCCTCCCCCCTGTTCTGCGGACCCAAGAAAAAGGAGAAAAGGGGCGAGAAGGGGGGGGGTGGGGTTGAGTTATAATATGGAAAGGATCCCCCCACCCTTTACCCACCCGTTTGCTCCTTTTCCCTGTCTGTTATTTTCTTGTTGTTGCCGTCGATGCCAGGAACGATCGGTATGGTTTCTTGCGACCTTTGTTTGCTTGGTAAGAAATCTGGTAACGCGCTTCAGTCAGAGCAAAACCGTACCGCGAGAGTAGGCGAAAGTAGTAGAAAGGGGAACTAGAGTTTTCGTTGACCGCACTACCCTGAGCCCACGTGGTTTCAGGTGGAAATTTTGGCAAATGATCACGATCAGAAGGTCCTACTTGGGCGGTTCAGTTTCCTCACACAATGAATGGGTCTAAAAAGAAAAAGGGTGCAAAAAACAGTTCGGTCGCTCTTTTACAGCGCGGTAATTCCAGCGCCAATAGCGTAGATTACTGCTGCTGCTGTTAAAAAGCCCGTAGTTGGATCGAGAGCTCAGGTTGCAAGGTGGTCCAGTTTGCTGGGCATCAGCGTACTGCTGGTATTCAGAAGGCTGGGATAAACCCCTCGCATCAAGGGGTGGACAGTAGACCCCCCTCATATGCGGGAAAGTGGGAGTGCCCGAGTCACACCTGAATACAATCAAAACGCGTGTAGATCCACACCCGAAAAGCGGGTGCGACACCCGTTTTTTTGTGACTCCGGCTAGCTTCTGGAGCTGGATCTCCTCGTGTTGGACGGTTGGGCCCCCCCAGCCGGCTGCGGGCTGGTGAGAGCATGACGGCGTCTTGTCTCCGGCTGACAGCCGACGGACAGCGGGGAGACACAAGACCCGGAAGCACATCCGAATGTACTCCCGCGCACTTGCAGGGTCACTGCTGGAATGCGGAATGCTGCAGCATAGCTGACCAAGCCCAAAGGTACACCGCGCCTTGACGAGAGTCCGCGTCCGGAAAAGAAATGCGTAGTTTTGTTTTATTCTTTTACTTGTTTGTTGTCGACAACATATTGTGGTTGAGGTGTCATTCAGATGTAGATCCAAAGCCGCCCACGTCAAATTTTGTTAAGCATTGAGTTCTTTTAAGTACATGAACCCCTCATGGATTAGCATGCACTGTGTCGCCGCTTAAGGTTACTTTATGACGTCGTCACCTGTCATTGCGTCGTCAAGGTCGAGTACTTGTGGCGCCGCTGCGGCAGCACGCCGCCGCCGTCTTGCACTCGCCGCATTTCGTCGTGCTGTGCTCCACGCACACCGCGATCGGCTGCCCATCGTCAGCGTGGTGATGGTGCCGACAGCACATCTCTACAGTGGGCACGTCCCTTCGGACGAGTGCTCGACACGCCTCACACTTCCCCTTGTGGTGGGTCGCGCAGGTGACGAGCGCTTTCTCTACTCCGACACCCGGCATATGCACGGGGTCGGGGTGCAGCTGTGGTGGGGCAGGCAGGGCCCACCTCGCCGCTCTCTCGGCCGTCCAGTCCGGGTACGTCGGGCACTGCGTCCCTACATCGCTTCCCTTCACCTGCTCTTCGAGGATCGTCCCCGTGTGTGCCTCGCGAAAGCGGGGCCTGGGCCGCACCCCCGATATCCCCGTGATGCCCATGAACGACAGCGACGTCGTCGGGCATACTCTCTCGCCTCGCTCGCAACTCCCCAGCCCTTGCTGTGTCGCCAGCTTGTCCAACGCGCTGATCATGCAGCGCAGGACGTTTCCTCGCTCCCTCACCCCCTTCGGTGCATTCTCGTGCAGCGGTATGCTGAGGCCTGAAAAGAGTTCAAAGTCGATGGCAAGCTCTAGCATTGACGCCTGCCCGTTCTCGGTCCACTCCATGTCTGACAGCCACGCTACCAACGCATAAAACGTCGGTAGTCCCCAGGCCTTGTTCCGCTCCCACGCCCATGCCGGGGCAATCCGCGCAAAGGGGTGGTCGAGCTTCTCGGCAGGCATCGCATCCGCTCTCGACCAGGGGGTCGTGGGGTTCCTGGCTACCCAGCCTCGTGCTTCGAGCCCTGCCCGCTCCGCAAGGATTTCAGCCATCATCTCCTGGAGCCGCCTCGAGAAGTGGGCATTCTCGGGTACTACCACTCCGTGTTCCAGCGTGCATCTGGGCCAGTCGGCGCGGTTGGCCGCCATCAGCTCGGCATGTGCCTCTCGTCGCCGTATGTGCGAGTACGCTCCGCAGTCCCAGAATACGTGTTTCTCGTCCTCGGTGTCGCCGCTTCCACAGTGCTTGCAGCTGGGCGCCTGCGGCTCAGCTCCGGCCTGTCTCATCCGCGACGTGAACTCAGCCGTGTTCACTCCTCCCGCCAACGCTACACGTATAAGCCTCGCGGTGTGCGCGGGACATTCACGCATCCTCCAGAAGGAGTTCGTCCGCTCCAAGTCGGCTCTCTGTACACCCTCAAATCCCGGCCGCCTCGCTACCAGACGGGACCACGTCTTCGCCCTCAAATCCGCCCTCACTTCATGCCCCCTCTTCGAGGGTGTCGAGGCTATCGGGTCAAATATTGCACCATTCCTCAGCGTGCGAGACAGGGGCCCTGGTCCCCATACGTGTCCACACTCCTCCATGCTCTTCATCGCCAGTCCAACTGGCCCCAGGGGTAGGTCCTCCTCGGCGTACCTTCCCCGGATGCTCTCCATCAGAGGCAGAAGTCGTGGCAACCTCTCGCACGCCGCGTAGAACGCCGTCGTCACCCTATATGCTAGGCATGTACTGGGGTCCGTCAGGTGGCCCTTCTCCTGAAAATTTAGGACCATCTCCCTCGCGCGCTTTGGGTTGGACCCACCCCAGATCAGTCCCATCACCGACGTCGTCAGCCGTTTCATTGCCACCTTCGACACCGGCGCGAAAGAGCAGCCTGACAGCGCCGCCGGCAGCACATTCGACTGTACAATCCGGACCCGCTTCTCGTACCGGAACGGCGCATGGCGGAGGCCTTCCGCCAGGGCAGCCGCCTTCTCCACCCTCTCCGAGTCGGACCTTTCTGTCCTATTCTTCGCCGTCGAGACTAGGGCCCCCAGGCACGTGACAGATTTGCCAAACCGCAGCAGCGCATCCACGCTGCGGAGTCTGAGCGTCGACTGATGCCTACGTCTCGTCGAGAAGGCGACCGTTTTCTGGAGGTTCAGCTCCATTCCGGTGAGCGTGCAGAACTCGTCTACCACGTCCACCCCCTTTTGCAGGGCGGCCTCCGACAGCCGCGATAGCAGCGTGGCATCGTCCGCGTACGACTTTGGGCTCACCCCCTCCGCTTCTTTCTTGACCGCCTTCATCACTACCGACAGCAGGGCATTGATGAGGATGACGGATACAGGGCACCCTTGAAGGATACCATTGGTCACACTAAACTCCCTGCCCACCCCTAGAGGCAGCTTGAAGCGTCTCGCGAGCAGTCTGTAGATCGCCCTCAGCGGCTTGAGAACCCGATTGTGCAACCCTAAGTCCCCGGCCAGGCGCAGCACTATCTCTCGCGGGACCATGTCGAAACATTTCCGGAAGTCCAGCGCCACCCCGTAGAGCGGCTCTCCATCTAGCAAGGCGTCCTCCATCTCGAGCCCTATCTCCATCAGGACGTCCTCGATACGGTGACCCGGTCGAAAGCCCTTCTGTCCTTCTTCGATCCACTTCTCCTGCCACAGGATTATGTCCGCAAGCCTGCGGCACGCCCATAGGCGGTACACAGCGGACGTGACGGTTATTGGCCTCGTGTGCAGCGGGTCTTGGCTCTCATCCTTCGGCACCATCGACACCAGGGCAGTTGTCATGCTCGCCGGCCAAGTTGTTAAGCATTGAGTTCTTTTTAAGTACATGAACCACATGGATTAGCATGCACTTGTTAAGCAGCGGCTGCCAAAACTTGCCGTGACACCTATTCGATGCAAGGTAAAGGAGAAAGTTGGAAGTAAAGGAAAGGAAAAGGGGCGATGCAAGTAAGGGTTTGAGGTGTATTGCTAGATGCGAATCCGTCTGCGGCGAAGGGATGTAAATCCCCCCGCAGCCGGTGGAGTGTTATGTCCCAGCAGCAAGAGACAGCCAGGGGAAGGAGGAAAGCAAAAAAAAGAGGACCGCGCACGTCTCTCTCTACAGTGAGAAATTTTCCGTGCGTACGTGCAGCTGCTCTGGTCTTGGCGCGCTTGCGCCTCTGCAGTCTCGCCGACTTCCGTCCTCCGTTTGCGTAACCGGTCACCCGTGATGCTGCATTTCCAGTGACTCAGCAACAAGCGCTCGCACGTGCACAGCTGGGCCGGTCTTGCAGTGCAGGAGGGGGACGCGGACTGAAAGAGGACGTAAACGGCAAGCTCCGAGCGACCTCTGGACCGACTGCGGCAGAAACAACAAGCCACGCAAAGCGGGTAGAAGAGCGATCGTATCCGATGCGGAGTCATCAAATAACAATACGGGAGAGAACCGTGAACGGTGCATGCAGGAACGGAACTAACGACAGGGACAGCGAGTGACTTTTGTGGCTTGCATGGAACATTCTTTCCAGAACTATCAATAGAGAGAGAGAGAGAGAGAGAGAGAGAGAGAGAGAGAGAGAGAGAGAGAGAGAGAGAGAGAGAGAGAGAGAGAGAGAGAGAGAGAGAGAGAGAGAGAGAGAGAGAGAGAGAGAGAGAGAGAGAGAGAGAGAGAGAGAGAGAGAGAGAGAGAGAGAGAGAGAGAGAGAGAGAGAGAGAGAGAGAGAGAGAGAAGCACAGTAACTAACTTAGCCTCAACTGCTTTGACAGGTGCATGCTGATCTGAAGAAAGATAATACTTGCCGCGCCAGCTAGTCCGGACTGAACAGTCCGCACCAGCTGACGTATTTTGTTCCAGCGCTGAATCGGGGAGGCAACGATACGCATGTACTTGGACAGGGGGACTGCAGCTACTCGCATGTGCTTCCGGCGACAAAAGTCACGTGAAGACCCGAACTGGGAGTCGGTTGGTACTCGCCCGTAATTGTAGGCTGGCGTGGATATGAAAACTGCCTGAATTCTGCGGGCCGTAGAGGCCCGAAGATCGCCAGGCGCAATTCGGATAGGGCTCCACGCTCAGAGTTCTGCGGCAGGGGAGTTTAAGACCAAGAAGACGCCGGCTGGTGGCCTGCAAAGCATGGCGGCCTCCTTCCGCCCCCGCTTCGTCTTCTGGGCTTTTGCAAGCTGATCGAAAGGTTTGCCCTACCTCTCCTCGTCCAGGAGGATGTCCACAATTTCGAAGCTGCCCAAATAATCTTCAAAGTCAAGTCGCCCGCTGTCGTCCAGCGAGAGCGTGTCCACCAGACATTGAATCTGGTCTTTGCCTAGAGGCGACGGCCTGCAGTTGGGTTTGGTTGCATCCGCGGGCCCGGTGCCAGATGTCGGAATGCGTAGGCCGTGATATGGTTTTGGTCCAGGGGCACAGCATTCTGCCCCGTGTTGTGTCAAATTAAGCAGGATATTCTACGGTGTCAGTCCGAAAATTCATTAAGTTTCTGCCTTGCAAAATGCTTCCCCTGGACCACAAAGTTTGATTCCTCGTTCGCGGAGCCGTGAACCGAACTGACTTCTCTAGATACCTGGAAGGCCCGACTATGGGCGGGTTACTTCAAAGAGAAAACAGTGATCGATCCCTGTGTTCCTCGTTTTTGGTGGGTGAAGTCGGTGCTGACACCATCAGTCTTTTGCCCGCATCGTACGTGGTGGGCTTTGTGGCCAGGACCCACGGAAAACAACGGCAGGTACTTCCGACGCAGTTCGAACGAGAAAAAAAAGGTGGGCTCAGAGCGTACGAAAAGAGGGCATACGTCGTCAGGCTGTTCACGGTCTCGATGACATTTTGGAATTGCATCGCGGTGACTTTGCCCCCAACCTCGCCTAGAGCGTGGAAGGCACGCCGCATGGGCTGCGTGAATTCGAAGTGCAAGACTCGGTAAACGTACTCCAACACGTCTTCTGACAATTCAGATCCGGACGAATCTTCGACGTGGAACGTGTGCAGAAACTCGAGATAGTTGATCCGTCCATTCTCATCGATGTCGCAGTAGCTTGCGAGTTGATTGAGCTGCTCCTCGGTCAGGTTCTTGCAGCAAGGCAGCACACGGAGGGCGCGAATAAACTCCATTTGCTCCAGGTACCCGTTTTTATCCAAATCGCACCCGTTAAAGAACTCGGTCAGGTACCCAATAGGTGCCGTGCTTTGCAGCACCATCTCCTCTGCACGTTTTGCGTTCTTCTGAACGACCTGCAGGATGTCTTTTGCCACCTTGTTCAGGAAGGTGGGGACCCACTCCTGAGCCACGGTCGCGCACTTGGCGTGTGTCGATGAGTACTTCAGCTGCAAGCGGCTCAAGAAATCCTCTATTTTCAGCTTGCCCCCAGCCCCGGGATGGCATCCGTGGACCACGATGGTCTTCATCAACGCTTGCAGCTGCGGCTTGGTCATCCCCGTGCCTAAGGAAGACAGGACCTCGTTGAACTCATGGATGGACACCAAGCCGTCGTCGTTTCGGTCCAGAACAGCAAACGTTTCGCGCATGGAGAGATCGGACATTAAGAGCATTTGGTAGCACCGGTCCGTGATAGCTCGTCGGAAGCCTCCGTGGAGGCCCATCTTGTTCCGGAACCGGATTTGGAAGCGGGACAGGAAGGATGGGTACTGCACCAGCTTGCTGCTGCCGTCTACCACCTGCAGTGACTCTTGGATGTCGAGCCAAGGGAGGTCCTCTGAGAGGACGGACGCGCAGCCTTCGCGCCACAGCTCCGGCTTTAGGTGGAGGTCCTTGTCGGAGTCCATGGCCCAGAACCAGTCGAAGAGGTCCTGCTTCTTGCGGACGATCATCGACTGCAGCTCGCCGAGCGCTTGGTAGCGCATCAGGCCGACGGCCTTCGTCAGCATCTTCTCCCGCGCCGCTTTCTCGTGGCTCGCGATCGCTCGGAACTTCTCGGTCGCGTCCGCCGTCTCCTTCTCGACTTCGTACAGGTACGACACGTCTTGCGCGTAGTGCTCGAGGATTTCGATGTTGCCCACGCTGCCTTTGAACAGCACGACGCCGCCCATGTTGGCGTTCGTGCCGGTGTAATTCGACGCCGAGAACACCGTCAGACACATGCCGGGCTGCGCCTTGCAGAGCGGCTTGACCTTCGAGTCCGAAGGGAACGGGTGGTGCCACGAGAACCCCCTTGGGAACCCGGCCGAGTCGACGGTCTCCGGCACCTGGTGGGACCGGATGACCAGCCCGAGGCTGTTCATGGCCAGGAACTTCTGCGTCACGTCCGGGCCGAAGCTGATCGTGTCGCCGCCCCTGGGGTTCGGGCCGACGCCGGGGCACGTCTGGGGGTCGCTCCACAGCAGGTCGTAGAAAATAAGGTCGTGCAGGTTGCTCTTCGGCGCGTCGGGAATCGCGCGCTTGTAGTCGAGGCTGTCCAGCAGATTCAGCCGCACAGGCTTCCGGCAGAGCCCGGCGTGCACCACGAAGACCTGCTTCCCGATGGTCGTCGCGAGCGGGAGGCCGAAAAAGAAGTGCTGGAACCGGTCGAACACCGACTGGTAATGCCTCGGATACTTGGAGCGCACCTCCTCGTGGAACCCGTACCGCAGGTTCATCAGCCGGTCTTCGTGGTTGCCCTTGTTCATGTACACCGAGGTCGGGTAGAGGAGCTTGTAGGCGCACAGCACCGCGATCACCTCCACCGCCTGCTCGCCCCTGTCCGCCATGTCCCCGTTCATCAAATACACGCGGTCCGGCGCCGGCGGCCCGTGCTTGAAGAATACCCACAGCAGATCCTCCAACTGCCCGTGGGTGTCCCCGCACAGGACCAACGTCCCTTGCTCGGGCACTTCCAAGCTATGGACGGCGGACGTCACCTGCTTCCTCAGCAGCGTCGAGGTCCGGTCGAGTAGCTCGCATATGTAATACGGGTGCACGGGTTTTTTCGCCGGTTCCGTCGCCGGCGCTTTCAAGTACGTGGTGAGGTTGTTCACCTCCTCTTCGGTCGTTTTGTCGTCTTTGAAGGAGAACCGCGGCCCTTTGTAATCGGGCCCGGGCTCCTTCAAGGCGAGCTTGGGCAGCAGTTTGTGGCCGGAGACGCTGCGGATGATGTTCTCGGCCGTCTGGCCGAGCTCGTTCGTCTTCAGGAACTCGCCCTCGCTGACCGCGTCGAAGACCTGCCACTGCGAGAACGCCGACTGGTGGCCGCCGGACGACGATGCCATCGGCACCACGTTGCCCGGGCGGACGAACAGGCACCGGTTCGGCGCTCCGTCGAAGTACTTCTTCCCGCCGGTGCTGCCGTCGTTCCGCCCTTCGGCGGCATCGGCGAACTGCACGCCCACCCAGCTTCCCGACGCGTGGTGCAAGGGCCCCTGGTACTTGACCACCGCCATGCATCCTCTGTAGACCACCTGCGCCCCCACGGTGATGTCGGAGTCTTTCCCGGACGCACGCATTTTTCTTCTCTCGTTTTTTTAAAGCTTTTTTTTTTTTTTTTTTTTTTGCAACTTCTTTCTTGAGGCCGGCGCTTTAGAGTCTCCGGAAGACCGTGTGGGGAGAGGTTGTTCCCTGTGAAAAAGTGAAATGACGCTGCAAAAAGCCTGCAAAAAAAGCCGATTGGCAGTCCCTATTTTACTCGTAGTAAAAGCCGGTCCATCGCCCTTGCTGACCGCGTCGAAGACCTGCCACTGCGAAAAAGCCGACTGGTGGCCGCCGGACGCCGTCGGCACCACGTTGCCCGGGCGGACGAACAGGCACCGGTTAGGCGGCCTGTCGAAGTACTTCTTCCCGCCGGTGCTGCCGTCGTTCCGCCCTTCGGCGGCGTCGGCGAACTGCACGCCCACCCAGCTTCCCGACGCGTGGTGCAAGGGCCCCTGGTACTTGACCACCGCCATGCATCCTCTGTAGACCACCTGCGCCCCCACGGAGATGTCGCAGTCTTTCCCGGACGCACGCATTTTTCTTCTCTCGTTTTGTTAAAGCTTTTTTTGTTTTCTTTTTGTTTGCAACTTCGTTCTTGAGGCCGGCGCTTTAGAGTCTCCGGAAGACCGTGTGGGGAGAGGTTGTTCCCTGTGAAAAAGTGAAATGACGCTGCAAAAAGCCTGCAAAAAAAGCCGATTGGCAGTCCCTATGTTACTCGTAGTAAAAGCCGGACCGTCGCCCTTGCTGACCGCGTCGAAGACCTGCCACTGCGAAAAAGCCGACTGGTGGCCGCCGGACGCCGTCGGCACCACGTTGCCCGGGCGGACGAACAGGCACCGGTTCGGCGGCCTGTCGATGTACTTCTTCCCGCCGGTGCTGCCGTCGTTCCGCCCTTCGGCGGCATCGGCGAACTGCACGCCCACCCAGCTTCCCGACGCGTGGTGCAAGGGCCCCTGGTACTTGACCACCGCCATGCATCCTCTGTAGACCACCTGCGCCCCCACGGAGATGTCGCAGTCTTTCCCGGACGCACGCATTTTTCTTCTCTCGTTTTGTTAAAGCTTTTTTTGTTTTCTTTTTGTTTGCAACTTCGTTCTTGAGGCCGGCGCTTTAGAGTCTCCGGAAGACCGTGTGGGGAGAGGTTGTTCCCTGTGAAAAAGTGAAATGATGCTGCAAAAAGCCTGCAAAAAAAGCCGATTGGCAGTCCCTATTTTACTCGTAGTAAAAGCCGGTCCATCGCCCTTGCTGACCGCGTCGAAGACCTGCCACTGCGAAAAAGCCGACTGGTGGCCGCCGGACGCCGTCGGCACCACGTTGCCCGGGCGGACGAACAGGCACCGGTTCGGCGGCCTGTCGATGTACTTCTTCCCGCCGGTGCTGCCGTCGTTCCGCCCTTCGGCGGCGTCGGCGAACTGCACGCCCACCCAGCTTCCCGACGCGTGGTGCAAGGGCCCCTGGTATTGACCACCGCCATGCATCCTCTGTAGACCACCTGCGCCCCCACGGAGATGTCGAAGTCTTTCCCGGACGCACGCATTTTTCTTCTCTCGTTTTGTTAAAGCTTTTTTTCTTTTCTTTGCAACTTCTTTCTTGAGACCGGCGCTTTAGAGTCTCCGGAAGACCGTGTGGGGAGAGGTTGTTCCCTGTGAAAAAGTGAATGACGCTGCAAAAAGCCGATTGGCCGCCGCCGAAGAGACGTCGTAGGGCACGGAGCAGGCACGTGTCTGGTTGCCGAAGCACCTCCTCTAACCGAGTTCGTTTTACTCGTAGTACTAAGCGGTCCATCCCTGTCCCTGGAACTGCATCGCATTGCCTGCCGATGTCAATCACGGTACAACACGTTCTATCAAGGTCTATCAGGTCCATCCCTATCTCCTGGAGCTGCACAGATTTGCCTGCCGCTGTCTTTCACAGTATTGCCTGAAGCACGACACGGTACGAACGAAAAGCTAGTCACGTACTGACCAATGCAAACTCTTGCCACAAGTTGTCTGCATTCTTAACTACAAAACTACCAAACAAGGCTGGACCCGCTCAGTATAGTCGTGCGAGGGAGGGCGGCGCGCGTAGTATAAAGCCGACTGGTGCCCGCGTGGTGAAGATGTCTGGACGCGACGGCATTTGCCTGGGCGCACGAGCAAAGCGCCGGTTGCCCGTCAAAACAGTTTTTCCGGCTGGCTTGGGAGACGGGACCTTCGAGCCAGGGTAGGGCTTGAGCAGCTGAGACACGCAGGTTCCGGCGCCTGAGTACCGAAATCCTGGCTAATTTCAGTTGGGTCCGGAGTCTGAATACCATCCCGGGGCTCGCACACAGACAATCGTACACACACAGTGTAAAGTGGCACCAAGCTCATGCTTGTTGAAAGCCCGGAACCTCCAGATGGCTGGTGCTTGTACACAGCAAGAAGGGCAAAAAAAGAAAACCGAAAAAAATGGATGCGGCTGAAGCCGAAGATCTAAAGGAAACCGACTGACGAGAAGGGCCGTTGGCAACACTGGGCACGGATCGAACAGGGTCGAGACGAAGCGGTACGCAGAACGTGCACTTGCGGCAATTGCCGCCGTGTTAGATGAACAGAATCAGACACAAACAGCGATTGTCGGTATGTTCAGGTTGAGGAAGCGCAGGCAGAGATTTGGGTCTTTCTTCTCATCGTCACTCTTCACATTGAAAAAGGCAGTTGCATGTTGGCCAACTGTACGCCTGGTTGACGAAGAGAGGTACCTCACGATTTGTGTGCACGGTGAACTCATCTTTCATGTTTTGCTGAAGATGACTGTGATACAGATCACCACAAGTGATGGCACATTTTTCAACGACTTGGCGCCTTCCTTCTTGTTATGGACACCCGTGCCCGCCTGCCGAGCGAACAACGGCAAGTCCTCTGTGTGGCCGACGTTGAGAGGATCACTCTCTGCTGGAAGGAGGCGGCGCGAGTCATCCTGACTTCACTATGAGTGCGAATCCCAGAATGTTATCCAGCCTCCAGACATTGTTGTTTCTCGACCGCTGCGTGGTGTATCCACCGACCTCCTGATGCTACGTGGTATCACATACCACCACATATCACCACACGTAGTACCACAGGCACTACAGGCGTTGTGCAGTTCCCGCAACTGCTGCGCAAATAGGCAAAACGCCCGCAACCTCCACTCGCCTCGATACCCGTCCAGTCGTTTGATGAACGTCCAAGAACCAAACCAGAAGAAAAAAAAACGCATTTCGATCTAACGTGATGACAGAGAAAGAGGTCCGGAACTTACAAAAAATTGAGCTTGGATGCAGCGCACTGGCGCCGCCGCAGAAGGACCAAAGACACCAAAAGCTAGAAGGTCTTTCCTATTCCCGCCACCTCAAACCGAGGGTTCGAAACCTGCGGTACAAGCACGAAGTTGCCCCGGTTTTTCGGTGTCGGGCCGTCCTCAGGTTGAGTGGGTTTAAGTGCAGCCGTGCAGCCGTGCAGCCGTACGCCGGCCGCACGTACGATCAACTGAGCAGCACCACGATACGGTTGACCCAATACACAGGCCTGTCGGAGAATGGCATTGGAATTGCGCAGGCCAGAACCCTTTGGTCTGGCCTCTTGTAGTCGAGAAGTGTGTTGCTTTGAACCGTGCTTCTCGTCCCACTCGAAAATACGACCCTACCGTCACGCACCCGTCAAGCACTGGTACATCCAGCGGTATACCAGCGCTTGCGTGTTGGGTGGACACTACTAGACACGAAGGGGTTTCTTCCAACTTTGCTCATCTCGTGGTCGCTAGGTTCAGGTGACCTGGCCGCGGCAGATTGGGGTTCGTCACGGCTTGGCTTCAATCTACTGATGGAGCAAGCCCATCAAGTTTGCGACTCCGGGTAGTACGACTCCCTGTTTTCAGTCAGGCAGGCTGTCGTTGTCACGGTTGCTCGAAGTCGAACAGCCCACGGCCACGCGCTGCTGATGCCCGCAAGAATACAGCCACTTGCCACTTCGTTGAAGCGTGCGACCGAAACGTGCTGCTAGGGCTTCAGGTGGACAGCGGCGCAAAGCTGGTGGTACACCGACGTAACTGTGGTCGCCACCTTGCGAATGAGATCCTCGGTTTTCCTGCAGTCGTGTGTTTGCGGTTTCGTTCACAGCGCTCGTGACAGAGGGATACTGGCAGTCCTTCATGGTTTGTGATGATTCACCACAAACACAACACAAGGAGCTTGAGTGGCCGGCACTGCTGGATCAACTACGAAGCACGCGCGCTTAGGAAGCTGCGTGGCCGCCGTGCCCAGGCAGTGAGAGGGGGCGCGCAATGTTTTTTCTAGCGTTTATTGTGGCTTTTTCGCTTGAATGGCGATCGACCGAACACGTGGAAGGGTCACCTTGTTTTCGGTGCTTGTCATTCACCCGTCATTCACATGGTGCCCCGGAGATGCCGAGACACCTCTGTAAACCCCACAACAAGCACCCCTTTGCTGGTGCGCAGCAGCTGCGTTGGGAAAAGAAGACGAGATGGGCATACTTGTCATTTTGCTCCTCTCGACTCTGCGCGAGGGTCAGCGATTTCGCCCACCTGTATTTTGTTTGCACGCATTGCGAAAGGGGAAGAATAATACCAGTTCTTTGACACGTCATGTGACCCTGCTACTGTTTGACACACTCATGCCTCCCCGGAATAGTTTTAGACAAATCGAATAATAACCCAATGCTAACCCAGAGGCTATCAGTCGACCCCGCTGCAGCGCTTTCTGACAAGCATGGGATGCGTTGGGTACGAAGGCAGCGCAAGAAGCATCGGCTTCGTTGAAGCCAGCCCCAAATGGCAGCGCCGAGTCAGCGCAGTATCGGAAATGGCCAGCCGTCAACAAACAGTAGGAGCGGCGAATCTTGTGGTGAAAACAGTTCTCGTCAGCATCGTCGTAATATGAATCTTCTCGGTTCGGTATTATACGGGTATACGACAAAAAAATACTCGAGGGGCTGCCTTGTGCTTACTTCGAAGGAGGCTAGAGGGGGAGAAACAATACAACTATAAAATAGGTCTTTTTCGTTGAACGCCTACACCCGCCACGAAACCCAGATTTATTTTGTGTTTCGCGTGGACATTGTTGCGATTGTGGGGAGTCCCTCCCCTCCCTCCCCCGACCCTCGATATTTCGCAGCTGCCAGCCTCCTCAAGTATTTCCTACAAAGCAGCGGCCTGTAAGGATAAAAAAAACGGATCTGGCGCTTCCTTTGTTTGTGCGCACTTCCTTCAAACCTGTTTTACGGGAGTGAGGATAGTACGCTGCTATCGACCGGTTTTTGTTCTTGAGAAATTGCACTTGTTGGACACAAGAAGAAGGGCATACTGTTCCATTTGCGACGTGCTGATCTGCTGGAGGCAGGTCGCGGGGAATGACGCGGACGATCCGTCCATGAGGAGCACCTTGACGAGCCCGGAGCCGTCCGGGCGCACGGCGAGCGAGAACGCCTCGGCGCCGCACGCCTGCTGGTGCGCCGCGGTGAGCGGCGCGCCGGCGGCGGCCATCCGCGCGCGGAGCGCGCCGCGGTTGGGTTCGACCTTCAGCCGCGGCAGGTGGGCCGAGAACGAGCTGTTGACCCGCTGCACGGCCTTGGCCAGCCGGAACGGCGCGGCAAACCCGTCCGTGTCGCCCAGGCTGCCGCGCACCCGGCCGACCGCCGCGGCGCACCGTGCCTGCCTCTCGGCCGCGGCCCGCCGCGCGGCCTCGTGGAGTTGCTCCAGCTCCGCGCGCAGCCGCGCTACTTCTTCGGCGCGGCCCCGCAGCCGCTGCTGCAGCACGCCGGCCACGGCGGCCAGCGCCGCCGCCGCCTCGGCGCGGGCTGCCAGGGCGGGCGCGAGGTGTTCCGCGAAGTAGTCCTCAAGCACCACCCGCGTCGGCTTCGTCGAAAACGGCGCCTCGCCGCCCCCGACGCCGTCGGCACCGAGCACGCGCTTGACAGCGGAGACCATCCCCGCCTTCTCGCTCGGGTTGAGAACCGAACGCGGGCCGCCCGCCGCCCACTCCTCAAGCTTCCGCAGCTTCACCACCGCCGCTACCCGCGCGGCGCTGGCTTGCGCCGGAGACGCCAGCTTCACGTGCCGCCGCGTTTTTTGCCCGCCCGCGGCCGGCCCGGTCTCGGCGCCGCCAACCCCCGGGGAGAGAGCGCGCAGGTGGAGGGAAGGGGCGGCGGAGGGCGTGTCTCCGACGGTGAGGGTCACCGCCTGCAGCTCCGGGTGCTCGTCGCGGAAGAATGCGAGCCCCGCGCAGATTTCGTTCGCCCGGCTGGCCGCCCGGTAGACCTTCGGCGCCGCCCAGGCCTCAACCTCGGTCACGTCCACCGAGTCATACCGTACATCCACCCGCACCACCCCACTCGCACCGGCGACCAGCAGGTCCACCGCCTGCACAGCCGTGGGCTGCCCCCCCGCTTCCTCCGGGCCGGAGGCGGATTCCGCGGTAAAAACGCGGCACGCGTCGATGACGGCGTCGAAGCCGCTGCCGGCGGGCCGCGGGGGGAACGAGTGCGCAGCAGACGGGACCACGCGCTCTTCGTCGGGCGGAGAGTCCGCGTCGGGGGCTCCGGGGGGTTGGGGGGAAGGCCGGGGGAGGCCGAAGCCGGTGGGCATGTGGTAGACGAGGACGCGCTTGTCGGTGGCGACGACGAGGACGGTGGCGGAGCTGCCGCCGCCGGGCGCTTCGACTTCTTGCGCGCGGAGGCCGACGACCATCTCGTTTTCGAGGACGTCGACGGTCACGCGGCGCGACGCGGAGATGCAGCCGCCGTCGATCAGCTCGGGCGGCTGAGTCGATACGTGCTCAGGCAGCTCTGCCTCCAGCATCGCTTCGAACTCCGGGATTTGGTCGTGCACCTCGGCCGCCAGGTCCGTGTCGGTTATGGCGGTGACGCACGACGACGGGATCACGGAGCCCGGGGCGACCACCGGCATCAGGAGCTCGCTGTATGGAAGTAACGAGGGATCAATTCTCTCGACTCTTTTTTAGACTGCTTCTTGCATGGAAGTAACGAGGGATCAATTATCTCGACTCTTTTTTAGACCGCTTCTTGTATGGAAGTAACGAGGGACTGCTTCTTGTATGGAAGTAACGAGGGATCAATTCTCTCGAGTCTTCTTTAGCTTGCCTCTTGTACTAAGCTGGATGGCTGGGGTGGGGTGAATGAGTGATTCTGATCGGTACGGATCGGTGTGGACACACGGGATGAAAAAGGCTCATCCGTTGCGGGGAAAGATGTGGGTTTTTATGTTTCGGAATGAAACTGCTTGTGATTGGATTTGAAAGCCTCAGGCGACCTTAGTCGAATGGGGGGTCTTCACGGATTCGAGTGGCGCGCTATCTGAAGGCAAAATTTTCGTGTCATTTTTCGCAGGTGTTAACACGCGGGTTTACACGGGCTTGTCTTTTTCTCGAAAAAGGTGGCAAGCATACATGAGTCCTGCCGATGTGCCGGTGAAGATGTAAAACGAACTTTGTCCGAAGCTGTGGTAAACGGGAGAGAAGGCCATGACGGAGGGGGAGGAGCTGCTGGACACTGCGAGGGGCAGCACGGCGTTGAGCTGCATCGACGTGCAGCTGTAGATGGCGAGGTCCGAGTTGTCGACGAGGCAATAGAGGAGGTCGTCGCACTGCGGGTGCCAGTGCGTAGCGGTTACGTGCAACAGCTGGTCGTACAGTATCCCGCACTTCAGGCGGTTGCCGGGCACTTCGGAAGCTGTCAGCGGGAGTTCCGCTATCCAGCACGTTTCGATCGTCCGAAGCATCAGAAAGTGGCCCTCCGGGCTCACGCTGACCTCGACGACACTGTCCCGTCTCCACTCGTCGGTCTCCAGCGCGATGGGCTCCGCCTTGCCCCACTCGCCGCCTCGAACCAGCCACAGGCTGTCCGGCGCCCCAGGCGCGACGTATATCACATTGTCAGGGCCCCACGGCGCTACCAAGTTCTGCCGCAGCGCGAGTTCGGCCATAGTGTCCACCCCCTCCCCTTACCCCCGCCCCTCACGCGCCCGCCCCCCCGAGGCGACCTGGTGTGTCTGCTGATATGGAGCACACGAGAGCAACACCGAACGGTTCCTCACACCAACACTTGGCGTGCCTGAATGTCCCAAGTACCCTTCAGTCTTGCACGACAGGTGACATGCCCATTTTTTAGAGTTCAAATTTTCATGAGAATCGCGGGTTTCAGCCGCTATCAGCACTTTCAGCTTTAGTCGTGCCTGGGCAGGCGACTCATTGAACCACCTGCTTCTGACCTACAATACCATCAACCGGATCTGCAACATGGCCGTGATCGGAGACTGACTTCCTGGAAACGGATTTGAGGAGAAGTACACTTGTTGGGACCCGAAGCATGCGATGAGACGAAGCCGCGAGAATTCCCGGTGGAGGTCTGTTGCGGGGCGATGGGCAAATCGCTCGTCAAACGCTGGGTGCCGGCGAACCAGGTCCGTGCGCCGTCGACTGCCTTTTTGTGTTACCGTCTTTTTTTTTTGTTTGCGCGCACTAGCGGCACTCACCTGCTTTGGTCAGTTTCATGTAGTACGCTGCCAACTGCTCACCATTGGTACCAATAAAGGGCACAACCAGGAACACACTGGTAGGTGAGCAGCGACACCTCCCGAAAGTGAGCCAAGGGCGAAGGACGTATCTGCGGCTGCTGCGGCAGTTGCCCGGTGGTAACCCCACACGCAGAACGCGGGGGAAGGAACGTGTTTTCCCAACTACATTGAAGCCCCTTCCCGACCGTAGCATCCGAGGAACGTGCAAACATGGAGGGTGCTACGGTAGCCGTGCACGGGTCTTGGGCGCGTGCCTCGTGCAGGGCGGGTGCGTTGTGATCCGCCGCGAAGTTTTCTCCTGGTGCAATCCGGAGAGACCGGCGTCGAGTTTGGCTCACAGCCGGTTCCCTCGGGCGGCAACCCTAAGGGAGAGAGAGAGCGCCAGACACAATCCATCTTCAAAAGCACCACACACTCAATATTGGTACCAATAATGCTTTGTTGGGAACGTGTCAGTCAGCCTTTGGCTCGGTCCGTGGCTCGCGGAGAGGCACCACGGGCCTGCGACACGGCACAGTGCCGACGAATAAGTCCCGGTGCACCGAACGCGGCAGGCGAATGAAGCGCTGCTTGGCCAGTGCAACACAATGATCCCACTCTAGACCAAGGTGCGCACGCATGCAGTTCGTATCCCGAGACGCTAATACTGCGAAGAAGTGCGAAAAGGTTTGTGAAGAAAAAGAAAGGGCAATGCAGGAGGAGAGGAAGGAAATGGCGAGCAGGAAACAGGAGACGAACGGTCTTACCCCTCTTGTATTTCCTACGACTACACAGACGGACGTACACAATACGGGCGAAATGCATTCAGCAGAGCAGGATGTCGAACACAGCACACGTTCGGTAATACGCATACAAGCGTCACAAGCCCTGAACAGTTGCTCTCTTAAAATACATAAAACACATTTCACGTCACACTCACACCCGTCATCACAACAGCACGCGTTACGCATACAAGCGCTACAAAATTTTAAGGATTGCTCTCTCTCTCTCATGTTTACTCAACCTCTTCCGCACCCACACTCACTAACTCGCTCCTACTGGGCAGCTAAACCCTTGCCGGTATTTTCCCCGTTTCGGGAACATCTTCAGCGTCGGTCAAGAGTGGAGAGCAAAACCTGAGTTTTTAAACAGAGCTGACTCAGCACGGAACTAAGAAGAAGAAAGAGAGTGTAGTGCCAGGCGAAACCACCTCCAGACCCGATGAAACGCTTCAGATTGGTGTGCAGCCATTTCTTGAGTCACTTGGCACAAAGCAGAAGCTACTGGGACCAATGAACGTGAAACCGCAGAAAGTGGTCAAGATGGTGCCAAGGGTGATGGAAATTGCTTTTTTAACTGCTGCCGAGGTCGCAAGCACCACCTTCTCGTTATTTCCTAGCTAATACAGCTGCTACACCCAACCATGTTTCCGTTTCTCCAGTCTTGAAAAGGGGGCGGAGGAGAGGTTGAGAGGGAGATTGCCAGATTACTCGCGCGGAGGGCCGCGTTGGGAAGTTCATCCTGAGCCGGTCCACCCCCTGCTGATAGACTGTGATGGACTATAATCGTAGAGGTTAGAATGCAGAATATCTGTAGCGGTGGCCATGCATTAGTCACTAAGCGACAACCTCCGATCCAACCTCTTCGATCGCACGATAACTATAATTGCCTGTGGTCGCCTACGATAGTTTGGGTTAGAATGCAAAGAATCTGTGGCGATAATCTGCATCGCCGACGGCGCGGTTATCTCTTCGCACGTGATGTATCATGCTTTCGCCTACAATCGCCTGTGCTGGCCTGTGATAAACTGCAAACAGACTGTGATAGACAGCAGCAATCAGTTCGACGCACTTCTGGTTGGTTGATTTTGTCGTTCGGGCCCTGACATTGCATTTCATGTTTCTCACAGTGGAGGGAGTTGTTGGAATTGTGATTCTGGGAAAGTAGGGGAAAGTGCGTTGTTTATTGTTGTTGTTGTTGTTAACGAAGAAAAGGGTGACTTGGTTTTTCTCTTTGGTGTAAAACTAACGGAATATAATTCCTGGGTATTTAGTAATGTGAGGTTTAGTGAACATGAGGTATAATGCGTTCTCCGCTTCTCGCTGAGAGATTCCTACAGTTAACACTGGAATTGTTGTTGTTGTTGTTGTTGTTGTTGTTGTTGTTGTTGTTGTTGTTGTTGTTGTTGTTGTTGTTGTTGTTGTTGTTGTTGTTGTTGTTGTTGTTGTTGTTGTTGTTGTTGTTGTTGTTGTTGTTGTTGTTGTTGTGCGTTGTGCGTTGTGAAACTACCTGCTGGAAGGAAAGACCATGCAAAACAGACCTTCTGGTTACACATCTTCCATCACCCAGCAGAGCTAGTTACAATGTTGCGGTCACTTTGAATAACGTAATGGACATGGGACCGATGGCGTCGTGCACAAGAGATAGGGGGGCCCTCCGGCCCGCGAACTTGTCGTGTCCCAACTGCAAGTTGAGCACAAAGCCGCTGCATTACATCAACCCTGTGGCAAATACTCCGACGCGGGGTCTCCACCCTTTAAGTACAACACAGAAGGTGCTTGCAGAAATACTCGACGTAGCTGCTTGGACTCCGAAGGAAGGGAGGAAATATAGAGGTAGAGGGGCGAAAACAATACAAACACAATCTGATATGTTCTTCGCTTACACCACCGTGTGCTGGTTTTTCACTCAGGACTTTGACCTGTGATTGTGTGATTTGTCGTGTAGGGGTAGACCCGCATGACCTCACGTCCGTTCAACATGTTACTTGGGATTCCTTCTGTTCTTTGTCGCAGCATAGTCGAGCATTTCCTTCCAAGCTGGCGCTTATGTAAAAAAAGCGCCGGGCCGATTTATTTTCAGACTCCTTCTCGTGAGGCCAGGCATATATTTTGTTTGTGCGTATGTGCCATAGTTCCTTTTTTCTCTTTCAGAAGAAACCCACCTGGTTCAGACGAAAATATCGGGGAGTTTCGGGAGATTTCGGGGTATTTATTTTGTGGTGACCACTTTCCCTGCAGCCGGCCGTGACGAAGGCGGGGAGGGGGCTATTATGGCCCTACCTTGCGCAAAGCGGTCCCGTGTTTGGCTATACCCCGAAGACGAAGATAGAGGCTGAGAAGGAAGGACAGACTGGGAGGTACAGGTTGACACGGTTTGACACAGGTAGCGACAGGATCCGCGGCAAGGAGAGCAGGAACCGTTCCACCAGAGGTCGTGAGGTCGAGACGATGCTCGTGCTCGAGTCGCAGCTGGGACGAACAGGCACGCCTTCAATGATGAGGTCTGGGGATGGACGTAAATTTCCACATCTGGGGAGGAAAGGATTGGACGTGCTGGTGGACGCCTTCGAAGACGGCACCTCCGGCAAGAAGGGGCAGAAGAGGGTAAATTTAGTGGGCGGCGGAGACCCAGCGCATAGAGGTAGGCGTACCCAGGCCACCACCACGGATGCCTGCAGCACGATATGGCGATGTGCGGCGTCGGCGGCGAAGAGACGGAAGCGCCGGGGACGCCCGAAGCGACACCGAAGTCGAGACGCAAGCTGCGACCATCGACCCAAAGCGCCACAAGGGAAGCGGCGGATGCCGGCGCCAACCCCGCCATTGAGACCGCCGCAGAAGGCGACGACACTAGGACGGCCGCTGGCAACGAAGCGGCGGCGTAAGGACTCGCCATCATCGAAGACAGAGACGTGCACTCCGCGGCGGGCAGAGGTGCAAGATAAAGTGCCAGTGACGAAGAGAGGTGGCACGAAGAGATAGCCACGAAAGAGGGCATGCAGATTATCGCCACAGGCTCTTTGCATGCTAACCCTAACCACCAGGACCAGGGGAAGTTACGGTCGAAGACGGCGATTCGAGCGAGGAGTAAGGTTGATAACCAAAGTGTGAGGCACGATGGTCATCCTGAAAGCAGGGTTGCAGGATGATGCTTGGCCGAGGATAAAGTTGCTATGGCGACTGGGACAGAGAGATAACGCAAGATAGAGAGTCCTCCTTATGGGATGGTCACGCCTTCGCAGTCCCAGGGTATCCACCCACCTGCATACGTTCGTCGACTGACCTTTCCCGAGACGAGTTGGAATGCGTGTACCATCTTTAAGTGAACGTGGACTCCCGAAGTGTGACCCACTCCTTTCAACCGGGTGCACGAATTCAGAATTCCGGGATGGGTTGACCCACTGTTTCCGATGCGGCTTCCAATCATCGAAGGCTAACCTCGGGTGCAAGAGCGGTGCTCGTCGTTCGGGGACCACCTGTTCACCCATCCACCACCTCCCCACCCCCATCCATCTGTTCACCCTACTACCAACCTGTTCACCGGCAGCCCCACTTTTTCCCACAAAAAAACGGGCTGAGTATCGGGGAGTTTCGGGGAATTTCGGGGAAGTGTCGGGGAGTTTCGGGGAACTTACCAGGAGCCCAGACCAGGTGGTGTTCGGGATCTAAATTACCCGAATTTTGCGTTTTTTTGCGGAGTGTCCCAATTTTTCGCGGCTTTTGGGTTACCCCGGGTGCAGTCTGGGAAAACGGAGTCGGGGGGGTCTTCCCTCCGGGTACTGGCGCCGAATTTGCCATCACAGGCCAAACTTAGCTTCACTCGAACTTCGCTTCACTTTTAGCATCGCCAGAACATAGCATCGCCCGAACTATGATTCACCACAACTTAGCTTCGTCTGAACTGAGCTTTACCAGAACTTAGCATCGCCCGAACTTAGCTCGCCCGAACTTTACTGTTTCCCGAACTTTAACTGCTGCCTCCAGTCTCGCCCTGCGCCGGTCTTTAGCCGAGCTCACGTACTTTGTTTTTAGGCCGGCTTATCGGCCTGAATCGATGCCATGCCGGCTCCTACGGCTCGGGCTGGTGTCAGTCCCGTATTAACCACAGAGGAAGTGGGCGTGCTCATGGCCTTCGTGCCAGTTGGCGACGTTTTGCGACGTTCTGAGGTGCAGCTCATCCATGGTCGTCGCGTTGTACACTCGGACTCTGCCGTCGGAGGCGGAGAGGCGGCGCTCCCACTGCCGGCCATCCATCGTGGCCACGTCGAGAATCCGCCACGAGCCTCTGGGAAGGGCAGATTTTCGAAGATGGAATGGTCAGTTGGAAAAACTGGGGACAAAACTTTTACGAAGTGCGGATTCTAGGTCATTCCGGCACTTGAAAACAATATTCTTCACTGGCTTCCTCTGGAGACCACCTAAGTAGCCGTGGGGTTGCTGCAGTGGAAATGGCCCCAGCCCGGACCCAGACAACGGCTCCGGGCTCCGGGCTGATGACAGCTTTCTTATTAACCAGCCTGAGGGCCCCCCCCGACCCCATAAACCCACCCTTCCTGCAAAAAAACGCAAGATTCACGGGCACATTAGAGATGGGGGAAGACGACTGGGTCTGACCGGTTTGCACGTGACTGCTGCAGCGTGGTCAGAACTGGGAAGGTCATCGGATGGCGGGCGTGAATACTTCTTGCCCAAACCAAAAACCAACTGGGAATTGGAGAGTTTGACATAAGAATGGCAAACTCGTGGTACCGAAGGTTGCAGCCGCAAACAGAAGAGTCAGATGATGATTGAACCTGCGCACATGCACAAGACGCGTCCTGTTCAGACTCCTTCCTGTGTCGAAGGACTCAAGGCAGGTCCTGCAGGTTTTCCAGCAACTGCTGGTTCGCCTTGAGGCCCTCCGAATCCGCAGGCTGCAGGGTATGCCTCAACAATTGCCTAGGAGTCCTGGTAGATGCATCCGTTCTCTCGCACGGTTCACTTCAGACTGGACTGCCTGTGTGGAGCAAAGTAAAAGACGGTGATTTTTTTTGTTTGTGCGCACTAGCGGAACTCACCTGCTTTGGTTTCATGTAGTACGTTGCTAAGTGCCGTTGATCGTTTTCCCACTTGTATTTACCCTGTGTATATTCAGGTAAGGAATTCTGATCAACCACCAAAACACACCGCCTACGTCTTTTTAGCCTGCACAATACATTGAAGGCAACCCGCAAGATTGTTAGTACTAAAAAATAGAAAACGTGATAAAAACGAACTTGGGATTATATTCGTTCTTTCATTTAGGGGAGGAGAAGCGTCGGCTGAGTTCGAACCCTGTGCCTTCGGTTCGGGTGTTGTGGTGGCAGGGGGCGAATCTTGCGTGTGTCACCGTGTCCAGCCTCGGCAGCTGGGAGTGGACATTTCCAGAGTTGGAGATGCACTGCTAAACGAAGGAACGGGCAGCATCAAACGACCTGAGGTGACGAAAACGACAGAGGGTATAAACCTCGCTGCAGCGGTCAAATGATCGTCAGGATGGTGTTGGTTCGCTCAATTGCCCAGGTTTAACAGTTTTGGAACACACTACTATGTCTCGAAACAAGCGGGGTTTGCTTTCACACCAGCTTTTCGGCGTGCGTTTGCACGCGTTTCGGGAGCACACCCGATTTTCAGGTGACTCGGGCATGCCCTCTTTTCGCTCCAGCTTCTGATGCTGGACACCACCGTGTACTTTAGTGTTTGGTTGGGCAGGGGACACAGAGCACTTGGCTCGTGGTGTGCGGGGAAAGGGGAATATCTTAGTTTAATGTTTAGATGGTTGATGATAGCATCAAGTCTTCTTCGAGGAAGATGTTGTCTAAAGGGATGCAAAAATAGAAAGAGATAAAAAGGGGGCAAAAAGGGGAGGGGAGAAACGAAGGCGCTTGTGCTTGCGCCCGTGGGAGCCATAGTCGCATCCTCAGGAAAAAGTGCCGCGGGCGCTTCTCCGGAGGGGCTTTGCAGGCAAGAAGTCCGCAAGATGTGCGAACAGTCTCCGGTACTCGGGAACTCGGCACGGCTCACCTGGACCATTCTCGTGAAACGGTCTCTTTGTTTTTCCGACGATCCCGTATGCGTACAGATTGGTGTCTTTCGACGTATTTGTGGAGAGCTTTTATGTGTGGTGTGACAGTCCTCCAAAGAACTAGCTCTGACCTCGGCCCCGGAGCCGAAAACTGGTTATCTGGTTAGGTAACATGGACTACCCGACATGTGTCCCTTCATTCTGGCGTTTGCGCCAGCAGTACTGTGTCAGCAGCAAGCAAAGAGGCCATGTACTGAACCACAGTAGTACTACTGTATTACTGCAGCACAACGGAAACCCCTCCGGACCGGACCATAATAGCACAGGAACTCGGGGAAGGGTATGATGGTACCCCGAAAACCGGAGAAACGAAAGTACGCAGGAACTCCGCAATACGGGGTAGGGCTGCATTTTTAGAGTTAAAGTTCGCTTGAAATTCCGGGGGTTTTAGGGTCTCCGTGTGACCGTTAATTAATGGGTTCTCTTAGAGCAAGAAAGGGCTATGTGGGACTGTTTGTGACCGACACCAAGTACATTCCTTCGTGGAGTGTAGTCTTGGGCCCCCCACGTTCTACAAGTTGAGCAGGTTTTTATACACCATGTGCAGCTGGTGGCTAGCGGTCCTGGCAGGGCTTATATAACTTGCCACGTGCGGTAAGCTCTTGCATATCCTCGTCTCTGTGTCAGGGAGTACCATTTTCTTTTTTGATTCGGTTGGGGTCGAGTGCCAGATTCGGACCGCATCTGGTAAGTAGTAATCCCCTGCAATACTGCTGCCCTCAACGGCTGCAGTATTGCCACAGTTTTTGTGAGGTGGTTGTTCGAGCCCATACGCAAGAATCCGCCCTCTTACCCTTTGTGATACTATATTTTCATGGCGACTCAATATATTCGGGCTGCTTTTCAAGTTGTTTGAGGTTTTCAGGACCGAGGTATTCTCGAGTCTCCGGGTTTGACTCTTTCTTTTCGTGGTTGGAGGAAGAACAAGCTCGGGACAGTTCGTTCGGCTCTTCATAGAGAATTGCACCAGGTCAAATCGAGAGCTCGATTCTCGATGAACTACGTGACCTAGTGACACATGTACGTGGGTGACAGGACCACCCTTCGCGAGTCTGGAGGAACCTGCTGCTAGACAGTGTAACCAGAGATTGAGCCACAACACGTGTGCGGGCTGCAAGGTGCGACAAACCCCCAGCAGCTGCCACTTTCCGTCGAAATCTGAGGCGACTCGTGGACAAGTGAACAGACCCGAGAGCAGGACGCGATTGGTTGCTGCTGCCCTCGGGACAGTGCCAATCCACAGAGGTCGATACAAACCGGAAAGCGGAAAGCGAGGGATCCGCTTGGCAGGTGGTGTTGCGCCCAATCCTCAGTCTTGCTGCATCGAACGCACACGAACAACTGCTGTGCCAGGCGAGCTTGGTTCGCCGTTCGTGCTAGCATGCACAGCGAGTGCGACAAAGTTTGAACACAGCAACCCGGCCGGTCAAATGAGCCCGTGCGAAGTTGAGAAAGAGAGGACAAGGAAAAAGTATACGAGAAAAGCAGGAATCATTTCATGAGGACTCGGCGCTCTGGACCAAACTGCTTCGCTGTGTCCTGTTCCTCAAAACGCTGGCGTGACCGCATCGCGCCAGCGCATGCCCGCGCTACTACCTGCGCAAGTGGCCACCGCCTTCCGGATTGAAAGGGTTTCGTTTGAGAATGCGAGAAGAGACTATTCCCCGCACGCTTGGTAGTAGGAAATTCGTAGCTTCGAGAAAGCTGGCAGGGAAAACTTAGTTAGTGTTCGGCGAGAATCCAGCCTCTCATGTTTGTTAGATGCGGGGGTGGGTTCGGCGAAGACAGACACCCTGAGGACCAGAGTTGTCGTTCGAACAACACATCGTCAAAGGAGGCATTACAGTGAACACCCGGCACTACACCGAGATGTACCTGTGTTTTACTTAGAGATCCGGGGGTTTGAAGTCCCCAGGTGACCATTGTCATAAAGGATTCTTCCGTGACAGTAGACACTCCCTCCTTTGCAATTTACCACTGGCTGTCCTCGAGTGTTTCCTACAGCCGGTGCTTATTCAGACCCCGTATAGTTCCGGCAGGGACTCTCTTTTCCCTTCCCCCGTCCCCAGCAACTTGTGGTCAAACATTGATGATGGGAAGTTCCGAAAGCACCTGGCGGCTGTCGACCGATGTGCCGGACAGGTCTCCGAGACTGCAGCAGGTGAAGCGTATCTTGGATCTCTTGCGCTTGACGTGCGTGAAGTACAGGAAGCCTGCGACGGCGATAGAGGCACTTGTCACCGCTACGATCGTCCAGACTATAATGTGAGACGATTTGGCAGGTGAGGTGGTCTTCGCGTCATAGTCGGCAGCCTCCCATCGATCGTATAAGTAGATGACGTTCTGCAAACTCCCGGAGGCCACTTTCGCTGACAGGGTAGTCTTGTTGAGCGCATGCACCTCAATCGCTAGAACTACGGACGTACGTACGAGGCTCGTGACGTTGGTACTCGAGTCGCGCGCGATGCACTCTGGATTGTTGATGGGATCGACGCACCGTCCGAACGGACACACGTGCGCTAGGCAGAAGTACGACCACTGCATGCGGATCGACGTGTCGTTGAGTACATCACGTATGGCGTTCAACACAACAGACGGTTCGAAAGTGGGAAACTCGACTTCGGTCAGCGCCAATGATATTACGTTTCGGGACGAGGCTGCTGCGTCGCCGTCACCGAAGCACTGTGTTTTGCTAGCATTTGTTGTGGTTTAGAGGTTCGGTGTTTTAGGGTCACCGGTTGATCATTGAGGCTGGGAGTCGAAAGGGATGCAGGCAGAACTACACACTTTAACTTCATCCCGTGACACCATTTATATGTCGTTGGTTGTTACGAAGAAAGTACACGCTGCTGTGCAGAAAGAGTAGTGTTGGCAATCTTTCTGTTATGTTCTCGTAGCTCGCTGGGAAAGGGCACGCCAGTGGGACTGGGTAGGTTACCGTTTCAGGTTTGGGTGTTGTAAGTAATTGACAATGCTTAAGTGGCATGCAGCAGCGGAGCACAGAGTCAACGGTGCCCCGTACAGGTTTGGGTGTTGTAAGTAATTGACAAATGCTTAAGTGGCATGCAGCAGCGGAGCACAGAGTCAACGGTGCTCCCGTACAGGTTTGGGTGTTGTAAGTAATTGACAATGCTTAAGTGGCATGCAGCAGCGGAGCACAGAGTCAACGGTGCCCCCGTACAGGTTTGGGTGTTGTAAGTAATTGACAATGCTTAAGTGGCATGCAGCAGCGGAGCACAGAGTCAACGGTGCTCCCGTACAGGTTTGGGTGTTGTAAGTAATTGACAATGCTTAAGTGGCATGCAGCAGCGGAGCACAGAGTCAACGGTGCCCCCGTACAGGTTTGGGTGTTGTAAGTAATTGACAATACTCAAGTGGCATGCAGCAGCGGAGCACAGAGTCAACGGTGCCCCGTACAGGTTTGGGTGTTGTAAGTAATTGACAATGCTTAAGTGGCATGCAGCAGCAGAGCACAGAGTCAACGGTGCTCCCGTATTCCTAAAACGGGTCACCACCGCTTGTTTTTAGCCACGTGCAATGTGTGAGGAAACTGAACCGCACAAGTAGGACCTTCTGATCATGATCATTTGCAAATTTGCCACCTGAAAACCACGTCCGCGGTCAACGAAAACTTTCCCTTTCTACTTTCTCCTACTCTCGCGGTGTACGGTTTTTACATAAGCGCCAGCTTGGAAGGAAATGCTCGACGATGCTGACGGACAAAGAACCGAAGGGGTCCCAAGTGTTGTAACTACCGAACCACGTGTTGAACGGACGTGAGGTCAATGCGGGTCTACCCCTGCACGACAAATCACACAAACACAACGGATCAACGTCCTGAGTGAGAAACAACACACGGTGGTGCAAGCGAAGAACAAATCACGGTCACGTCCGACAGACAATAAGCACAACACACCTTATAGCTCCCAGCGGCGCAGACCGTCCTTGATCCGAACGGACCCGTGCATTGGTGCCCCCCTCCCACGGGGTGCGCGCAGTAACTGCCCTTGTCGAGCCACCCAGGGCAAGGACACCGCGGCGGGGCGTCGACGATGCGCCCGTCTGTCGATGTCGGAGCCTCCTCGGTGAAGTTGGTGCAGGCGGCGTTGGCGCAAGCGGCGGTGCAGGTCGCTGCGCTGCCGTCGCCGTAGCATGCGAACCCGTCCGCGCAGCAGAGGGGCGCCGCCGTGCACTCGGCACCCTCGCCCAGCGTTCCGCCGCAAAGTGCCTCGAAGCTCGGCGTCTCCTCCGGCGGGACGACGACGACGCCGCAGTCCCAACCATCGGGACACACGACGCGGCACTCGGCGTAGTCGCGATGCTCTTTGAAGCAAGTCCAGCCGTCCGGACAGCACAACGGACTGTTTTCAGTGTGAAGGTTGGCTTGCGATCGGGAAGGTGTGACTGACATTCTTTGATCCTGTTGGTTCGGGCTAGTTGAGGAGTGCTACCTTTTACCGGAATATTACTAGTTGTAGAAGCCAGCTCCACCCGAATTCTCCTGGTGTCGATTCGAGGTGGTCGTGCTCATCCAGCCATGCGTCTTGCTCCTATTCCCTCAGTGAACTGCAACACAGGAAGGGAGCGCTTGTGCAAATAGGGCAGGGCACAGTTTTCAGAATGGGTAGGTCGGAGAAACTCGTGAACGACGCGAGAGAGTTCGTCCCGCTGCTGGTAGATCTGGGGGGGACGACGACCTTCGCTGTTGCAAGCATCTCGACGCCGGTAGTCCTCTGGACACGGGCCATATAGACAGGGCATCCTGGCCCCTTCGTGCCCCTTTTTGCACTGGACGTGACTGGTGAGGATTGTTTAAGCTGAGTACAGGCTGTCGCCGGGAGAAACTTTGACGCAATACCTGCTGATGCATGGACTGTACGTGGAACACGATATGCCGGTGACGCCACGCCCGGCGCGTGCCTTTTCTACGACGTCAAGCGCGGCACCACGCCGTTCGTTGCCTTCGCCTGAAGCCGGCAGACTCTGGAAAGCGAAAAGCCCGCGGGGTGTCGATACTGGACGGTTGCTTGCTGGTGCTGGTCGGTTGGGCTTGCTCTGCCGGCGGCTGGCTGTTTCTCGTGCGCTTTGCGACACTCCCGGTCTCCTGGTCCGGGCGGTTCGGATGGGCGCGTTCGTTTCCTTCCCCTTTGACTGTCTTGCCGCTCGCTTCGTGTTGCTTTCTTGTTTAGCCAAGGGTGACCATCTCTGAGCGCTTGACGACGGGTACCGTCTTTCAACATTGAACTTGCCCAGATGCCCCCGCGCGTTAGCGGTATCAGTCGAGTGCAGTGTTGTGTGTGCGTGCACACCGTCACTCCCCTGTGAGCACAATGTGAACGCGAGAAGACACGTATAGACCTTCATGCACTCGCCGATTCACGATGATTGCTTTCTGCAGGGTCTCTCCCCTCGCGGGTTTCTCGTTTTACAGCTTGTTGTTGTTTTTGAACCCCAACATTCGAAGCGGGATATTCCTTTCTATTTTTTTCTTTCCTCAACGACAGCAAGTGTCAGAGCCCACCAAAGGTGGTAATTTGTAGTGTTTCGGCTGCTTCTTTCTCTTTGGTAGAGTGAAAGAAAAAGGCGTGGGATTGTTGCAAAAAAAAAAAAAGAAGAATAAAAGAGAAAACGTATTTGATTGGCTTGGTTTTTGCTGTGGGTTCGTTCTACGTTTTATTTCCTCTTGAGAGAAAAGCTGTGTTCGTGTGTTTCTGACGGTCTGATGGGCGCACTTCGGGAAGAAATGTGAAAACGGGATTTTGCCTGGAGGCTTTTCGTGTTATTTTGCAAAATGCTTTGAGCTATCTTTGTGTCTGTGCTTTCAGTCCGAAATTAACCGATTTGACGACGCATTCGATGTCTTGGAGCCTGTGGGGGCGGGTTACGAACCCCTGAGCCCGCGGGCATGCCGATAGAAAGGGGAACAGAATCCTGATCGAAGCCCATCCGGCTAGTACAAAGTACGCAACAGGGGGGATTGCAAGAACGTGCTTGGAATGGGTATGTGCTCAACACCGCACTGGTCCCGTCTGCGCCGGATTTCGGTCCTTAAGCCGCGGACACATAAGGCGGACCATCATCAGCGCGGAACCTGAGTGTCTGCAGACAGGACTGCGGTATGAGTCTGGTTTGTCGCGCGGCTGTTCGTAGTTCGTCACAGCCAGGACCACCCGTGCTACTAGCTAGAGCGCAGGCGAATCCGTAACGGGGAGGAGGCCCCTACAACCGTGTCTGAGCAATCAGTTGAAAAACTCAGGGTCCCCGCCCTGATTGTGATTGCGACTCGCTAGGCAGCAGTGACGTGTCTTCTTTTTACGGTGGCAATCTGCGAAGTAAACTCCGCAGAGCACAGTGGACATGGGGTTGCCGTGGGCAGCACCAATGGTTGAAGTACTAAAAGGGAAAGAGTGCGAGGAAGTAATCCTGCGTGCTGAGGGCAGCAAGTCGCGTTACGCGAAGTACCCTATCCGGCTAGTACATAGTACATGACAGGGGGGGGGTACCTGTTCTACGGGAGGAAGACGGAAGTCTTCCTGCCTGAAAAAAGGGGAAGCAAATGGGCCGGAACAGCAGAAAAAGGGCATTCGGGAGGGAACTTGGTGAAGGGGCTGTAACGAGTTGTTGCCATCGCGGCGACAAAGGGAGTGAGCCTGTCGCAGCATCCTGTGGGCGCCCAGCACTCCGCTCCAGTGACATAGCTAACTAATCTGGCATGACCTCGCCTCGATAATCTCGAATGGCGGTGTTCACAATCCACGGAAAGGACCGTTCGCGATTCAAAAAAAGAAGGATGCCGATTGGAACGAGTATGAATGACATACCACATCTTCGAAAGACATGGAGGGAATGCAAATGAATCAGTCGTGTGCCAATGCAAAAGTCAAGACCGTTCCTCTCCCATCTTTTCTGGGGAATAATTGCGTGGGTTTGTCGAATGGTTGCTGTACCTTTTCTCCCCCTCGCGGTCCTACAGACTTCCTCGGCGTGGTGGTGGAAAAACGACAGCAGGGTCACGATGCTTTTCGTCAGTTTGGAGATGGTTCAACTCGAACTACTTCTTCCTCATCTTCTTCTGAATCTTCGTTTGCGTCGTGCACTTACTGAAACACCTTCCGGGTGTTCGACAATGCATTCGATGCTTGCAAGTATTCTCCTTGTATGAGAAATGTCTAATAAGCGCAAGTCATCAGAGCACTGACTACGTCCGTGTCGTTTGTACACACCGCAAATCGAAAACGGCGAGTAGCTCGTTGACGGTCGGCCGCGGCGTGATGCACGTCAGCCTCGCCGCCGCCACGTTCGGGTACAGATGGGTCGTCAACATGCGACAGGACTGCATGGTAGATCGCTATCCTTCCATCCGTACGCAACGTTGTCAGAAGATGCCCATGTTCGAGTCTAAGACGGCGAGCAAGTCGCTGAAGTCTTCGAAGCGCAGGTAACCTTCATCGCCATCTGCAGAGTAGCAGGCGTACCGTCGGAGGATGGCGGTGACAGTCTGGTCCGACACGGGCAGCCCCAGCGTGTCTCTGCCGGAGAGCCACCGGCGGAGCGCAGCAAGCGGCACGACCCGACGACAGCTCTCGTCGCCGGATTCGCGGGACACAGCCAGGTTTTCGAACAGCCGCCGGACGAAGGCAGGATCCGAGCTGAGGCTCGCATCGGCGGCGCGCGTAGCGTGCCCGGGACACTCGAACAGGAACTTCGGGTGGCACCGCGATCGCCGCGACGATGACGCAGAACAGCTCGAAGGAGATGGTCTCCTGCCGCGCCCGCCTCAAGCGGCGTCCCGCAGCGGTCCGTCAGGAACTCCGCCTGCAGCGACTCGAAAACGACGAGAAACTTGTTGACGGTCGACCGGGGCGTCTTCCCGTCCTTACGCGACGTTGTCAGAAGATGCCCATGTTCAAGTCTAAGACAGCGAGCAAGTCACTGAAGTCTTCGAAGCGCAGGTAGCCTTCATCACCATCTGCAGAGTAGCAGGCGTACCGTCGGAGGACGGCGGTGACAGTCTGGTCCGACACGGGCAGCCCCAGCGTGTCCCTGCCGGAGAGCCACCGGCGGAGCGCAGCAAGCGGCACGACCCGACGACAGCTCTCGTCGCCGGATTCGCGGGACACAGCCAGGTTTTCGAACAGCCGCCGGACGAAGGCAGGGTCCGAGCTGAGGCTCGCGTCGGCGGCGCGCGTAGCGTGCCCGGGACACTCGAACAGGAACTTCGGGTGGCACCGGAGCGGGTTCGCGATCGCCGCGACGATGACGCAGAACAGCTCGAAGGAGACGGTTGCCTCCGCCGCTCCCGCCGCGCCGGCCGACAGCATCCGGGCGAAGAACGAGCAAGCCTCGCGCGCGCCCGCCTCCAGCGGCGTCCCGCAGCGGTCCGTCAGGAACTCCGCCACCCGCGCCTGGGTCAGCGGGCGCGGCTCGTCGCCGTCGTCGGCCTCGTTCTCCGCGAGCTCCGCCTGCAGCGACTCGAAAACGACGAGAAGCTCGTCGAGCGTTGACCGCGGCGTGATGCACGCGGGTTTCGCCGCCGCCACGTTCGGGTACAGATGCCCCGCCAAAAAGTCGTCAGCCTCCCGCAGCCACCGCGGGTCCAGCCCCGGCGGCTCGGCGCCCCGCGCCGTGACCACCACGCGCGCCGCCGCCGCGTCCACGGGGAACAGAAACGGAGCGCACGCCGCCGGCGGCTGCAGCCGCAGGGCAACGACGCAGCACTGCCAGAAGTCGACCAGCCGCCGGCCGCACGGCCGCGGCGGGTACTGCGCGAATACGGCGGAGCCCGCGTCGGCCGCCTCTCCGGGGGCCCTCCGGTAGAGCCCCCTGAACTCGGCCTCGCTGATCAACCCGTCGCCGTCAGCATCCGCCGCAGCGAACGCGGCGGCCAACCCACGCGCGTACGCAGCAAGCGACGACACCGTCTCGTCCAACGGCACCCCCGTGACCGGGAACAGGGTGTTGGGCCCTGCCCCGACGGGGTATTTCGGGGGGGGGTGCTCGAAGGCCGCCTGCGGCGACGTGTGCATGCGGGAGGGGGCGCGGAGGGGATCGGGGGGTGGGTTCGGGTCGTCTGGCTTCCCGCGGTCGGCGGGAGAGGCGGAATTTGATCGGGTGGCGGCGGCGTCGTCGCGGGAGAGGCCGTGGGCGAGGCGGGCGAGCAGCTGCCGGCTCTGCTCGGCGGTGGGGTCGGCCATGGCGGCCGCGACGGAGGCGCGGAGGTGGTCGGCGAGGGCGCCGACCGACGCGGGGCAGTCGCCGGGCACGCGCAGCCGCGCGATGCCGTGCGCTTCGCAGTACGCAGCGACCTCGTCTTCGGACGTGCGGGCGGCGCCGGCGCTGCTGCCACCGAGGTCGTTGTCGACCAATATGAACACGACCCCTGGTCGACTGCTACTTTGCGCGGCGGCGATGATCTGTTGGTGTTGGTATTTTGCAGAGCTGTTTCGAGTTTTAAGGATCCGTGTTTTGTGTCTACAGTCGACAGTCAGCTCCTTTGGTCTGGGTATTAGCTGGTGCATGCTAGTCCGTCTGTTGTTGGGTGGTCTTTGCAGCTGTGTTTTCTACTCACACTTTTGTACGTACTGTTTCGTTGTTGCTGGCGGGTCGGGTGGCGGCGGCGTCGTCACGGGAGAGACCGTGGGAGAGGCCGTGGGAGAGGCCGTCGGAGAGGCCGTGGGAGAGGCCGCCGTGGGAGAGGCCGTGGGAGAGGCCGTGGGAGAGGCCGTGGGAGAGGCCGTGGAAGAGCCCGTGGAAGAGGCCGTGGGAGGAGAGGCCGTGGAAGAGGCCGTGGAAGAGGCCGTGGGAGAGGCCGTGGGAGAGGCCGTGGAAGAGGCCGTGGGAGAGGCCGTGGGAGAGGCCGTGGGAGAGGCCGTGGGAGAGGCCGTGGGAGAGGCCGTGGGAGAGGCCGTGGGAGAGGCCGTGGAAGAGCCCGTGGAAGAGGCCGTGGGAGAGGCCGTGGAAGAGGCCGTGGGAGAGGCCGTGGGAGAGGCCGTGGGAGAGGCCGTGGGAGAGGCCGTGGGAGAGGCCGTGGAAGAGCCCGTGGAAGAGCCCGTGGAAGAGGCCGTGGAAGAGCCCGTGGAAGAGGCCGTGGGAGAGGCCGTGGAAGAGGCCGTGGGAGAGGCCGTGGGCCTGCGGCACCGCACGTCCTCGTACCGCATGCATGTATCGCACGTCGAGTCAGGCACTTGTGGTGCGAGTTTTTGCAGCATGCCGCCACCGACGTGCACGTGGAGCACGCCGTCATGCGGTGCTTCGTGCACATCTTCACCGCCAGCCCGTCCCCGTCCTCGTGGTGGTTGGAGCAGCACCCTTGCAGCTTCAATTTTGGCGGGTGCAGCCCTCGCACTTCGGCTTGCCGTGCAGCGGACACACGCGCTGGTTTCCCTCGAAAACGGGGACACCGTCCGGAAACCGCTTCGGGTCGCCTCCCCCTGAACCGCCACCCTCCTGGCAGGCGCCGACACATCCTCGGGACCCCACTGGGCAGCACGATCACTCCTTTGTCCACCGTACTCCGGGAACACATCCTCGGGACCCCACTGTGCTGCCCAGTGGGGTCCCGAGGATGTGTTCCCGGAGTACGGAGGACAAAGGAGTGATCGTGCTGCCCAGTGGGAACACATCCGCGCCCCACGACTCGCTGTAGTATGAGCCGGTCCGTCCTATCTCTCGAAACTGCATCGAAGTGCCTGCCGCTGTTTATCACGGTGAATCACGGTCCACCACGGTCTATCAGGTCCATCCCTAGTCCTTAGAGCTGCATCGAATTGCCCGGTGCTGTATTATTCGGTCTATCACGGTCTATCAAGAGGGGATGGACCGGCTCATAGTAGTAGTTTGAACTTGTTATGCAGCAACAATCTGTGTCGATAGACTGCACGGTAGTAGTAGTATGTGTCATCCTAATCCGGGAACAAGTCAGGGAGAAGAACGGAGCAATCTTTACAAACAAACGATTGACTTAAGGTGGCCGCTTGAACGGCGCCAATCCGAGCGCACACAGCAGCAGTGACGCGTCGGCAGTATTTGCATTTCAGGATGGGGCTGCCGCCATGAGCATCGACGGCTAGCGAGTGTCGGCGTGGTCGGAGCAAGCTTGAACGTGGCAGGTCGGTGCCGCACAAATGAGTTGTTACTACCAAAAAAAAAAGGGGAATAGCACACCTGCTGCGCGGCCACGAAGGAGGCGCGGTCGAAAGACGAGAAGACGACGATGACGCACTTCGCGCCGTAGTAGAACGCCGACTCCGCCTTCCGGACGTCCCACACGCTCATCGTGACGGAGTCCGGGACGGCGGCGCCGTCGGCCCGCACCGCGAGCCGGACCGTGTTGACGTTGGTCTCCGACGTCTGCCAGCTTCTGCTGACGGCCGCGGCGGTGTGTCCGTGGGCGGGCTGCGCCGGAACTAGCCGCACGGCCGGGCCGCCCGGGCCAAGGTCCACTGGGCCCCACTCGCTCGCGCTGAGCGCGCCGCAGAGGCTCGCGAACAGCGCCGTCTTCCCCGAGCCCCGCGCCCCGGTTATCAGGATCACGTACGGGTAGCTCTTGTGCAGGCGCTCGGCCATCAGCTGCTCGACCGACTCCTTCTTCCGCTCCACGGTTGCCCGGACGCTCTCGCACGCGGCGGTCAGCGCGTCGGGGTCGCATGCCATCGTTCTCTTTGTGTGGCCGCCGATCCCGAAGGACGATCAGTTTGGGTGTCTTTTTTGTTTTATATTTTGCGTATCCGACGATTTTTTTCGACCTTTTTGTGTTATTTTGTGAGGTTCAGCTTTCGGTGGGCGGCATCAGATCGGGCGCAGCTTGCATGAGGTGGAGTTGATCTTTAGTCTGGTCAATTTGCGTGCATGGGGCGGAGTTGGTCTTCGGCCTGGTCACTTTGCATGTAGTATCATGGCTGATTAGCGAGCATGAGGAGGAGTTGATCTTCAGTCTGGTCAATTTGCGTGCATGAGGCGGAGTTGGTCTTCGGCCTGGTCACTTTGCATGTAGTATCATGGCTGATTAGCGAGCATGAGGTGGAGTTGATCTTTAGTCTGGTCAATTTGCGTGCATGGGGCGGAGTTGGTCTTCGGCCTGGTCACTTTGCATGTAGTATCATGGCTGATTAGCGAGCATGAGGAGGAGTTGATCTTCAGTCTGGTCAATTTGCGTGCATGAGGCGGAGTTGGTCTTCGGCCTGGTCACTTTGCATGTAGTATCATGGCTGATTAGCGAGCATGAGGTGGAGTTGATCTTCAGTCTGGTCAATTTGCGTGCATGAGGCGGAGTTGGTCTTCGCTGGTCAATTTGCATGAGTATCACAGCTAATTAGCATGCGTCAGGTGGAGTTGGTCTTCGTGCAAGAGAAAGGGGAGACAGAGAAACTAAACAGTCCGATACTGCCTCTGAGGTTCACCGCATTTTGGTTAAGGGGAATGAATGAAAAAGAGGGGAGGGGTGGGAGGACACAAATAAAAAAAAAAGAAAAAAAAGGGGGAAGGGTGCTGGTGGTCGTGGTTTGGGGGAACGATGGCGCGGGGGGGGGGGGGGGGGGGGGGGGGGGGGGGGGAGCAGGGGGGGGGGGGGGGGGGAGGAGCTATTTTACTTCATCAGCAATTTGTGGCCAATTCCCACGAGGACATCCCTTCGCTGGGGGTCGCTGAAAATCGGGGAAGAGTTCGTTTATTTAGGTGGCGCTGTACCGCTGGAGGCCATGTTTTGTTTTTTAGAGTTGGAGTTCGCTTGAGATTCCGGGGGTTGGGGTCTCTCCGTGTGACCGTTGTTAAATGGGCTCACTTAGCTGGAGGCTAGGTTTTGTGTTTTAACCGCGGGGTTCGCGGGAGGATGTGCAGGAAACACGCCCCTCCCCTCGGTGACGACAATCCGTGTTTTCCAAAATAAGGGGGTTTCCAAGGGAACAATTGGCCGCAAAGTGTACTGCTATTTTTAGGGGGGGGGAGCGTTGTTTCGCGATGCCAATCAGTCGTCGACCGTTGTTTCGTCGGCGCGGGTGCTGTTGCGCCATCTACTATCTTGGTCTTCTGACGTGCAAGGCGTCGGGGTCTCCGAGCGATCTGGCTTTGGAGTGCCCTAGGCCCGCTTGTCACGCATTGCACTGAGAAGTAGTGTCGTCGCAGACAATGGTCGAAGCACTCGCCATGGCCTGTCCAATGCCCATTCCGCACCGGCTTCCCTTTTTGCAAGTGTACGTCACTGTGATCGTCGTAGACGAAGAGTCAACTGCCCAGTCCATAGAGAAGTCGGCGTTGATTGTGTCCGGCTGCCAGTGGCGGAGGGATTTAACACTGCCGGCACTGCGGTGGGAGGAGAAGCTGGAGCCGCAGTGTCGGGAGATGACGTGGCCTGTTCTCGTTGCGACCTCCCCGGAGGTGAAACTTCAACTGCTCCAAGCGACGGCCGTTAGACAATCGGACAAAACGGCTGACTTTGCTTATCCCGTGACACCTTTTATGTGTAGTTGGCTATCATGAATAGACTACATAGAAAGAGTACCTGGAATCGGCCGTGGCATGACTTCAACCCGCCACAGCAGCGCGGCCACGCAATGCGGGAGCGAGGACAGGCAAAGACGGACACGGTACGCCTGGGTGCAGGTTAACGCTTCCTGGGGTTGGGGTTTGGGGAACCACTGGTTGGAAAAAAAAAAGAGAAATGGGCATCGGTACGCCAGTGGCGGCAGCCAGCACTCGTTTTCGCTGGCTTCTCAGGGGGGGCAGTCGTAGTAGAATGCCCCTCAGAGTAAAATGCAGTAGTAGATCAAGTTTTGTTTTTTTTTTTTCTGTTCGGCAGCAGAACGAGAAGGGGAGATTACTGCTGATAAGAGAAAGAAGGGGTGGGGAAGGGTGAGAACGTTGTTTGTCGGTCCTCGCAGGCAAACGAGAGACGGGCAGGCAGAAGCTCTCCTTCTGCTTTCTGGTTGGTTGCGCGTTTTTCTTTCAGTTCAGTAAGGTTCCGGCGGTTTAGTAACCGACGGCAATGATACGAGTGCTGGAATGTGTGTGTGTGAGTGAGTGCGCGTGCGCGTGTGTGTGTGTGTGTGTGTGTGTGTTCGTGCATTTGGGTGTTTGGGCTATGCGTTTGCATGTTTGCGGTTCTGCTGTGAGGTTGCATGTGTGTGTGTGTGTGTGTGTGTGTGTGTGTGTGTGTGTGTGTGTGTGTGTGTGTGTGTGTGTGTGTGTGTGTGTGTGTGTGTGTGTGTGTGTGTGTGTGTGTGTGTGTGTGTGTGTGTGTGTGTGTGTGTGTGTGTGTGTGTGTGTGTGTGTGTGTGTGTGTGTGCGTGTGTGTGTGTGTGTGGGGGGGGGGAAGTTTGGTGGACAGCTAGTAGTTAGTGTTTAGCTTCTTTTTCACACTGGTTCTATCGCCTTGACCTGAGAGGGTCCTGGATGGTATACAGCGCTTCGACGGGCCTGCGATGTTCGAAACTTCAAGTTGCCAGAAGAAGTGGGTCATGGATACGATCATTCGTGTGTAAAAGCATCCAGTAACTCCCAAAGTAAGGATGGTAGGAGGAAAGTGAGTCGTGAGCGTGGGTGAGACAAGCAGATCAGGGAGAAAAACAAAAACATGCCGTTGTACGCCGAGAAGGTTCTGCGGTTCGTGTGTCCGACTCTCTGGTGCAGGCGGCACCCGCGCCTCGCCACCGCCCACAGCGGCACGGAAGATAATTGCGAGGGGGGGAAACGTTTTACCCGAGTGCTACAACCAAAACGCGTGCAAATCGACACCCGAAAAGCGGGGTGCGACACGCTTGCTTACCCAGCTTTAACTCCAGCTCCTGCGGCTGGACTCCACCGTGTAGTTTTGTGGCTCGTACGCTCGCTCATCAGTCCCACATTTTGTAACGGGTCTACAAGGAATCGTAGACATTATTTCTTGTAGCTTGAAACTTTGGGGAGCAATTGCATGCACTACGCTGTCAACTACTAATTTCTTTTTTAGTACAAACATTGCTTTTTTTTTTTTTTTTTAGTTGACACAAAATAAAAGAAGAGCCCCACTCGTCAGCTCTTCTTAGTACCAACAACGCATTGTGTAAACACAAAATAAAAGAAAACCACTCGCTAATTCTTGTTTGAACACATTTTGCATGCCTCGAAGAGCGAAGAAGCCGCGTTTGAGGTTGCAGACGGGCCTGTTTCGGCTCTTTATAGAGGAAGCAAGGGAGAGGGAAGCTGCTTAGACGAGTCAGCTGCAAGCAGCGCGAACGCGAAGGACGAGGCATTCTGTTGCGCGACCTCCCCCCCCCGACGCTACCGGGATTCTCCAACTTGTTCACGCAAGAAAGGCACACACTGGCAAAATAAAACGAAGGGGCTTCCGGACTTGGAGCTGCACTGATTAACGAAACGGCGGTTTGCTCGTGTGCGTGTACAGGGAACAAACCTCTCTATGGGGACAACCCTCTCTAAGGGGGGAAAATCTTAGTTGTAGTAAGGGGGGGGGGGGGGAATCCCCCGGGGGGGGATATCCTCAGTTTAGTGATTGGGCAGGGCGGGGTCCTGTACTAGCACTTTCTTTGGTTGGGTTCGTTTTCACATTCTCACGTGCAGCTGTTGGGTTCCAGAAAATGCTCCCTTCAGCGAGGTGGTAGTGTGTGTCGATCTAGTGCGTGTGAACGTTCGCTTGAGAATCCACGGGGGGTCGAAGGCTTTCGGTTATTCTCAGATGGCGGCTTTTGACAGCCTTTGAGGTGACTTGGCAGGTTGCTATTTAGTTTCAAAGCGTTACTTGTGGTTTAGAAGGTCGGTGGTACCTCTGGTTGGCCGTAGAGGCTTTGCGTGGGTGTAGAGAGGTCGGGGAGGTATAAGAAAATTGGAGGGGGCAGCACGTCTCGGGTGATGTTGTCACGCCGTCGTGAACCCGCATTGGGCGCCTCATGCGTTTAGGTGGTGCTTGAAATTGGGCAGCGGGCGGGTGATGGTTGTTCTACTTCGGCGCAGAAAGCCAGGGAGCCTCGGTTTGTGTTGCCGACAATCAACCGGGGTTGATGTACATTCTGGGGGGGGTTTGAGGCAGGCCGTGGGGTCTGCAACATGAACGAAGGAATACGCCTGTTGTGGTTTACACTCTGTCTCTGTCACCACAGGCTTCCGACTCGCGTTCTCTTAGACGGAGTTTCTACTATTTTTTTTTGGTGATCTCCTCCACAGCGTTCGGTGATGGCCGACGCACGAACACACGCGCCTGCCAGCCTGAGTCTCGGTAAAATAATGTGAATCGGGTTTGCCAGGACCCATGCTACGAGGACAAGACCCGCGGCATGGTCCTCGTTTGCCCAGTGTCCACGCAGCCTTCGTTCCCGTGGCCCTTCTTTCTTCCGGTTGGCCAGGAGTTCCGCTTGGCAAATTGTGAAGGCTTCTTGTCGCATTTTCGAAGAGTATTTTCTTCTTCGGGTCCCTGAGGAGGGTGACCTCAACAGAATGGGCATTTCGCGTGGCCGCAGCACACGCGCGCGTCAAGCCTAGGTGGACCGGGCGTAACGCCGTGAGAAAGCCAGTGCTCTCCGAAAGTCACCAACCGTTAACCTTCGAAGGCAATAATTTCCAGCTTTTTTTTTTTTTTTTTTGCTTTTTTTCTCTTTTTTTTTTGGCTACAAGAATACGAGCCGGCTATACCGGTCTCCAGTTGACTGTTGAGGGGGGGGGGGGGGGGGGGGGGGGGGGGGGGCTTTTTTTTTTTTTTTTTTTTTAGGTTGGGTCTGTTCGTCTTGTTCTCTTTTCATTTCAAAGTCTTTGAGTTGTTGTTCGCTGACACGGAGTGACCCGATGGCTTTTATTATAGCGGCATTGTGTTAGGTTCAGGACGAAGAAGAGGAACGCCTGTTGCTGGTGGTAGCGAGGCTATTATTTACTTCATCGCCGCAGCACCTGGTAAAGGAAAAAAAGGTGAGACGGTAGTTGACACATCATGACGACACGCTTTCCAAGACCTTCGTCTACTCGACCGCCGTTGAATAGTCGTTTGGCAATACGGGTCAAGAAGGGGGGAATGCTGTACGTCCGCGCTGATGAATCTTGTCTCGTGGAGACTTCGAACAACTGCCGATGCACCTAATGCCTTATGCTTTCGTGGTTTTCGCGACCTTTTGTTTGCTGTGATGCTCAGTTTAGCAACACTTTTTCGGGTTTGCGGTGCGCGGGGCTTTTGCATGGGGGTCGCGGGAGGAAATCTGGGTGGATTGCAAGGGGCCAGCCCTGGGAGTGGGGGATCGTATCTCTGCTTTTTTTTTTTTTTTGCATGCCCTTGAGTGAAAGCGCGCTCAAAGCTCCGCGTGTTTCGGTGCCTCCGGGCGGCTTTCGGCATATTTCGTTTGAAGCGTGATTTGAGAAGTGAGATTTTGGAACATTTATTTTTCCTCTTTTTTTTTTTTTTTTTTTTTTTGGTTGGTGCCGAACTAGAATCCGCTGTTCCAGCTTTTGTACTCAAGCGGTGATGACCGTGTGCTTTTTTTTGGAGGAAAACTCAAACTCCGGATTTTCAAAGTCTCCAGGTGTTGCTGGGTTTTAGACGGTTTGTTGTGTTAAGAAGTCGGTATGCCTCTGATTGACACGCGAGGCGGTGGTTGAAAAGTTAGATCAGAGTCTGGACACGAGCGGGTGCGTTCGTTAGCGAGGTTGCAGTGTTCTCAGTAACTTGGGGTCACGATTGCTTTCCTGTTTATGTTGCCACTTGCACTCCCTTGTACTCCCCAGCATCTTTTCTTTACGATGAGCACGCCGTGGGCACGCAGTATTGGCTCAGTGACCACATGCAGACGAAGAGAGGGCAGGGTGCAAGTACGTGCTTGGACGTGCTCACACTATCTGCACGATGTCGCAGTCCTTTAAGCCACGGACACATAAGGCGCTTCGTCAACAGCGCGGAACCTGGCTGTCTGCAGACAGGACAGCGATGCGAGTCTGGCGCCTGTTCGTGAACAGCCCGTGGCTACGAGAGAACACAGGCATGTCCTTCTCTAGACCCCACAATTTTAGCTGCAGGGGGGCGCCCACCTTTAACGTGTGACTGCAACACGCAAGAACGCGCTGACCAGTCTTCTTTTTACTGTTGAAGAGGGGGGGGAAGTTTAAGAGAGAGGGCGAAAGGGTAGGTTAATATCGGAAAAGGGTGGCATATCGTCGGACGCTCGTGAGCTACGAGGGCCCCTACAAAGAACCCCGATCAGCTTGTTGCCGGAACGGCAAGACTGTGCGGGTTGTGTTTGAAGGGTCGAGATGTCTCTTCTTCCTTTTACTTCCGCTTGCCTCTAGGCACTAGGGTACCATCCGAGCTCTGACCTCGACGCTAGTAGAAACCCTGGTGCGAGCCACTCCACCGCAGAAGCACCTGCCAGTCACCTGGGATTGAACCCAGTTTTTTTTTTTTTTTTATTTGCAACGGGCGGCGTTACGGGCCAAGCTTGGACCCCCCCTCTCCAAGACGTGTGTACCGGTGAAATGATCTTCGCTCTGGCGTTGGGTTGCGCCTCACTGTGCAAGCATACATTTCTGGAACACGTTGCAATGTCTCAAGGGGTGGGGGGAAAGGTTCGAGCGAGAGGGCCCTGCTGCGCGCCGACAGTGCGCGCGTCCCCGGAAGCCTGCGGCCCCGGATGAAGTGGAACATTTTTGGGGATCGGCGGTTTGAAACTCACGTTTCATCGTGCGTCCGGTTCATGCGTCCGGTTCACTCAGTTTCGCTGAAGGGAAAAGGAGGAGAAAAGATCAGGGGGGGGGGCAATTTTTTGCGTGTGTTTCGGCGGTAGTCGCTTGGTCAGTTGTGACCGGGTGCGTGTTTTATTTTTGTGTTACTTTTTTTCTTGATACAATTTTGTTTTGCTCCACGATGTAATGTGAAGGGGACCCGTGCACACAAACACCCTCTGTGCGACTGCAATCGTTGTTGAATCGTGTCAATGGCCCATCTCGTCCACCAGCGACACGTCACCATGCGTTGGCACGGTCGATTCCTGCGTCATGGAATCTACTGCCGACACTAAGTCGCTGCTGATGTAAATCTGTTTCCAGCCAGTTTTTCGTCGATAACCGAGAAATCCTTCCCCCCGAAGGCCTCCCCACCCCTGTATGTGTTCTCGAGGCCGCTGACCAACAGAGAGAGAGAGAGAGAGAGAGTGAGTGAGTGAGTAAGTGAGTGTGAGTGTGGGTGAGTGTGGGTGTGTGTGTGTGTTCGGACTGAGTCCTTCGCTTCGGAATTACTTTTTTGAGTTGAAGTTCGCTTGAGAACTTTGTTGGTTCTGCGCTTAAGTTGTGGCTGGGTGTGCCAGGCCCTCGATAATAGGGCAGTATGCTTTGGCCGCCAGTTGTAGGCCCTCTCGTCCTCTTTCCCGGAGTCGCTGCACAAGGTGAGTAGCGACACTCCCTATGTGAGCACAGGTATCCCTCCTGCGGTCAAGTCCGTGTGCAGTTGATTGACTCCATTTGAGTCGTGCTCAGTTTGAGAACGCTGAGCCAATTGGCAGGTATCCCTTCATGTATGGATGGGTTAAGCCAGTGTGTGTCGTTGGCTGATTCCTTCCCATGGACGAGTCGTGCTCAGCTTGGAACACCGAGTTAACAGGAAAATGTACCGTGCTAGTTTAATCCGTTCGCACCAGACTCCGGGTGTTTAAAGTGGCTGCGAAGTCTTTGGGTGGCTCTCGGCAGTTGAGGGTTTTTTTCTCGCAACGTGTTGTGATAGGTGGAAATCGCACGTTGAAAGGGGGGTGTCGGTGGCAGTACATTTATTGACGTTCGGTTCTGCAGCCATCCTCCACATAGCACAACGGGCGATATTCGTGGTGCGGGTAATTCGTATTTTTCCGGCACAAATCCACATATTTGCAACGACCGGCGATTTTTGGGTGCAGGTTTCGTTTTCCCGGCACAAACTGGTTTGTCGAACCAGAAAGCAGCCGTTCCCAGCTAGGACCCTATCATTGTAACTTCAAATGAAGTATGGTTAATAAGACAGTGGTGTCACCTGAGGGGGGTAATTTCAGGGCCGCCCACATAAGACCGTTACTAGCACTGAGAACTTTTGAGCACTTGGACCACATGGATCAGCATGCACTGTTAAGCAGCGGCTGGCTGATGGCTGATCGCGTGACACCTTGTAGAAAGAGTAGCTCGTCAGCCGCACGAACAAAACAAAGCGCCTGTCATTGCTTTTTTCGACCAGCCTAATGTTTAGCGTGAAGAGTTTCGTTTTGTGTTTTTTTTTTTTTTTTTTTTTTTCCCGACGACAACTCGTGTCAGACTAGCCTACCCGAAGGCAGTTGATTTCTTTAGGCAAGGTTTCTCTGCCGGCGGAAGTTGTTTGGGTTAGCGTTTTTTTTTTTTTTTAAGAAAAGGTTTCGAGGGTTGCAGTTTAGTTGTTGTGTGCCTTCGGGGAACGTGTCGGTTAGACTTTGGCGGACAGATGACGGCATGGCAGACCGATCCTTTGGTCTCGCATCATGTTCAAGGGATGAAGCCGGAGGTGACAGAAAAATTGCCACAGGGATAACTGGCTTGTGACGGCCAAGCGTTCATAGCGACGTTGCTTTTTGATCCTTCGATGTCGGCTCTTCCTAACCTAGACAAGCAGAATATGGCTTTGTCCTATAGGCTACTGGGGCCGACGTCCCTCGTCCCCCCCTCCCCCCCCTTTTTAGAGGTATAGTTCGCTTGAGAATCCGGGATTTTAGAGTCTCCGGGTGACCTTCGTCGAATGGGTTCTTTTAAAGCTAAAACGTACTGGGTGAGTTTGGGGGGGGCATGCATGGCTTCTTTCGTGTACACTTTATTTGCTCGCTTAGGCGAGTCAGGTTCGCAACAATTTGTGACCGACACCAAGTTCTCGCCAGGATAGGTGAGTGCTCTTGGGCTCCCCACGTCTTACAAGTTGAGCAGGAGTTGCCCTGTAAACCGTACCGGTCCATTGTTCGCACCGTGGCTCTAAGTAGAGAAGAGTGTAGAATAGCTCAGAGAGGTTTGCGGGTAGAAACGAACGTTGCGCTTTTCGAAGTGCGTGACGTCGTCGCTCTCGGCTTTTATCCCGGTGGCGGACATATGGTGGCACGGCAAACCATACAAAATGGGTTACAAGGCAACCCCTGCTCAACTTGTAGTGCTCGCCTGCCTTGATGGCACTTGCACCTCAAAGAACTCAATGCTCAACTTGTAGAACGTGGGGGGCCCAAGACTACACTCCACGAAGGAAAGTACTTGGTGTCGGTCACAAACAGTCCCGGACATGGCTAGCCATAACCCATAACGAAAGCGTGCACTAAATATACAACCCGTAACCACATAGCCCTTTCTTGCTCTAAGAGAACCCATTCATGAACGGTCACACGGAGACCCTAAAACCCCGGAATTTCAAGCGAACTTTAACTCTAAAATATAAGGCCCTCCCCCATGCCGGACATGGTCCGCCAAAGTCTAACTGATCCCTTCTTTCCTTTTTCGATTCTTTTTTTTAGCGTGAATTTTTTTTTTAAAGAAAGAGTTCGGGATGCAGGTTTCTTTTTGTGTCTTTTCTTTTTCTCCCCCTCCCCTCTCGTACGGCTAGTCAAAGCCGCAAGTCACCTTGACGAAAAGACAAGCAATGGAACTGAATTCGCAGTTCGCTTTCATTGCTACTTGTTGTGGTTCGGTTAACAGATGGGAGGGGGAAAGGTAAGTCTGTTGAAAAGAATCAAATTTAAATAAAAGAAGGAAAAGGAGAAAACCGACGTGCGGTCTGTGCCCACGCTGGGGTGGCTTTTCCGGTGGGGGGGGAGGAAATCATTGTTGGAGAAGGTGAGTAGTATGAAGGGGCTTTTCCCAAACATTTGTTAATCGTTGAAACGCGTGCCCAATAGCTTCCCATCAGACGTCTTGAAGTATTGCCGCCTCCTGGCGATTGAACACAGTGTGTCACGTGTAGGCACCGCACTGCCTCTCATGCAAGGTGTTCGACGAGATAAAGCACAACACTGTTAGTCTCCTCCCCTTGAGTTTGAATGCATTGTCCCACCCTCATTTGCGTGTTTCCTGACCGAACTGCTGTCGTTTAGATGGCTTATCAGGAGAGTCCGATAGGATGTCGGATCGGGATGTTTTCGTAACGTAGTTATACATGGGGAGGGGCATTATCGCCCTCCAAGCACACCGATTGGTGGGCCCAGTTGAATATAAAGCGTGCATGGGAGGGACGGCCATGACACTCCATTTCCGTATTACTCCGGCGATATTTGTGGTCGGCGCTTTTTAAAGACTCCGGGTGTGACCGCGAGCGACTTTTTCCTTCTTCTTTTAGTGAAGGTGTTTTTCTGCGTTGGTGAGTGAGTGTGTGTGTGTGTGTGGTGTGCGTGTGTGTGTTTCCGGCGAAATTCGCTCAAGTCAGTTGCCCAGTGACGGCGTTTTTTGATTGGCTTTTGTCCCCCTCCCCCCTGCGAAACGACAACAAGTGCTGGACGAGCACTAGCCCACACTGGTGGCTCCTTCAGGGCGGGATTTCCCCTTCCGACAGAAGTTGCTTGAGCTAGCACACGATGTACTTGTCATACGTATGCGATAACTGCGGTAGGGGGTGGGTGTAACTAGCGGGCAGTAAAGCGGCCTTTTTTATTTTTCTTCTTCTTTGGAACAGTTTGCGGTGCGAGATACCTTTTAGAATGGCCTCGCAACGGCATGTCTTTGTATCGCAGCGTCAGTTTACGACCGCCGGAAACGTGTTGACGTGCCCGCTGTGTTTGAGATGGCAGACTTAGACCCTGGTTGATCAGAGTCTCCCTGTTGACTGTAGGAGGCTGTCATGCGCTAACGATCCAACCCACACAGCGACTTGTTCGGCAATTTGTCCACCACTGCGCTATCTATTCGTAATAATGGTGCTGCAACAGAATAGAATGCTCAGCCTTCGAAGAAGGCACACATAGGTACGAAGGAAAGAGGCGTGAAGCTGGGGGGGGTGCAAGAACGTGCTTGGAATGGGTATGTGCTCGAAGCTAGGGGAGGGAAAAACTTAGTTTAATGTTTAGGCAGAACACTGCCTCGCATGCATGTTTGATGCTAGCATCAAGTCTGCGGGGGGGGGGGGGATTGCAAGAACGTGCTTGGAATGGGTATGTGCTCAACACCGCACTGGTCCCGTCTGCGCCGTGTTTCGGTCCTTTAAGCCACGGACACATAAGGCGGACCATCATCAGCGTGGAACCTGAGTGTCTGCAGACAGGACTTCGGTGTGAGTCTGGTTTGTCAGGCGGCTGTTCGTAGCTCGTCACAGCCAGGACCACCCGTGCTACTAGAGCACAGGCGAATCCGTCACGGGGGGGGGGGGGGGGGGGGGTTGATCTGCTCAGGGGTGGGGCGGTGGTAGGGTGTTTTCGATAGGAAAGAACCCAGAACGCGAGTGAATACTGAAAGCAATGTTGCAGGCCCACTTGCTAAAACAAAAAAGCCGCAAATGGTGATTACCCTGGTCAGGCGCAGCCTCGAAAAAGCCTGCGCGCAGGTATGGCTTCGCGAATGCCCGTCCCAAGCTCCGACTCAAATTCCTTTCGGGCTAACTTAGTCCAACGGCGAGTCGGATCATCAGACTTTTCGCAGCACACGGAACGCTTGCTTCCCTTTTTCTCCCTTTTTCTTTTGTGTTTTCAGACGATCCCGTTCGGGCGTACAGATTGGTATCTTTCGACCGTCTTCTTTTTTTTCATTTTTCGGTTCTCCTGTACACACAATGCCTTGGGACAAGGACTTGGCTAAGTATCGACGTCGAAACGGTCGACAAACAGCTCCTCGACAATGCTGGTGTCTTACGGTTCGCACATTGCGTACTGAAGTGCATTGTCCTGAGTATGTGTACTTGAGTGGCGGGAGTGAGGGTCTTGTGTGTTTGCGCGTGTTTGTGGGTGTGAGCGAGTGCGGGAAGGAAACGAGAAGATGATTGCGCCAACGAGGAAAAACAGTGGGGGCGAGGTCAACGTAAAGAAAGGAAGGCTGCGTACCGATGCCCGGGGGGGGAAATCTTAGTTTAGTAGTAATCGGGGGAGGGGCTATAAGACCGTGCTTGGAATGGATCGTCCTCAACCGCATAGATCCCGCACCGTGTTTCGGTTCTTTAAGCTGCGTACACACAAGGCGGGCCATCATCAGCGCGGAACCTGAGTGTTTGCCAGGCGGCTGTTCGTAGCTCTGCACAGCCAGGTCTACCCCAAAACTCCCTCAAAATAACCAGGGGGCCCGCTCTACTTTTCTCTCGCGAGAACACCCGGTCCTGAGTGCTGACGGCGGCAATCTGCCGCGCACAGCACAGTGGACATGGTGTTGCCGTGTGCAGCACCCACCAATGGTTGCAGTACCAATGGGAGCTGACGTACGGTAGGGGGCCCCTCAACGAAGACCAGGCCCACGACGCCTTGTACACAACACGGCTCAAACACGAGGATGCAGCCCTGCTTACGTGTGCACTCAGCCATCACAGGGCTCCAGTTCTCGCGACTTGACCTCCAGATGCAAAAGAAAACACAAGAAAAAACACCTGAATAAAGAAAGGGGACAGGCTAGTCTCTCGCTGGAAGACCCGATCGAAAAGGAGTGACCCCGGCGGTCACGGGCTCCGAATCAAGGGGAACAAGAAACGGAGGAAACAAAGGGGAACAAAAAAAAAAGAAGAGAAGGTCGCGCTGCAACCTTCGGGCGTTCGGCAAGGCAGGCTCACAAGATTCTCTTGACGCCCGGAAAAGAGAGGGAGGAGGCTTTAAACAACAAGGAACATTTCCGGAGTATTGGGGCTTGCACTGATAGACGAAGTAACGGACGACCAGCATCAACTGACCAAAGGTGATGAAAATGATAAGTCAAAAGCTTCTTGTTCTTCGCGTGTACAGGGTATACGCCTCTCTGGGGGTTTCCTGTATTAGCACATGTTCGTTGGCTTCGTTTTATCTTTCATGCCGTTGTTCCGGAAATGTTCCCGTCAGTACAGATGTACTATTAAAAAAAAAAAGGAGAGGGGGTGGTGAAGGACGATGTTCGGCGAAGTGGAACCCAGTAGTAGTAGGAATTGGAAGCAAGCTTCTGGCCTCATTGCACTCGGTCTCGGCTTGGGTTATCGAGTTCATTCTTCATCAGAAAGGTAAGGAGAGAAGTCTGGCAGAAGCCGGAAGAAAAATTCAGTCTCAGTAGACCGACCTCAACCCACCCGAATTCTCCTGATGTAGGCTCGGGTGGTGTGCTCATCCTGCCATGCGCTTTGCTCCAGTTTCTACCGTACACTAAAGTAGTAGTAGTTTGAACTTGAATATGCAGCGTTAGTTGTGGCGCTCATTTGCATGCAAACGACTCCCCACCAACGCATAGATATGCAGCAGCAACAATCAGTGACGATAAACCTTTGTAGCAGTCGTTGTCGCAGAAGCAGGGGGTTCTTTTAACCAACCTACCTACGGGGATGCCTTCCTTCAAATTTTCGCGTCATGATATATTGCCTGTCGTTGAATGCAACCTTCCGCCCCGGGTACTGTTTAAATTCGGGACGCAAATCGAAACGCGCTGGGTGCCGTGCAAACGCCAACCAGCCACAATGAATGTTTGGTGCCGAGCACACGCTCTTTTTTTGCGTCTTCCTCCTCTTCTTCTTTTTCGGTGCACTGGATTACTTCTTTTTCGTTTTCATTCTCTTTTTTTTGGGGGGGGGGTCGTTTTTTTGGGGGGGGGGGGGGGAATCTTAGTTAGTAGGGGGGGGGGAGAAGGGTGGGGAAGAGAGGGTGGGGGGGGGGGGTGCGGTAGTGTTCTTGACTGTCCCCAGCGGACTGTGAAATTGCCCTCAGTTCTTGTCGTGTGGTGGAGGGGGGGGGGGGGAACTTAGTTTAATGTTTGGGGGGTGAGAGTGGTTCGTTTCAAAATGCTGGTTTTTGGAAGGGGATCAGGATCGGGTGGCAGCTGCACTCGCGTTCCGAGCTCATACTGAACCCGCCAGAAGATGCTGTCCGGTGAACCGGGTTTCTTGAACACAGCGCTTGTGTGTTTTGATATTTGAGGCGGGCTCCGAGCTTGCTCGTTGGACAGGCCGGACGCGAGGTTTCAACTATGGGTACCCCTGACGCGTAGAACAGCTGATGAGTGCTAACGCTACAGCCGAAGAGAGAGAGAGAGACAGAGAGAGAGAGAGAACACATCAAAACAAGTCAAAGGGTGTGGTAGTCACGCCTTAGCAGTCCCAGGGCCTCCCCACCCTTGTATGTGTTCTCGTGGCCATCGCTACCGCGCTGACCAAGAGAGAGAGAGTGAGTGAGTGAGTGAGTGTGCGTGTTTGTGTATGTGTGTGTGTGTGTGATCTCAGTAATGGGTAACCCCTGAGCGGAGTCTAGCCCTGTGTGTGTGTGTGTGTGTGTGTGTGTGTGTGTGTGTGTGTGTGTGTGTGTGTGTGTGTGTGTGTGTGTGTGTGTGTGTGTGTGTGTGTGTGTGTGTGTGTGTGTGTGTGTATGACTTTCAGTGGGTAACGTCTAATAGCAAAGTATAGCCCACTTGTCTGTTTCACCAGTAGGTGTTGAGTTTCCGACTGATGTTTTTGAGTCCTGAAACTCCTCGCTGGAGGGTGGGTGGAATCCTTCGAGCGACGGATAGAGCGTGGGAGGTCGTTCTCCATCCGGCATTCAGCTCAAGCTGCACGAGGCTTTCGGCATCGTCGCAACAGCTGAATGTCTTAGCACAGGCGGCACATCTACCCGAGAGCGGATTACTTGTCGTGCGTTGTGTCACCCTATGTTGGAGGCCAGTTCTGGCGAATCCTTGCGGAAACATGACACGTTTCTTCCTCTCTCTCGTTGTTGGTTACGTATTGTACTCCAGATTCGTCTGAACACCTTACTGTAATTTTGCTTGCCGGTTTATTGCGTTTTTTGTCCACTTTGTTTGTGCGGCGTGCTCCCCTGCTTCAATATAAGTTGTGTGTCATGTAAGTACGCCTGTTAACTACTAATTCTCAGAACTAATCTGCTGTGTCCAAGAAAACACACTCTTAACAGCAACACCGCCTACGGTCAGCAACGGGGAGCCTGCAAGAAAAGAAAGAACATTTGCGGGTTCGGGGCTTGCACCGATATAACGAAGTAGCCAACGAGCACCCAACTGCACAATGATGGTGAAATTGGTAGGACAAAAGACTCTTACAGTGTACACGTGCATGCATGTATACACCACGTACCTAAGTATACAGCACGTAGCACCTCGTAGGTGATGCTACGCATTGCTGATGCCTAGATCCACGTGCACCGCTACGAGGTCCCAACATGGGTCCTGAGATCCTACCCACGAGCAGGGTCGCAGTGCATGCAGTGTGTTGGTCTTGTTCTTCGTGCGTGGGTGTACACTTCCCTGGGGAAGAAGGAGTTCCTATGTTCACAGTTCGTTGGCTTCGCTACATTTTCGGTGCAGCTGGTCCCAGGATAGCTCCTTTCAGTACAACTCTGTACTACTAATGCAGCATAAAAAAAAGCTTGTGCCGAATTCTACTTTTGTCACGCCATGCAGAAGTAAACTAAATCATTCCTTCCACAAAAACTCTAAAAAAAATTGGCTTCTTTTTTTGTCGCGGTCGACAACTTACTTCATGCCGTTCTGTCACCTCGGTCGTTTAAAGTCTCCGGCTGGTTGTAGAGAGGGAGGATTCTGGCGGCCGCGTACATATGACCAGTACGATACTGGCCACTCCAGTGTACTTTGCACAACATGACAAAGCACACTGGAGCTTAATGTTTAGGCAGAACACTGCCAGTGCATGTTTTTTGATGGATGAAAGTGTGGGAGGAGTGGGGGGGGGTGCTTCATTATGTATCCCCTGGGCTAGACTTGACCCCTTTTAAGAGTGACAGCCCGCATGCAACTCCCGGGTTTCAAAGTCTCCGGTGACTTAGACTAAGTTAGTGGAGATATCCTATGCTCTGTGTGTACCTTTGTATTGATCGCTGGTGGTTTCGGCCATTATCCACATACATTACATACAGGCCCTCATTATGGTGCCGTAGTAGGTTGTCTGCCTTCTTGGTACCGCGTGACGGTCGTTGAGCGTGGGGGGTGTCCGTCTTCTTGGTACCGCATGACGGCCGTTGAGCGTGGGGGGGGGGGTCTGTCTTCTTGGTATCGTATCTCTCTCGTATTAACATGCTGGGCTAGGGGAATCTTAGTAGTTTGCGCATGTGAAGTTGACGTTAAGGAATCTGCAGTCACTTTGAATGCGCAAAAACGTTTTTTTTGCGCACAATATTTGTGCGAGTGAAACTACGCCGGGTTTTTTTTTTTTACACTGAAATTTCGCTTGAGGATTTTTGTGTTGTGTTTTTAGAGTGAAAGTTTGTCACTTTAACTTTTAGTAGTGTCGCCGGATGACGATTGTTTTCCAGTTATTTGAAGTTCTGCTTCGTTAATGGTTTTTTTTTTTTTTTTTTTTTGTTTTCTTTCTTTGCGTCATCGACAGGGATTATCCGTCCGCTGAAAAGGCAATTCGTTGTTGCAAGATGCAAACATGATGTCTTCCCGCCAAGACAGGGTCACGAGTGACCGGTGCCACCCCATCTCATGTCCAGGGGAACTATTCGGCAAAATGAGTTTTTTTGCCGAAATTGACGAAATCGTACGGGCGTACAGATTGGTGGTCCTTCTTTTCCAAAAGACTGCCCAAGAATCTTCAACTACGAATAATCCTCAGTCATCGAACCGTGAAGGGACGGTCTCTACCCCTGGATTTCTCTCTCTTTTTTTGTGCGGTCGATTTTTTGGTTCTTCCATTTTATTTTGACATTTTCTTGGGCGAGTCTCTCCCAACTGCCTGGGAAGCCCAGCTGCTGGAAGGCAGTTGCAAGGCACTCCTTCATTGGTCTATAAAAACAGCGTCGCAAGCGACTTTTTTTTTTTTTTTGAATGAACTATATGGCGCAGGGTATTAGTTCAGAGGTTCCACGGGTTTGCAGATATTGACCGTTTGTGGGGAGTGGTTGTGAGGCGGTTTGGTCAGCGCTTTCGTTTCGGTGGCACCTCCGTAACTTTGTCCAAAGTATCCGCGGCTTGTATCACATGGGTCTGCCCTTCAGCGCCCCCGGCGCCTTCGTGCGCACCGTGTAAATACCACCCCCCACCTATCTTTCCTGGAAACCCTGTGTTTTGCGTTTTTCCGACGATTTTTTTTTTTTTTTCCCCCGGTCAACCCTGGTTTGCAGATTGAGACCGTTGGTCTAAATCTGCAACGTAAACTAATCTCCTGTATATGGCGGGCTCTTGGTTGCACAACCCACTTGTTAAGGTGTTTCACATGCTACATAACATGTGACATAACATGTGACGTAACATGGGATCACATGTTAAATGCAGTTCCAAAACATGTTGATCACACGTGAAACCACTTGTTATTTCCACAACCCCCACGACGAGCTCGCCTGAGGGGGCTAGTTCATTTGGCAGTGAGTCACGCTGATACCCAGTAAACCACCTTACAACCTGAGCTCCGGGGTCCAAATAGTGTCGTCGGGTGCGAGCGCCGGAGGCTGCAGTCTGCGCCGCGGCCTCCTGCTGCAGCCGGGCCAAGCGGGTCATGTCGATACCGGCCCTTGGAGACGGGGAGAAATGGTTATATCGGAGTCGATTTTATGTGTGTAGCAAACGTCCTTGTCCGCCGGCAGAGTTGCCCCTGTGGCGCCCCGCACCTCCGCCCGTGGGCAAATGCAGGTGTAGTCTCGGGTGCATCGCTCGTGTTGGCAGTGCATTGCAGTCTCACTGCGGGAATGCTGCTGCGCAGTCGACCAAGAACCAGGTGGTTGGGGAGGGTGTCGTTGGCCGGGAAGAAAACCATCGCTACGGCGCAGTGAATCGTGCGGTTTGCATTCTAATCAGGGCTGAATGGTACGACTCGGTTCTCAGGATGGGGTGGGCTGGCCTACTGGCAGGTCTACTTCAAGCGTGTCACTTGAATCCAGTTATTCTTCCAATTCTACTTTTTCTTTTGGCGTTTATTCTTATTATTTTCTTTTTCTGAGTGAAAGTTGGCTTGCAATCCCGTCATTTTGATAGGCTCCGGGCAACCTTCGTGAAGTGATTTGTTCTTGTGCTCAGCGCTAGTGTTTGGCATGCGTGCGAGCAAGGGGTGACCAGTGTTGGTGAAGTGGCGAGGGGAAGGAGAAGGGAAAAGGTTTGCATTCAGCCGTGCAACGCCTTAAGGACAGAGGCTCGCATGAACTGGTCATGGGAAATCCAACATACTATGGCAGGACGTTTTGAGCTGGGTACATCGTTGTGCACCAGCAGGCCTGATCAGTACGTACTGCGGTGAGTGATCACCTGTTGGTACCTGTGTTTGCGTGGTCATTTTGCGGTCATTTTGCAGTTTCTGTATCCCAACAGGGAGGTGCCTATCCGCAGAAAAGTGGATTCCACCTTCTTTTCCTCGGAAGGAGGCTGTTGGACGTGGTGAGAAATTCGGGACTTGTGCAAGTCGGGTTCGGCGAACTTCTACTTGGTAGAGGAGAAGATATGCTCTTCTTTTTGAGGGCGAGGGAAGGGGCGGGATGGGAGCACTGACTAGCTGTTAGTGCAGGCAGACGGGGAAGGGGTATTAGTGGATCGGCTGTGGGCATACCCATGGCCGGTCATCGTAAGCCAGGTTGAGAACGTGAACCCCGCACGTGCGCGCACTGACCAGTGCACTCCAATGCGGATACGGTACACATGCACTGCCTGGTCACCTGGTCCGTCTGAGAAAGTGGTAATGAGGACCCTACCGGTCCACAATGTGGGGTAGGGGTGCGAAGTCAAAGAAGAGAGGAGTCTAAAAGCAATGCAACAGCACCGCCCGCGGAAGCGCAACCCGGGGACAGCCAAGCAGACCTCCCAGGAACCCACGGCGGTGAAGTAACGAAGCACATTTCGAGTGTCCGATGGAACCCCTTATCACTACCGCCCTAACGACTGTGACACACGTGCACAATGCCGGACGCTAGCATCCGTCGATAGCATGCGCGACGCAGCCGTGTCTTAAAGACAAGAGGCATCGGCTTACGAATACCACCAGGGGCTCGTTTCCTGGCTCATGCTCACGTGTTGGGCAAACTCCTTTCCGAGGAGAACGATTCTACAGTTCGGGGGTTCCATCTGAAGCGGGGGTCGGCTGCACCTAAGTAGTTGCGGTAACTTTGGATGGGATCTAAAGACTGGTCACCCTTCGTTCGGGGGGACCACCTTGTTACAATGGTAGCATGAATCTCTGCGATTGAAATTGCGAGAAATCGTCTTCGGCATGGAGAATCTTAGTTTCGTGTTCAGGCGCTGCTTGCCTCTCATGTGAGGGGGGAGAGGGCTTTGGTTAGTTTAATGTTTCGGGCAGAACTGCCACTCAAGCATTTTTGTGCATGCTAAAGGGGGGGGTCGAATAATAACAGTTATTTGACACGCGGCTGGTTGTCTAAAAACACTACCACTATTTGATCCGGCTACTGTTCGGCTACCCGGAACTTTTCTTCGTATTCGACACATCGAATAGTAACACAGGTGTTATTATTCGACCCCCCCCCCCCTTTAGTAGTTGTGTTGTGGTTTGCGTGTTGGTTACCTTTCATTTTCAACCCCGTGGCCGCGTGTATCTTTCGGTTGCAGGCGGCGGGCGCGAATCATGAGGTGCGACGTGCCTTTCAGGTGAAACGGCTGCCTTCGAGCGGGTTTACCCACTCTTTTGCAGGCTTGTCTCGTGTGTGAAGAGGCAGGTGTTTTCGAGTCTCAGGTTGACGGTTGAGGCAAGGGGAGGCGGCAGCGGATGCTCAGTTCGCTTGAGTGAAACTTGTGCTCAGCCAGGGTGTTTGGGAACTAGCAGGGGGGTGCGGTGTTCTTCCGAGTTTCATGTTGCTCCGAGTTTTTTTTTTAAGAGCGAAACGTTCTTCTTTTAAGATTGAAAGTCTTTTTTTTTTTTTTTTTTTTTGTGCGGTCGACGATATACGTCGTTCTGATGTCTGACGACTTTGTTTCTTTGCTTGCTTTGTTTTCGTGGACCTTTTATTTCCTCCTTTCAAACAAAAAACTTCTTCCTCTGGAACAATTCCCACTCACCAATCAGTTTACTCCCTTTTGCAAATAGAAATTCAGCCAGGTGGACCATTCTGACGCTTTGTCTCCAGGCTGCTTAATTATCCGTAGACATACACTTCACGTGACCTCTCGATCACATTTGGCAAGTGGTTAGTTTGTTTTGTACTTTTCTGAAGCTTTGTTGTCAAGCGGTGATTCCGCTGTTGTGGCACATGACTGAATAATCCAACTGTGTTCGATTCCGTGGGCTTCAAACTGCGAGGCCGAGGTGGTGTCGTTCGTATATTTATTTGTTCTTTGGACTCGGGTACTCGCGCGAGCGCACACCCCAGGCGACCAGACGACATGCTCGCCCGAGGATGTTTTTGTGCGGCCGAGCATTTTTTCCTTTTTTGGTGCATTTCCAGGGTACCAGGGAAAGCCTGCTACACGGGAGCCAAGCTTCACGTGTTCGGCGGTACTGCAGAGCCACGAGCCTACGGGTCAAGTGGCTACCGGTTTCCCAAACTAAAGCATCAAGGCTTGGCGCACCTTGGGGCTTGGCGCTCGCGCTCAACACAAGCTCGTCGAGACGGTCAGCCGCAGGGCAGAGCGGACGGGGTTGTGGCAATGAGCTGCCTCCGACTCAAGCTTTGCAAGCTGTAGTTGACCGTCACCTTCCTGGACCCGGAGCGGCCTTTTTCGTTTTTGTGCATTTCCGACTTTCAATTTGGTCCCCCCCCCCCCGAAACCCCCCTATTGCGTACTTCCTGTAGTTCGTGCGGGGTTTGTGAAACGGCGAGGGCTACATTTGACAAGTGCAGCTTCCTTTCCGCAGTGGCAAGTTGTATAACATGCAGGGTCAAAACCTTGTGTCTTTTTAAAACGCTCCCGCGGGGCTGATGGACCCCAAAAAAAAAAGTTTGGAAAAAAAAAAAAAATTTGCTCAACTTCCTCAAAAATTACTGCAGAGTTTGTTCCAAACTTTTAAAATTCAAAAACCCAACTTTGTTCCGGAAATTTTTCTTTTTGCCATTTCCAAAAAGACACAAGGTTTTGACCCTGCATGATAAGCCCTGTCAAAACCGTTTAGACACTCAGTTAGCCACCCGCTGCTATAAGAATGTAGCCCCACCCCGCATTGCAGTAGTTCCTGCGTAGTTTGTGCGTATAAGTCGATCTTTGAGTGCGTGAGCCCCTCCGAAGAAAAGGTCCATCGCACTTTGCGTAGTTTGTGCGGAGTTCTTGCGTACTTCGGTTTTCGGGGGGTATGAGCGGCTTTTTCTTCTTCTTTTTTTTTTTTTCCAAGTCCCTTTGCTTCGGAATAGCTTAGCAATTAATTGGCTGCGGAACAGCGTTTTGGATGTCGGCGCGAGTGGGGCATCGGGTGCCATGGTTAAGTGGTATTAACGCGCCTGACGAAGGCTTAAATGCTGTCGGGTGTGCTGGTTTGGTGCATGTGTGGGTGTGTGCGGCTGCGTGTGTGTGTGTGTGTGTGTGTGATCTCAGTAATGGGTAACCCCTCAGCGGAGTCTAGCCCGCTTCGTGTCCCGTGTGCTGTTGGCTGCAACGTCCCCAAGAAAAGCGTTCTACTAAGAATGTGGGCCCGCACGGCCCTGGTTCGCGGTAACAGCGGCAGTTTGCAAAAGCTCCGGCCACTGCCCGTTCCCGGACAGTGGCGGAACGCACGCAAACGCCACGTGAGAGCCGTTCACCCGAAAACCGTCGGACTGCGTCGCATTGCCTGCGCCGCTGTCTTTCGACGATGAACCGCGTGCATCAGGTCATCCCTATTCCCCTCAGCTGTATGAAACTGCCTGGTGCTATTGGGATGGGTAAAGAGCGAGGAACACTCGTCGCGCGCAAGCATTCGAGCTGCAGTTCTTCCATCGCGGACCGGTCCCCGAATGCACCTGCCGTTTCCGTGTCTTCGGGTGGCCATTAGAAGGCTGCAGGTGTGGAAGTCGGACGGGAACTGTAAGACCGGGCCGCGAAAGGTGTTGTGTGGGGGAGAGAGGGGGTGGAGGACTGCACTATTATGTTGCAGATGCTTCCTTCCGCCGGGTGTCTTCGGGGGAGAATCTTAGTTTCGTGTTCAGGCGCTGCTAGCCTCTCATGTGAGCGGGGAGAGGGCTTTGGCTAGTTTAATGTTTCGGGCAGAACTGCCACTCAAGCATTCTTGTGCATGCTAAAGGGGGGGGTCGAATAATAACAGTCATTTGACACGCGGCTGGTTGTCTAAAAACACTACCACTATTTGATCCGGCTACTGTTCGGCTACCCGGAACTTTTCTTCGTATTCGACAAATCGAATAGTAACACAGGTGTTATTATTCGACCCCCCCCCCCCTTTAGTAGTTGTGTTGTGGTTTGCGTGTTGGTTACCTTTCATTTTCAACCCCGTGGCCGCGTGTATCTTTCGGTTGCAGGCGGCGGGCGCGAATCATGAGGTGCGACGTGCCTTTCAGGTGAAACGGCTGCCTTCGAGCGGGTTTACCCACTCTTTTGCAGGCTTGTCTCGTGTGTGAAGAGGCAGGTGTTTTCGAGTCTCAGGTTGACGGTTGAGGCAAGGGGAGGCGGCAGCGAATGCTCAGTTCGCTTGAGTGAAACTTGTGCTCAGCCAGGGTGTTTGGGAACTAGCAGGGGGGTGCGGTGTTCTTCCGTCTTCTTGGCTAGTTTCTTGTTGCTCCGAGTTTTTTTTTTTTGTACTTTTCTGAAGCTTTGTTGTCAAGCGGTGATTCCGCTGTTGTGGCACATGACTGAATACTCCAACTGTGTTCGACTCCGTGGGCTTCAAACTGCGAGGCCGAGGTGGTATCGTTGACCGATAAGAACCAATGCTGTCAATAATAGCATCGGTGTGTGGATGAACCAGGTCAATGGAGGGACAGCACACCTCGGCAGTTCCACAGAAGACAACAGAAGACAACACGTCCATTGCCCAAGCGCCGGGATGTTAAAGTATCCGGGGGAGGTGTCGCTGTCAAAAGGGGTTCCTCGTTTTTAAAGAGTTAAAAGCTCGCTCGAGACTTTTGTGGTGTCAGCGTTGTTTTTTGAAAGCAAGTTTTTTTGAGAGCGAACGTTTTTTTTTTTTTTTCACCCCCCCCCCCCTCCCTACACGACGCACTAGTTATGGGAGTTCACTAGTTATTAACTAGCTCAATGACTAGTGAAATTTATAACTTGCTCGGACATAACTAGCAACTAGCATATAACTAGCAGAGCTAGTTATATAACTAGCTCGTGCTAGTTATATAACTAGCTCTGCTAGTTATATAGCTAGCTCTGCTAGTTATATAACTAGCTTCCCAGTAGAATAACCAGTGAAATACAGTGAAACTGCATTGAGCTGAGTCAAAAAGGATGGTGTCTTCCAACTTCAGCGCTCAGACTGGGTATCCTGGCCCGCTTTTTCTTGCTATCTGCTGCTCGGCTGTCTCGGTTGTCTCTTCGTCAAGCAAGAATGTGACAATCGATCTAAGCAGAAAGGATTTGAAGAACTGTAGAAGGAGACTGTACACAAATTTCCATCAGGTTTCTGCTGTGGGAGAAGTTTCCATCAATCGTATCCGGAACAAAAAGCTTCCCAACTTTTTCGCCATAAGAAATTTCCGCCCAACGTTTTTCGCCATAAGAAATTTCCGCCGGTAGTTTCTGCCATGAGAAATTTCCATCAGGTTTGTGCCACGAGAGAAATCTCCACCATAATAGTTTCCGTTGTAAAAAGATTTTGCCCACAATTTCCCGTGAGGAAATTTCTGCCGGTAGTTTTCGCGACCCCCACCAGCTTTTCGTGAGAGAAATTTCCACCAATAGTTTCTGTTGTAGAAAGTTTCCACCAACAATTTCCGACGAAAGAAATTTCCGCAAGTAGTTTCCGCCACGAGAAAGTTTCCATCAGGTTTCTGTCATGAGAGAACTTTCCACCAATAGTTTCCGTTATGAAAAAAAAATCCAAGAGTTTCTGTCGTGAGAGAATTTTCAACCAATAGATGCTGCCAGTAGTTTCCACCGTGGTGCTCACCAGTGGCTTCACTTCATCACTAACAAAAAGGGACGTACGACTTTTTTTTGACACATCGGGGTTTCCCGGTGTCTGACACCGGGACACTGGGTTTTAAAGTCCTGGTCTTTCAAGCTGTGGTGGGCTTCAATGCATTTTACCCTAAAAACGCCTACAGGAGCTAGTTATATAACTAGCTTGTGCTAGTTATATATAACTAGCTCGTGCTAGTTATGTGCTAGTCACAAGTTATCAAATATAACTAGTTATAAAATAACTAGTTATTTTCACAAGTTATGTACCTTACTAGTGCGTCGTGTATGAGGATAAGGACTTGCGAGGGACACATGTTGTTGTTGTTGTTTTTTTTCTGTCGTGCGAGTATCGAGGGGTGGCGACAAGGTTTTTGGCATTCCATTCCAACTTTACGTCAGTTGTCGATTAGCGTAGCTGAAAGCTGACTGCTGCGGATCCACGATCCGTTGGTGTCGTGAGAGTGAAACCTTTGCACAGCTCTTGACAAATAGAAGGAGGGTTGCCATCCTTCACTTATACTCGTGAACTGGAGTTCGGTGAGCCACACTCAAGAGATCTAGTCAAATATTCTCTGCAGGGATTTGCATACTTTCAAGCCAAAAAAAAAAGGAGGGGAAGGTGTGGTTGCGTTGTCGACGGCAACTTGTTTGCACTCAGCGTCTTTTTTGTGTCTGTTTAGTGACAGTGCTTTGGGAATTTATTTATTTTTCCATCAGGGCTCTACTAGCTGCTAGAAACAGTCTGGACTCTCGGCATTCAATTCCAACCACCCGATGTGGAACAGCGTGGCGGATGCTGCCTGCTGCGGTCCGAACGCTTACTTGCTCACTCTTCAGAGTGAAAGTTTGCTAGAAACTCCTTTTCGGAGGTTGTGGTGTCGTGAGAGTGAAAGTTTTCTGGTGGAATTAGTTGAGCCGCAGCTCTTCAGCTGCAAGATCAGGGAAGCATCTTTACACAAAAAAATCATCTCGCGAACGATTTTGGGGTCCTGCTATTGAGAAACGAAACAGCAGGCGACCAGCAAGTGACCATTGATGAACATTTCCCTCTTCTTCGCGTATTCACGGGAAGAAAATGTGTTCGACCGAGAATTGTTTTTTGCGGTTCCGACAGTTCCCGATACGAAGCCGGTCTCCGTGATAGTTTAAAGATGGAAAGAGCAAAGAACCTGCGGCGGTGGTCGGCACTAGCTTTTAGCAGACGCACGCAGCGGCAGGCAATGCGATGCAGTTCCAGGGTTACGGGACAGACCGGCTCAGATGAGCTACAACGGGCTAGGTTAGTTGCGTTTCCGACAATCCCGAAGGATACTCAGCTTAAAGGCGGGTTTCTTCTTTTTAGACTCTTTTTTTTTTTTTTTTTTTTTTTTTTGGTGACGGTTGGCTGGAAAAAGCTCAAAGTTCGTGAGTTGCGGTACAACTGGCTGAAAAAACGGAGCAGCACGGGTTGTGTGTTGGCTCTGCCTCGTAGCGAGGCCCCGCAGTGCATTCCATTTTAGAGTGAAAGTTGTCAAATGAGAACCTTTGGAAGTCCGGGTGCGGGCAAAACCCCAGCGTGGCGTGGTGTGCCGCCGATCTTCCAAGGCTCCCCCTGGCGGAATGCCGTGGCACCCATTGTCGGCCCCTTCACGGCTGCCGCATCTCGGAAAGCGAAGGTCCTGCTTTCGACTATGGTCTTCGAACTTGGACCCCCAGGAAGACTATGAGCCAGTCCACCCCTATATGGGAGTGCATCGAACTATTGTTTATCATCACAGGCTACCACAGGCTATCGTAGGCTGTCGCAGGAAATTGTAGTATATGCAGGTCATCGCTACAGTTAGTCTGCATCCTAACCTCAACACGTATAGTCTATCACAGTCGATTGGCAGTCTGTTCACCGGGGCTGGATCGACTCAGCCTAGCAACCGCGCTACAAAAAGCTGGCACAGTGCTATGCACACGAGAAGTCCGCGCCGCGAAAGCGAGCGGGAACAGAACTTGACTCGGAAAGGACCAGTTTGACCTCATCCTCAGCATCGTTGACTCTCCCGACGGACGACGTCATAAAGTAACACTACCCCGTGAACAGTGCTCGCCTGCCTTGATGGCACTTGCACTTTAAAGAACTCAATGCTACGCACACTGGCACGCCGGTGGCCTTTCCGTGACCGCAGAGCAGGAGAAAGGTTTGTAGAGTACCGGCCCGCAGTTGATCTCCGGTTGGTCGTATCAACATCGCGGGGGAGATACGAAAACCCGCAACGAGGTAGGCTGTGCGTGTTGACCAGTGTTCCTAACCCAAAATATGAACCAGGGTGAAAACAAGAAGGAAGCTGGTCGACCGGCACGCACAAACTCAAGTTAGCCGGTCCATCCCTATCTCCTGGGACTGCAACGAATTGCATGCCGCTGTTCATTGTAGCGAATCGAGGTCACCACGGTCTATCAGGTACATCCCTATCCCCTGGAGCTGTATAGAATTGCCTGGAGCTCCATTCTTCTGTCTATCACAGTCTATCAGGAGGGGATGGACCGGCTTATCAAGTCTTTTTTTTTTGTGTGTCTCCGACTTTTTTTCGGGAGGGGGGGGGATTTCGTTAAGTTAATTGCTTTTTTCCCCCCCCCCCGAAAGATGGTAGAGGGCGGGGACTCCTTTCGTACTTGCTGAAGATGCGTCTGCGCGCGCTTCAGTTTCCGATGTCCCGTGCGAAGGTTCCCTTTGCAAGAGGTTGTTGTGTTGCCCTGACCGTAGATTGGTAAGGGTGGCTGGCAAGAGGCTAAAGACACATGCACAGGTAATCCCTGTGTCTAACCCCCGGGATTTTAGAGTCTCCGGGGTGACGACGCAAAAACAGGTTCTTCGTTTTCCCTTCCTTGGAGTGAAAGTTCGCTTGGAAACTCTGGGGGTGGAGAGGGCGGGTTTAGAGTATTTTAGACGATGATGTTGTGGTTGCAAGGAACTTTGAAGGGGTGCGAGAGGTTCTGGCAGCACGGTGGGACCGGTTGAGGGCTGATTGCGGTCACATAGCGTACGGGACCGTGGTCATTTCGACAACTGTCGATGCAACCTACTCTGACGGGGAAATAGCCTGCGCATTGCATTTGGTGGAGGGGGTCGTCTCAAGGGCCGAGAGCTGAGTGCCAAGTGCTTTTGGAACCCGCAAGAAAAATAAAATACTAAGGCCGACAGTTCGGACTACCGGGATAGCCATTCTCTGTAAGTTTTACCTTTGGGAGCATTCCCCAATGCCTTCCGATTCAGTGGCTTGCGGGCTCCTGAAGTGCTGCGGCCGAAATTACTCAGGGGAGGTGACCACAACCGGCCCAGGTGACCTTGTTTTAGAGTTAAAGTTCGCTTGAAATTCCGGGGTTTTGTGTGTTATTCCACAGAAGCTATATAAAAATATGAGTCGGGGGGTTGTTTTTGTGTGGTCCAGCCGACAATTTTTTACGTCGTTTTGACGACTTGCCCGTTCTTCGTGGAGTCATTTCTTTCGACCCCATGTGTCGGAATCGGGGGGATTGGAAGAAAGTGCTTGGAATGGATAGTGTGCTCAACACCGCACTGGTCCCGTTTGCGCCGTGTTTCGGTCCTTAAGCCGCGGACCATAAGGCGGACCGTCATCAGCGCGGAACCTGGGTGTCTGCAGACAGGACAGCGGTGTGAGTCTGGTTTGTCAGGCGGCTGTTCGTAGCTCGTCACAGCCAGGACCACTCGTGCTGCTAGAGGGGGGCGTCCCAAGGGCCGAGAGCTGAGTGCCGAGTGCTTTTGGAACCCGCAAGAAAAATAAAATACTGAGGCCGACAGTTCGGACTACTGGGATAGTCGTTCTCTGTAAGTTTTACCTTTCGGAGCATCTCCCAATGCCTTCCAATTCAGTGGCTTGCGGGCTCCTGCGGCCGAAATTACTCAGGGGAAGTGACCACAACCGGCCCACCAGTTTGTAGGTGATCTTGTTTTGTGTGTTATTCCACAGAAGCTATATATAAAAATATGAGTCGGGGGGGTTGTTTTTGCGTGGTCCAGCCGACAATTTTTACGTCGTTTTGACGACTTGCCCGTTCTTCGTGGAGTCATTTCTTTCGACCCCATGTGTCGGAATCGGGGGGATTGCAAGAAAAGGATAGTGTGCTCAACACCGCACTGGTCCCGTTTGCGCCGTGTTTCGGTCCTTAAGCCGCGGACACATAAGGCGGACCGTCATCAGCGCGGAACCTGGGTGTCTGCAGACAGGACAGCGGTGTGAGTCTGGTTTGTCAGGCGTGTTCGTAGCTCGTTACAGCCAGGACCCCCCGTGCTGCTAGAGCACAGGGAATCCGTCACGGGGAGAAGTATCCCCCCCCTACAACCGCGCCTGAGCAATCAGCTAAAGAAATATGGGCCCCCCACCCTGATTGTGACTGCGAAATCGCTAGTCGCTAGGCCGCACTGACTCGATGTGGGAGGGGGTCGTTGTATAATCGGGGGGGGCAGTGCAACCGGGGCAACAGGCAGGGTACTAGCTTCGCAACGCAGTTTTGAACCAAGGTCCACTCTGCAAACTGCCGAGTGTTTTTGTTTGTGCGATTTGACCTGTACGCGTTCAGGTTAAACCGCTGCCAACGTTCCTTTTTAGCTGTAACAAGTATGCTCACTAAGGTGGTTACTGGTTATCGCAAAAAAGTAGTAGTATGTGTCGTCTGCCGAAGCAGCCGGAGACGGCCACGATCGCAGCTCCGCTGGACAAGCCACGATAGTCGACACGTCCCTGCGAGCATGAATCAGGCCGGCCACTGTGGCTAAAGTGGAAAGTTACGAAGCCCGCCGAAAGGGTCGAAGCTAACACCCTGGTTGCAGGAGGTGCCTGGCTTCTCTGGCCACGGTGCAGATTAAACGAGCCCAACCAAAACAATACTCGAGGGACTGCCTTGTGCTCATTTCGAAGGAGGCTAGAGGGGGAGAAAACAATGCAACTACAAAGTGGGTCCTTTTCGTTGAACGCTTACCCAGATTTACCTGTGTTTCGTGTGGGCTACAGCACATTTACCTCCTTTGATCTATCGCAACTGGCAGTCTCCTCAAGCCTTCCCTACAATACAAAGCAGGTCACTGCTGCAGGTGTTTAAAGAAAAAAGAAGAAATGAATTGCCAGGGTCCAAGCAAACGCATGAAACTCCGGGGTTTCAATGACTCCCTCGGTAGTTGGCTTTATTTCGCGAACGTGTTCATTTGAGGTGGTGGTTGCACGCGGAAAGAGTGTGCGTGAGTACCTTTGTTGACGTTCGATTTGCGCTTTCGGTCACTGTCCCATTTCCAAGTTAGAGGAAGCAAAAGTCACGGCACTGCTAGCAATTTCAATTTCTGGAGCGGATGGACTTTTAGTCACTCGACGACTCCATTGGATACGCGCACGTGAGGACTATATTGTGGCTGTCACCCATCATGATCGATATAATAAAATACTCTTCCTTGGCGTGGGGGGGAGAGCCGACCAGTTTGACCTCGTCCTCATCATCGTTGACTCTCCCGACGGACGATGTCATACAGTAACACTAGCTCGTGAACAGTGCTTGCCTGCCTCGATGGCACCTGCACTTCACAGAACTCAATGCTAGCATGGGCGACTTAGCGACGCGTACAACACTTCCCAAGCGAGAGTGAGCTCGCGGAAACTGCGACTAAGAAGAACTGAAAACGGGTATTTTTGCCTGGAGGCTTTTCGTGTTATGCTGCAGATGCTTTGAGCTGTCATTGTATCTTTACTTTCAGTCGTCTTCTTAGCCATGGTTAAGTGCGCAAATGGTGTCAGCCGAAGCTGGTAAAGCTTCCGAACCGTCGGCCTCCCCACCACACCCTCCTCCGCAGGGCAGTGATAAGTTTCACGGCTAACGGCCAGTTCGGCGGCCCAGTGTCGGGAAGAACAGTATCCGAGACTGAAAAGCATGCAGGGTCAAAACCTTGTGTCTTACAAACACTGCAGTTATTTCTTATGAAGTTGAGCAAAAAAAAAAAAAAAAAATCCAAAAAAAAAAAAAATTGGGGGCCGTCGGCTCCGCGGCAGCATTTAAAAAAGGGTTCCGCGAGTTTTAGCTGTGTTGACACCGATAAAAGCCGCCGCCCACGGCCGTTGCGCGTGCGCACTAATCACTGCCAGGTTCCCACCCCCGACTACCCGTTACCAGTTTCGACAACCTCTCAGCGGGTTATGTTCGGGGGGTGAACTTTTTTGTTTCCGTTTTCCGGCTTGCCCAGCTTGATTTGTGTCCGGCCAAAAAAAAAAAAAGAGAGAGAAAATACTCGAGGGACTGCCTTGTGCTCATTTCGAAGGAGGCTAGAGGGGGAGAAAACATTACAACTACAAAGTTTGAATGCTTACGCCCGCCACTAAACCCAGCTTTACCTGTGTTTTCGTGTGGGCTACAGCACATTTACCTCCTTTGATCTATCGCAACTGGCAGTCTCCTCAAGCATTTCCTACAAAGCGGGTGCTTATACAAAAAACATTAGTATGGCGCTTTCTTTTGTTTGTGCGCACTAGCGGAACTCACCTGCTTTGGTAAGTTTCATGTAGTACGCTGCCAACTACTAATTTTTAGTACAAACAATGCATTGTTAACACAAAAAAATCCAACTAAAAAAGGGCACGCAAAAAAATGCGGGCCAATTGGTGTTGGGGCCGACGATCAACCGGTGTGATGTGTGTTGTCTGCTATCGACTTCGCTTACTCTCTTTTCTATTCGTAGACTACTTGTACGCTTAAACGGTTGCTTGTCGGATAACTTAAAAGTTCGCTTGAAACTCGGGGGGTTTTAAAGTCTCCGGCCACCCGAAGAGTGCTGTGTTGTCCTCAGGTGCCGATTTTAGAGTGAGAGTCTTTTTGTGTTTCGGACGATCCCGCGTGGGTATGCTTTGAAGGAACGTTGGGTTCGATGGACCGGCGGGCTGAGAAGCCGGTGTGTTTTTGAGTCTCCGAGTGACCTTTGTCAAACAGGTAATTTGGGGGAGGGGGGTGCTTCGGTGTACACTTTCTCTTGTTATTGCTGGCTAGCCTAGTTCGGTACTATTTGCGAGAGACACTGTCAAACAGGTAATTTGGGGGAGGGGGGTGTTTCGTTGGCGTACACTTTCTCTTGCTGTTGCTGGCTAGCCTAGTTCGGTACTATTTGCGACAGACATCGGGTTCTTGTTCGCAAACGTGTCTTAGAGATGGTAGACACATCTGCGGAGAGTCGGCGAGGTTTTGTCATTCGTTTAACTTCGGCCCGTATCCACCTACCTTAGTTGTGGATACACTGTTGGAGTGAACACGTCAGGGCCATTGGCACGTGCTCATGTCAGCCGCAGCGGTCTTCTCCTGCGAGGAGGCACTGATCAAACGTCTTGCCCCCTAGCCCAGAATCTTGCGTCTAAAATGACTCAGGCGCCGGGGCTGGCTGCCCCGACCCGATGGGCAAAACTGAGGCAGCCGGCAAGCCGTCTCGCAACAGAAGCTTGGACGATCCGAATAGGTCCAGACGTCTCAACCATAAACCCCAGTGAAGGAGCAATGATTAAGATTTGAACGCATCTCCAACTCTTACCACTCATCGGTTTCAGGGACTTTTAACCCTCTTTTCAAAGTTCTTTGCATCTTTCCATCACTGTACTTGTTCGCTATCGGCCTCCGGGAGATATTTAGCCTTAGCAGCGAAGTCGTCTCCTTTTGCAACGACATCATGGAATTCTGCCGCGCCGCTCTGAAGAACGGCCAGGGCAATTGGGTGCAAACTGTGTTCAGAAGGGGTTCTGTAGCGCTGCTGTAGTGTTGCGAGAACGTGTTTTTTTTTTTTTTTTTTTTTTTCCGTTGGCTTTGGTGAGTTTTTCTTCGTTGTGCTTTCTGAATCTTCGCACGAGGGGAGGGGGGCATTGGCATTTTCTTTTGGGACTGGGTTGGTTCAGAGTGAAAGTTCGTTCTTGCCTCTTTTTTTTTTTTTTTTTTGCTTCGTTTCTCAACTTTTCTCTGTTCTAGACAGTTCTCTGCGCGGCATGCAAAAATAAACCGTTTTGCAGTGCAAGCCTGTCCACCTCCATTCTCCCGATATAGCTCCAGCAGAATGCCAAGAAGCAATCAGGTTCGGTTGCTTGCGCGCACTTGTGTAGTCCCTGTTTTGATAGTTACAACACGATGCACTGCCAACTCTTTTTAATATGAAAAAACGCGTTTATTGCCATACAAAAAAAAAAAGAAAGGGGGGGGGGGTCGTTGTATAATGGTCTAGCTTGGAGGGAATTGGAAAGGTTGGAAAAGGAATTGGGGTCTCCGTCGGTTTGTGGTTTTTTTTTTTTTTTTTTTTTTTTTTTTTTTTGGGGGGGTTATGATTTTTCTCGGGGGTTCGCGTAACCCTTCTTTTCCGGAAGATAACGTTATCTTTTCTTTTCTCTCTGGCGCTCTTTTTCTCTCTATCTCTCTCTATGGCTAGCAGAGCGACTGGGGGGGGGGGGGCAGTGCTGATACTAAGCCTGAGACCCAAAACGAAGTTGCTAACCCTGGGTGGGGGTGGGTACCCCCCCCCCCCTACCCCCCCCCCCCCCCCCCCCCCCCCCCCCCCCTCCTGGTGCAACCCACTGTGGACCTACTGTGGGACCCACCTTAGCTAAATTCTCTAAGGTGAAATGGTGGAAAAAGTGGGTCAAAATTTTTTTTTTTCGAGTGCTTTTTTGGGAGGATTTGGGCCAAAAAAAAATTTTTTTTTTCTTGGTCGGTGCTGAGGAAACCACCTTAGAGCGGTCACCACCCTGCTGCACACAGGCCCTGCAAGGGGGGGGGGGGGTACCCACCCACCCCTCGTTGCCGTCCGGCTGACAACGATGCCGAGTTTAGGGGCCTTAGCATCAGCACTGGGGGGGGGGCATTCGGGCGGTGACCGTAGAAGTCGGACACCGGCAAAACAATTTTACAGGGTGGGTGCTTTCTCCTTCCGCATAATCGGCGCGCAAAAATAAACTGTACACCGAGCAGGAGAAAGGGATAGATATAGGTAAAGATAAAACCAGTGGCCAAGGAAGGGAAACAAGAGTTTTCGTGGACGGCACCACCCCTGAGGACATGACTTCGGTTTTAGGTGGCAAATTGGCAAGTGATCATGAACAGAAGATCCTTCTCGGGCGGTTCAGTTTCCTCACATGGCATGTGGCTAAAGGTAGTCGTAGTAGTTTGAACTTGCTATGCAGAACAATCTGTGACGATAGACGGCAAAAGCAGTAGTATGTCGTTCTAGTCCGCGAACAACTATTTGCACTATGGCTAAAACAAAAGAAAATAAACGCGCGCACACTGTTCAGCGGTTGTTTTTTTTTTTTTTTTCAGTTTCATTGTTCTCGTTTTCGTGACAAAAGTAGAACCGGCAAAAGGCTCATCCTGACATGACTAAGGCTCATCCTGACATGACTAAGGCTCATCCTGACATGACTAAGGCTCGTCCTGACATGACTAAGGCTCATCCTGACATGACTACGGCTCATCCCGGCGTGCCCAGGGTTCGCCCTGGCGCTGCCTAAGGTTCGCCTTGGCCTGTCTGAAATGCATCATCTTCCATAATATTATGAGACGATGCCAAAAGGGGGAATGATTTCTCACTTCTTGCGCATGCCCACATGCACACCATCAGAATCTATCTCTGCCCAAACCCCCGTCCCCTTTTGGCACGCCTATCATATGTGTTCACTGAGACGTAATGCAACACGATCAGTTTTTTTTTTTCTTTTTTTCGTTTGCTGTTTTGGGGCGCGTGCTCTCTCTGTGTGGCCGCTGAGCGCGAACATTGGGCATTTGGCGCATATTTCCTTTTTCAGTCGAAGGTTGTGAGAAGTCGGGTGACCGTAACAGGCTCGGGCTGGGATAGCGGGGAAGATGAGAACGAGGCTAATCGCTGGGTGCCTACTCCCGCCGCGGCTCATCGGATAGCTAACTGATCTCGATCAAACCGTCATTCGGTGTTCCCACCGCGTTTTTAGAGTGAAAGTTCGCTTTTTTGGAAGAAGGGCGACGTCCGTTCAAGCCATTCTCCCCTCAAAGAAAAGGGGGGGGGGGGGCGTATTTTCTAAGACAGTTTCTTTCCGATATTTTTAAAGTTCGCTAGAGGATCCGGGATTTCAGTAGGATTCTTTATTCGTGTCGGTACACGGTGCACCAGTCATTGGTAAAACAGTGTTGTGGCTAGTCGTCTTACCGGTGAAAATGGCATACTAGTGTCATTAGGTAGGGGTGGGGGAGGGATCGACGAGATTTGGTCGGTCTCTTTCCTCTCCTTAGCTTAGAGTCGGCTTACAGCGAACCTACATATCATCGAAGCGGGCCCCGACTATAGAGCGCAGGCGGCTTCGATACTGGGTTTGCGAGCCGAATTGCAGACCGGAGACGGGTGGTTCTCCTTCTGGAACCCTTCAGCAGACATTTCTCAATCTTTGTGTCGCAGGTGTGTGTGTGTGTGTGCACGGGAAACGGGCCACGGGGACTCCCCCCCGCTGACGCAACAAGAGCCCGGGAAACGGAGAATATAGTAATAGCTAGTCCCCTCCCCCTCCGGGCTGCCACGTTCGACGGCGCGGAGTGGGATAATAATTTTGTGTGGCGTTATTTTGTGTTCTTCCCGGCGATCTGCATGGGCGTACAGGTAGGTGTCGTTCGACCTTGCTTGTGAGCTGCGCAGCTTGCACGCGAATTGGTAATTCGCGGGTTCGCTCGTCCCAGTTTTGCGTTTCCGACGATCCCGCGGGTGGTTTCTTCCTTTTCCAGCGTTTATTGTGGTTTACGGTTTAGAGGTTCGATGTTTTAGGGTCTCCGGTTGACCATTGAGGCTGGGAGTCGGTTTTCGTTTTCGGATTCGCCCCGTGTGTTCGCTTGAGAATCCGGGGGAACGCTGATTGTCAACGTCTCTCTCTGAATGGCTTGTGTGGCGGGCGGATTGGGCTCGAGTTGTTGTCGAAGCTAAGGTGAGTTTAGAGATGCGCTTGGTTCCTTCTGATCAATCGAAGTGAGACTGTAACCCACCGGTCCGGCGAACTAGATTGCTGCTTTGAGTTCTGCGAAAGGCTCCAGGTGGCACTCGGCGATTGGAATACGTTGCTCGATCTATACTCCTGATACCTACCCTCCCCCGTGCATAAGATGGATGAATAATTCGGGTTTTGGCGGTATCCATCTTAAGGGCGCTGTAGACTACAATGCAGTCGCCTTACACGGGGATACCTCACCCCGTGTTTAAGATGGATTGGCATTCTCGCCCGCTATCCATCTTAATCAAGGGGGTTTGGCTATCCATCTTCTGCACGGGGGTAGGTATATAGATTTCTGAGATTCGGCCAACACACTTGGACGGTACGTTCATGAAATTGGCCAGATGTGCAGCTGTAGTATGGACCGACTGAGAGAATACAAGGTGCAAGCTGGTGCCGTGTAATGTTTTGCGACCTAAGCGCAACCGGGTACTTTCAAGAAATGACTTCTCGTCCGGGTAATGGACTTCTCCTTGCGTACGGCGAGAGTAGCACGAGTCGCTGCTGTTTTGGACCATGAACATCAGTTCGTTGTCTTTCGAACTTCTTTTTCGCTACCGTCGATCTCGAGGGACGATCAGTTTGGTGTCTTGCGTCTTTCTTTCACATTGTGTTTAGTTCGCTGATGCACGTCGTTTCTTGTTCTCGTATTTGCATTGCATGCTTTTCTTCGTTTCTTTGGCTCGTCTGTTTTCTTTCTAAGTAATTTTTCATGGACCTGTTTGATCCCTCTCTCTTTCTCAGGGGTGAAGGTTCGCTTTTCGAGCAGTCGGCGAGGACCACCATTCTGATGCCTGCCGACTGGAGTTGGATTGCATGCCGTGTGTTCACTTATTTTTCTTGGCTCCTCTCTCTTTCTCGGGCCTCCCGGGTTCGGTGCAAACACCGTTGGCCGTTTTGGTGAGTGCATCTGTGCTGCCCACCTTCTTAGAATGTTCAAGACGCCGGTATTTTCGAGTCTCCGGTAAGGGGCGGTTAGTTGCAGTGGTCGCTGCGCTTTCTTAGAGTTAAAAATTTTCAGTCATGTTTTTGTGTTTTTTTTTTTTTTTTTTTTTTTTTTTTTTTTCACATTTTGTTGCATGCAGTCTGTGTCTTCTTTTTCCTTGAACGAAAGTTCGCGTGTTGAAACTCCGGCTTGTAGAGTCTCCGGAGCGGTCTAGCTTTAGGCAAGACGGTGTCGATGCGTTCAGTTGTGCAGTTTTTCTGGATGCCGTTTCTTTAGAGTGAAAGTTCGTTTGACACTTCTCATCTTTCTCTCACTCAAATTCTTCGCGTTACGTTTCTTGTTTAGCGATACCAAGGCGAGCTGTCAGGACTGGATATGACTCCTTTCCCTCGAGGCTGATGGGGAGGCGTCCCCTTCACACAGGGAAGGAAAAGCCCCGTGGGCTAAAATAAAAAAGATGGCTTTGTGTGATGACAACACGCGCTTTTTACTCCTTCGGCTATATTTTTTTCTTCGGTGGGTGACTAATGTTGAAATGTTGCAAGCGCCGTTGCATGCTTTAGAGTTAAAAGGTCGATTTTTGTACACGTAGAAACACTCGGAAGGCCGCCCGGTGCTTATTTCGACGCGGGGCTGAGACGACACATTGGCAAGTGGGATCCATTTTTCAGCGTTCATTGTGGTTTAATGGTTCGTTGGTTTAAGGTCTCCGTTGACCATAGAGGCTGGGAGTCGGAGAGTGAGGTTGGGACCGACACTGTTGTTCTGCGGGCTGCAGCACATTTCCTCGCTGGTGAACGCAACTGGCGACCTTATTGAGGATTTCATACAAAAAGCAGGGCGCTTAAAAAGAAATGTGAATGAATATTTGTGGCTAAGGCTTGGCAGAATGTTGGTTGATTGGAATGGGAGGGGGCGTCACCGTCAAAGATAATTTTTGGAGTGACAAATTCTCTTGAAAACTCCCCGTTTGTTGAAGTCTCCGGGTGGCTCCTGGCGAATGGAATTTCTGTTATTCGCGACATGTTGTTGATGGAGGCGGTTACACGTGGAGAGGTGTCGGTAAGGACTTAGTTGTTCGGTTATCATTGTCCACATACCGTACATACGGGAGCATTGAGTAATTTTGCGTACATGAACCACATGGATTATCATGCACTTTCTCGTAGGCCAGGGTAATTCATGACGTAAATCCATGTGGTGTTGCAGGGATAGTGTCGCGCTCAGGAGCAAGCAGGCATGTTCGTTCTTCACTCACGACCCTCCTCAGCATGGTGCCGTAGTGGGTGAGTGGGTGACGGTCTGCCTAACCGGTATCGTTCGACCGACTCTTCTCCCGTGTTCTTTGGGTTCTTCTGCAGCTTGACAGGGGGGGCGGCGGAGTTTCTTTCAACTGTGCCTGGCTGATGTTGCCTAACCGGTGATCACGTCTACTACCAGTTTCGGTTCATCCCGGCGTCAGAACCTTAGGGTCGCACCTAATTCAATTGGTGTCGCCACAAAACGAGACCCCTTTTTTTAGAGTGAAAGTTCGCTTGAAACCCCGGGGTTTTAAAGTCTCCGGGTGACCTTCGTCGTTGAGGGAAGATACCCCTTGTGCTCTGAGTGTCGTAAGAGTGGTGGTTACACGAGGTAAGAGGATCGGTGGGTACCTTAGTTGTTGGTCATTGGTGGAGTCGGCCATTGTCCACATACCTTACTTACGGTAGGCCCTCCCCAGTATGGTGCCGCAGTAGGCGATATTTCTTTTAGGCCGTTTCTTGTGGTCAGCGGTCGGTATTTTTTAGAGTTAAAGTTCGCTTGAAATTCCGGGGTTTTAGGGTCTCCGTGTGACCGTTCATGAATGGATTCTCTTAGAGCAAGAAAGGGCTATGAGGTTACGGGTTATGGCTAGCCATGTCCTTTTTGACTGAAGTTTATCAGGGGTTAGGTTAGGACTGGTTTTTTTTTGCTTTTTTTTTCCAAACCCGGTCCAGGGCATTAGCTTGGCCTCCGGCCCTTTGTCCAAAGCTGGACCTCAGGAATGTGCTCAACACAGCGCGACGCGACGTATCGTCACGACAATGCTGGGCCCTGAGTGTCTCGGATTGCACATTGGCCACCACTCGGGGGCCTGGGTGATGGTGTAGTGCCATTTCTTTTCTTCTTTTTCCCGGCTGGGTTTTCCGAATTTGGACTGACAGTCCAAATGTGGATCTAGAAAGCTAATCCTCCGGACTGAATGTTCGCTCGAGGATCCGGGGTTTTAGAGTCTCGGCGCCGATCTTCGCCTGAGTACCCGAAACCCCCAGCCCTAACTTAATCCCTGAGTGTATCGTGTTTCCGGCGATGTTTAGTACGTATCTAAGGGCTCTGCCAGCGCCGAGACTTCCGGCTGTACCCTAGCAGCCGGACTTTGTCGTGTCCAGGCGTCGCCGAACTCGTCGGGCTCGCGGTCGTGGGTTGGTTGCACCGCCTCTCGAAGTGCTTCTTGTCGTCGCTTACCACCGCAGATACGGCCGTCAGTACAAAAGGCAGGCCCCCGACGATCCTGGATAAGTGTGCACAATCCTAGACGACGCACTCAAAACTCGGTTTTTATGCACAGCGCTGGCTGGACACGAAGCCCGGGTGGGCCGCGGCCACACAGCCAGCAGAGCCGCGGCCGGCCGGCGAGTCCTTTGAACGTTCGCTTGAAACTCCGGTATTTTCAAAGTCTCCGGGTGACTGGTTTCGATCGGTCGTCTTCCTTTTGAGAGAGGAAGTTACGTTTTTCGGGCTGTTTCTGTGTAGTCGACAACCTTTTCTTTTTTTTTTTTGCGATTTTAACTCTGCGGTAGCACTCGCCACGCTGCGTTGTGTCATAGACCAGAGGCTCAAGATGAAATGTAAAGTCTTTCAATGAAGTACTCCAAAAATTCAAGGAGACATGTCAACACATAAATGAAAACGGAGGTAAGATTCTGCATGGAGGGTAGGGGGCGGGGGTATGTCACAGCATTCTTTTCTTGATTTTATCAAAGGTCGATGCTTCTGTTGTTGTCAGGCGTCTGCCTGGCGGCGGCAAAAAGCAGGAAGTCCATCCAATCAACTCGTTGTTTTTCGCGTAACGAACAAAGCCTCGCAGTTTGCCAAGGTGGGCGTCTCAGGGAGTGCCGGTACCCAACGCGCAAAGCTACTTCAGCAGTTAAAACAAAATTGTTTCAATCTTGTTCTCACGAGAGCTTTCTACCCCTTCCTTCTTAGACTTTTTTAGAGTTAAAGTTCGCTTTTTGTGTTTTATTGACTTTCGGTCTGTGCGCTTCTGTACGTATGAAGTACAGGAACTGCAACTTTTAAATCTAGAAGATAGTTTTGTAAACACATTTGTTACGAGTCCCATTCGCCAATCTGGCCCACATGAATAATAGTTGGATCTCTCAGGGACAACGACCCTGCTGCGGGCCAAAAATTTTTGTAAACCGATCGCAGATACTTCGCCCATTGGTTAAGATGGCGTGGAAGCGGCTTGGGTGTCTATTTACCAGGCGCGCCAAACAAACAAAAGGTTGTTTTTGTTTCATTTTATTTTGGCACACAAACTCTTCCTTTTTTTTTCTGTTGTCGGGCGGAGATTAGAGTCTGAGAGAACTTTAGACATACAAAGCTGGATAAGGCCGCAGAGAGGCATGAATGCTGCTGGAGTATGTGAGGCTTTTGGGACCTGTTTTTTTAGGGTATCCGTGACCATTGAGGTCGGGGAGTCGAGTGTTTTCAATTGCCGCTTCAGCGGAAGATGAAGGGAAAGCAGCAACATGCATGCACTCGGGGTATCTGGACATATTTTTTATTTACTTGTTCCTAGACAGGCCTTTCCGTAGACTCTTCTTTTTTTTGCAGACTGGACTAAATTTAGAGCACTTTTATTTTCGTTTTCTAGACCGGTCCTTCCACGTGGGTTTGCAGACTGGCTTTGAGAGCACTTTTTTTCTCTTTGCTGTGGAATGCAACAGCCTGTAATGCGACTTGCAACCACTCGCTGTGTGTGTGAGAGTGTGAGGATTGAGGATTGTTGGTACCCCCGAAACCCCCGTATTGCGTAGTTCTTACGTAGTTCGTGCGGGGTTTGTGAAACGGCGAGGGCTACATGTTATAAGTGTGCTTGACTTTCTTCGGCCGCAGTGCGCAAGTTATATAAGCCCTGTCAGGACCGTTTAGCACACCCAGTTAGCCACCAGCTGCATGTGGAGTATCGAAATGTAGTGCTACCCCGTATTGCGGTAGTTCCTGCGTAGTTTGTGCGTATAAGTCGATCTTTGAGTGCGCGAGCCCCTCCGAAGAAAGGTCCATCACACTACTGCGTAGTTTGTGCGGAGTTCTTGGGGACTTCGTTACTTCGGTTTTCGGGGGTACCAACTGTGTGATCGACGGTAGCGGTAATTTTTTCCCCCAGCCGCCCGCTTCGTTGAGAGGAGGGAATCCAAATACGTAGCACTAAGAATCTCCAGTCAGAGAACCTCCGAAAGCTGGAACACCGGTGAAGCGCATAAAGCCAGAGAGAGAGAGAGCCGAGTTGGAGCGCAGGGACCATCTCTCCGAGGAGTTTCCGGTCGCCTCACTACAACCACGTGCTTCTAAGGCGGGCGTAGGTCGTTCCGTCGGAGGCGCGGTGCGGGCCGCGGCCCCGTCACCGAGGGTGACGGCGTCGGTGTTGACACTACCGGGGCCGATCTGGCAGGCGGGCTAGCGTCTTGCCAGATAAAAGCAAGCGCAGCAAATCTGAAAAGGCAATGCAATTGCAAGCGTAGCCATCTAGTTTTAAGCACCAACAACGCAATTGTGTTGCATAACATGCTACCACACGGGCTGATCCCTCCTCCCAGAAATGCAACTGTCGGGCGATTGCGGAATAAATTGGTCGCTGTCAGCAGACCAAAGACCAGCGAAGAGAGCGAACTAAAAGAAGCGGGTGCGTGAGTCAGCCTGAGGCCTGTACATACACCAATAGTGGTACCATGCACCACCATTGCCAGGATCAGGACCAGGCGGGGGTGAGGAGCAAGGGATTTACGGCCACCCTCTCAGGGGAATACTTGTAATGGTATATCTTTTTCGCGTGATGGAACCTCGGTGTCGCAGACAGGGACGCGATGTGGATCTGGTTCGTTAGGTGGCTGTTCGCAGCTCGTTGCAGCCAAGACCGCCCACGGGTTGCGAGAGCCGAAACCACAAACGAACGACCAAGGTACTCGCTCCTTTCTACTCGTGTCCCCTTTTCGTACTCGTTGCGAATGAGTGCACCATTTGCCGGTCACCGCAGACACTTATGTTTTCCTTGGTTGTTCGAAAGGGTACAGACTGGGCTCCACTGACAGGCACTGCAGTAGTTTGAGTGCATGGACCGAAGCCTACTCCGTCTTGGAGAGCGGCCTCCTCGCAACCGCGTCCGTCTGCAAACCCGTACACGGCGAGGAGGACATCCTGTTTGTTGCCGACAACATATTGTAGTACATGAACCACATGGATTAGCATGCCCTTGCCAAACATTGAGTTCTGCAAAGTGCAAGTCATGAAGGCAAGCGAGCACTGTTCAGCAGTGTGAACTTGAAATGATGCAGGTTGTTAACCAGCGGCTGCCAAACCTTGCCGTGACACCTATAAGATGCAAGGTAAAGGAGAAGGGTTGAGGGGCTTTTTTGGGGGGAAGAAAGGAACCCCTGAGAGCCCTTCGTTGACTGCGCTGCCCTGAACGAAACTCTTGGACGTCGTTTCAGGTGGCACTTGATCACGTCAGAGGGTCTTACGCAGGCGGCTCAGTTTTCTCAAAAAAGTCCCCGGAAAAGCTCGACTGCACGCCCCACTTGTGCCTGCAAACTCACGGCCGTACGGATATGTGCTCAACACCGCACTGGTCCCGTCTGCGCCGTGTTTCGGTCCTTTAAGCCACGGACACATAAGGCGGACCATCATCAGCGCGGAACCTGAGTGTCTGCAGACAGGACTGCGGTGTGAGTCTGGTTTGTCAGGCGGCTGTTCGTAGCTCGTCACAGCCAGGACCACCCGTGCTACTAGAGCAGGGGTGGGAGGGAGAATCTTAGCTAGGTAGGGGCTGGGTGGTGGGGGGCGAAAAAGGACGAAAATGGTGAGAAAAGCTCGGTTGTTGCAACGTTCTTGCTGAGGGAGTGTGCAAGGGTGCACATGAGGATGGTACATGGGGGGTGTCGAGGTGATGGATTGTTTCGAGCAAGGCTTGTCGGTTAGGTACCGGGCTCAGCGTGAGGGAGGTGACGGAAACGTTTGTACGGAAGAATAAGAAGGAAAACGGAAGCTCCGACGAGCTCGCAGACTGGAACAGTGTGTCGTGCGTGCAGTCCTGCCTCGCCTTGGTGTTGTGGTAGCGGTAGAGGGCGAGAGTGTGAGAGAGGGAATCGAGACGCGTTGGGTGTAGTTGGCACTTGCCGTCCCGGGTTACGGCGCGGGCGTGTGTGTGTGCGTGTGTGTGTCACAAACCCGTTTCAACGTGGTGCCTCGATTCACGAAAGTACGACCACGCTGTGTGTGTGTGTGTGTGTGTGTGTGTGTGTGTGTGTGTGTGTGTGTGTGTGTGTGTGTGTGTGTGTGTGTGTGTGTGTGTGTGTGTGTGTGTGTGTGTGTGTGTGTGTGTGTGTGTGTGTGTGTGTGTGTGTGTGTGTGTGTGTGTGTGTGTGTGTGTGTGTGTGTGTGTGTGTGTGTGTGTGTGTGTGTGTGTGTGTGTGTGTGTGTGTGTGTGTGTGTGTGTGTGTGTGTGTGTGTGTGTGTGTGTGTGTGTGTGTGTGTGTGTGTGTGTGTGTGTGTGTGTGTGTGTGTGTGTGTGTGTGTGTGTGTGTGTGTGTGTGTGTGTGTGGTGTGCGCCTGGGGGCTCGTTGAACTAGGGAGAGGAGACTACACTTTCTTTCGTAATCGGGGATCTTCGCCCGTGTCTTCTTCGAATCATGTGTCGCACGCAGAAGAAGAGTAGTTCCTCGTGCCTCTGTTGGTGGTTCACTACCTTACATTGTGCCGCCTGTCACATACTTAGCCTGGTGTTGCTCAAAGTTGCCGTTGTTCTCGTCGCAGACTTCCGTAGTATCGCGTTTTGGATTTTCTTTGCGCAAGTAGTACAGTCAAAGGGTTGGCCGTTTTACCTTTTTATAGCGTTATTCGTGGATTAGAAGGTCGGTATTTTAAAGTCTCCGGTTGACCTTATGTTAAAGCAAGCGCACGAGTGCAAAGTTTGGGGGATCACGGCCGGTCCAAAGAAGCCCGTAGGCTAAACATAGTGGCTGCTGATAGCAGAAGCCCGTAGGCTAAAAAAAATGAGCCACTGCCCGTAGAGGAAACTACGTAGTGGTGTGTAGTGCTAGTGGCTGCTGATAGCATACCACATACCATCCACCGTAGTCTGTGTAGCCGAAGACAATTTAAGAAAATAAGCCCGAGGCAAACAAATCCACTGTTATTCGCGTGTACGGAAGGACGAGCACGATACCTGGCAACCCCGGGGGGATTGAAGAAGTAAGCAAAGCTGCGAGAGTATCGTTAAGCACAACATCGTTTTCAAACCCCAAAAGCAATCAGCATTCGGTTGGAGTAAAAGAAGCCGCGTGGCCTGGCGGAGACCCAGCAGAGGTACGGCAGGAACCTCTTCCTCGAAAGCACGGAATTTGCCGCATGAACTCGATACGAAAGGGAGAGCGGGGAGAGGTGGTGGGTGAAGGGTGGGGAGCAAGGTGCTTGAATGGTAGGTATGTGCTCAACACACTGAGTCCTGTCTGCACCGTGTTTGGTCTTCTGAGCCACGGACACAAAAAAAAAGCGGACCACCATCGCCAGCACGGGGGACAATGGATGTGAGTCGGGCTACGAAAGGGGAATGCAAGAAGAGGGCTGCGAAAGGGGAGGGGGAGAAAGGTTGACTCTTGGGCCCGGTATGTGGGCGTGAAGCTCTGGGGCTACACAGCACAGCACGTCCTTGGACGGGGGGGTGGTGGTTCTTGATGGATTAGCAGGCACAGGTTGGCTCTGCAGGGGGAGCTAAAGCTGAACGCTTACGCCCGTCACTAAACCCAGCTTTACCTGTGTTTCGTGTGGGCTACAGCACATTTACCTCCTTTGATCTATCGCAACTGGCAGTCTCCTCAAGCATTTCCTACAAAAGGTGCTTTGGGTAGAAAGTTTTTTTTTTTTTTTGTGCCCATGTTATTTTGACCCCCAAAATTTTCCGCGCGCACGCCGCAAAAATAAAACTTTTCGAGATGAAGAGACTTTGCGTGTCATTTCGTTGTTGTTTTGCTTTTCTTGTGCTCGACTCCCACGTCGTGCGTATTGTTCTCCGCTTGTAGAGCCAACACACGGCTTCGTCAAAAAGGTTTGGGCAAGGGAGCTACACAGGTGTGCCTACAAAAGACCATCACGTCGAATGGCGAAGGAAAACCGCAATTTGTGTCATGTCAGTTGGACACGAAACCTTCTGCTTTTTTCTTTTGAACGGACCCCTTACCGCCACCATGCTACGGTTGCAGTCTGATGCTTGAATGGGAAAACTTGACTTTTTCTTTGAACCAGCTACACCCTGAAGGCTGTGTAAAGTTCTCGTATCGAGTGTTCCTGCTACCGGGGAGGCAGCAGAAGACGAGCAACAACCGACGCGAGCGAGCGAAGATGCGGCGAACGAACTCTGCGTCGAACCCGACAACAAAACGGCGTAGAGGAGCGCCCATCGAAGCGCGGCCATCGCCCAAGCGCCGTGAAGAAGCAGAAATCGACGCGCAACCGATGAACCTGGACGAGCAGTCGAAGGAGTCGCGAGGCCCCAAACGCGCGCCTTAGCGTGACGATCAAGACAAAAGCATGACACATCACGTGCAAAGAGATAACTAGGTCTCTGGAACGTGGAACGGCTTATTGGCAACTTCTAAAGCACAAGGCCCCAACAGCAGGACGTTTAGGGGACGTGCATCCTCCTCTAAGTCTGCAAGTCACCTAGAAATCGCCAAGTCCACAGTTGGTCATCGTCCAGGAGTTTGGAACTTAGCCGTAGGCTACGCTGAAACGCGATTTTTGCGGTTGGCGTAACTTACTGGCCAGTACTGTAAGTTCCACAGGCCATCGTTCCTAGGTTCGTGTGTGTGTGTGTGCCTGCTGGTAGGACATTTGGTGACTTGACCGCGCAGAAGGCGCAGAAAAGTGAGACTCTGATGTTTCATCTCGCATAGGCTCCAGATTGTTGCCAAGCTGACCTGCACACAGTAACAATCCGTTGTCGCAAGCAGCTACTGCACCGCACATCCTGGAATCTGCGACCAGTGCGCGGTCGAAAAGCCCAGAGCCCGACATACTTGCTGAGATGTGCCATGTTGATTGGTCAGCTGCTTTTGTTTGCTGATTGTAGCAGATTTCTGGAAAGAGTGATTGCACAGGTGCAGATGCCAGTTTCCTTCACAGGCCAACCTCTCCGACAACAAACCTGTTAACAACCCAAACCTAGAAAAAAAGGGCATGCACACCGAAAGTTAGAAAAAAAACCCCTGTATGAAAATTGGAAAAAAAGTGGCGGTTTCAAAAACCCAGGACCGGGGGTCCCGAGTTACACACACCCCTGCACTTTCCTGTTGAAAAGTTTTTTTTTCCAAAAGTTTTTTTTTCCCGGAGGTTTGGAAAATTTTGCGCGCGCGAACATGGGCACAAAAAAAAAAAAAACTTTCTACCCTTATACAAAAAAAAAGCGGGTGGCGCCAGCACGCAATTTGAATGCAGCGCGCCCGCTCTTCACCGCCAGCTCCTGAGGCTGGTGCTCCGTGTAGAAAAACCTCGCGGCTGGGAACCCGGACCGTTTTCAATCCCTACTATACTATCAGGCAAGTAAACACGACTTGTTCCGGCAGTAAAACGCAACGGACGTGTTCTTGCCAATATATTGCATTTGGCTGAACACAATATAGATATGGCACGATGCCAAAGGTGTGGGCATGGCAAAGTACGATGATGTGCACGTGGGTTTGCGGCCAACCTAGACAACAGGGAGAAAACGGGGTTATATGCTCAGAAGAAGGGCTTGCTGGGTGAAGGAGTCTGATTATATGGGATCCGTGTGAAGTGACCCTTCTGGAGTCACGTAGCGAAAAGCTGGCATAGTGTGGTACTCATTTGCATGCAAATGACTCCTCACTAACGCAACAAGACGCGGGAAGGGAACGCAAGCAGTCCCGATGGAAACACGAAGTCAAGCAGGAGAGACGAGCAGCGCAGAATGAGCGCAAGACGGGCGCCAAGAGCAGACCAGGACGTTGGGACCGTCCCAAGCCGAAGAGGAGAAAAGCGATGCAACAACACCAACACGGAGACGCAAACCGAAGGCAGCCAAGCAGACCTCCCAGGGCAGGGGGGAACCTGCGGCGGTGAAGTAACGAAGCTCACCCGAGTGTCCGATGAAACCCGTCGGGAGATTGCCCTGCTGTACTCATTTCGAAGAAGGGCAGAATGAGAAACGATAGGTGTACAGGTTGCCTGTGTTTTATTGTGTGCCTGCGTGTGTGTGTGTGGGGGGGGGGGGGGGGGGATCTTAGAGGGGGGGGTGTTTCTCTGTCGGGCTTCGCATATGGAGACATTTGCTACTGAGCAGGCCAAAAAGACTTTGGAACAGTCACCAACGGGGCGAGCGGCGGGTGTAGCTGCACGTGTGATACCTGCGGTTCAAGCCAGAGTTTTCGATGGGCATCAAGTCCTTTCCATTATATCGCTGTTTCAAACTCCGTTTTCTTGTGCGCACTCGCGGAACTCGCCTGCTTTGGTAAGTTTCATGTAGTACGCTGCCAACTACTAATTTTTAGTACCGACAATGCATTGTTAACACAGTAGTAGTAGTAGTATGTGTCATCCTAATCTGGGAACAAGTCAGGGAGAAGAACGGAGCAATCTTTACAACAAACGAGTGACATAAGGTGGCCGCTTGAGCGGCGCCAATCCGAGCGCACACAGCAGCAGTGACGCGTCGGCAGTATTTGCGCTTCGGGATGGGCTGCCGTCATGAGCGTCGACGGCTAGCGAGTGTCGGCAGAGGGTGCAGTGGTCGGAGCAAGCTTGAACGTGGCAGGTCGGTGCCGCACAAATGAGTTGGTCGATGTACTTCAGCGCATTTACCTTGCGCATGCGCCGAGCAGCCTGCGAGATCACGCGCTTTCGGGGTCATCATGCCCTTTCACGTCTTCCGCGGCGGCCGCACGCGTTGTTAACACAAACAAAAAGAAGTTCGGGTTACGGTTCATCGAGTCTGTGCATCGTTCTAGTTTTGGCACGAGTCTGGAAGAAGAACCACCGCTTCGAAAACACTGGCTCTGTCCAGCGGCAGCACAGGTACACAACTTCTCGTTTTTTTTTTTTTTTTGTTTTTTTTTCATGTTCTTTCTTCGAATGATGTGAGCCAATTCGCCTACCCCCTGCAAGCGACCTGAGCTCGAGTGTGCAGCGAATATGCAGATGATCGCCACAGATTATTTGCATTTTAACCCAATGATTATGCTGGATTACGCGGCGATTAGACTGGATTACGCGGCGAATAGACTGGATTACGCGGCGATTAGACTGGATTACGCGGCGATTAGACTGGATTATGTCGATTCATCGTGGGAATGCTAAGCGCGTAACGAACCACACTCTAGGAAGGTGTTGGGCACCGGTTTCAAAGGAATCGGACAACAAAAGTTGTAAGTTTAATTTTCTTCCTTTCGCGTTCATTTCATTGAACGGATCATTGTCACCGAGTGAAGCGCACAAAGCATTCCGCGGTGGAATGGCCGCGTATTCGCGCACCGGTCGTTTTCAGGGGCAGGTGAACTGCTCATGTTTGTCTGAGCCATCACCGGAAGAGTTTTCATCAAGCTTGTTAATCGAACTCGGCTCTCCTCCCTCTTCGAGGAAAAAGCACGATGTCGAATAAGCCAGAATCCAGGTGGAACGGCTTGTTGTCTATTTCCGAAAGAAGATCGGGAAGAAATTTCTTAGTTGCGGGTTCGCTGGGGCAGAAGCTCTGCGTTTCGGTCAGGCCTGTTTTATGTAGCGCCACACTTTTTTTCGGTACAAAACGAGGCTTCCTTCTCGGTTCCGAAAGATCCGGGGGAATCTTCTTGGGTGCACGTAGGCAGAACTCTACCTTTTTCGTTTCGGCCGTGTTTGGATGAGGGAGATGGGTGATTCCGTAAGCAAGGAATGGGACCATGGTTCACGGGGAAGTTCTAGTGTCCCCTCTTCTGTTAAGGGGTGGGAGTGGGTGGGGTGCAAGAACGTGCTTGGAATGGTGAAGGGGGCGGGGAACTTAGTTTCATGTTGTAGGCAGAACACTGCCGGCTGGCGCATAAGAATTGCTGCTTGCGTTCCCGTTTGACGCGGAGCGAGCCTGAGGGCTGGCCTGCGGCACTTGAGTCGGTTCTGCAGTCGCCTGCATCGTCCTCTAAAGTGTTGAGGTCGATCGGCCGCATCTTGCATTCCACAGATACGCACGAGTTGCTGCAGCAGCACATCTCCTCTTCGCGCGTCTCGGAGGTAAGTCTAAAGTAGGAGGTGGCAGGACTACAATGGCGTGGCGGCTTTTCCGCACGTATTCTGCATGGGGTCGAGGGGGGCCTCACGGGCAGGTCAGCTTCTCGATCATCCACTGCTTCGCGCTGTTTTCGGCTAGAAGAGTTTCTCTCCCCGATTAGCCCTTGGTACCTGAGAGTGGGGAAGCGAGTTCACAGGTGAGGAGTGTTTGGCATCAAAAGAACAAAAGGTACTGCGGTGTCCCTTTTTTTGTGTTACCGTCGATCCCGAAGGACTTTTTTTTAAGGCACACGTAATACTCTTGCGTATTGAATTACTTTCTTCTGACACAGCAAGGGTCAGACGGGCTATTTTCTCAAATAAATTGGTTTCCGTTCTTCTTTTTTAGAGTGAAAGTTCGCTTGAACTTTTTAGTCGTTTGACAGAGTCTTTCTCAGTATCACCAGTTTCTCTAGGTCCAGGGGGTGCGGTGTTTCCCTTGCAGGGGGGGATGCATTGATTCGGACTGAGGGTGTACAACGAGTCTCGGTAGCATCAGATTGAACCTCATCCGGAGAGCTTCCTCCTGTGTGAGGGGAGCATTCCCTACTTTTTAGGGTGGCTTTTTAGCTGGGTTGATCGACGTAGAAAGGATACAAAGTTTCGGAGCTTCGGAGCTGTAGTAGGAGGGAAGTCAGGCAAGCCGCGCGTGCTATAGTCAGGCGAACTTTCCAGATACGTCTCCGTCTCCACTGGCACCCCCCCTCTTCTCATTTCAGGGAGATACCGTCTGGCTCCTAATTTATGTAGTTTTTAATTTATAAATATTGGGAAATTTGATAGGAAATAATTAACGATTTATAAATTAAAATTTACATAAAACAAAGGCCTGTAAAACAGAGGCGCGCCACACACTGCACCGTACCGTGGGCCTGCGGCGCCGCCAAAACGAAATCAAATCATTGCTCCACAAAGAGTGGTGCCGAGAAATAATTAAGGATTTATAAATTAGCGGCCGATAAATTATAAACCACGCATATTATTGGCCTATAAATTAGAGGCTGGACGGATATATATACTGGGTGGGGAAAAGGGGGAGATCTCGACCCTGCGGGGCGCGTGCACCCCCTGGAAACAGGCCTTCTGGATACCGAGAACGGCCCTGCGTTAGGCTCCATCGGTATGATGGGGTTGCCCTCGTTTTGCAGAATAAGAAACGCAAATTGCCACGGGTAATTGATGCAAGAAACCCGCAATGCCCGCAGACGCAAGGCATCGCGGTGGACGCAAGAGTAGCATCAGAATGTCTCGCGTGACATTGGATTGGCCTACAATGTTGACTGGAGCTTCCGTAGCATCGACGGCGTGGTGTCTGCTACATGAGATGTGAAGCGTTTGAGGGGGGGGGGAAGGTCTGTGGTTATTTTTTTATTCAACCGTGGAAACCTGAAAAACAATAAGCAAGTACATCTCAAGGGCATCGCAGCTAGCTTTTTGGTCGGCTCTTTCACTTTTTTTTTAGAGTGCAAGTTCGCTTAGGGATCCGGGAGTTTTGCGTGAGTACAGCCACTGGGGCGTACACTCTTGACGTGGGCTTACTCATCCTACGAGGGGCACAAGCGCAAGACGCGGAATAGGGGCAATGTTTGCTGATGTGCACGGATGTGTGTCACGCTACCCCGGGACCCAGATACCCTTCCAACGAGTTTCGGGTAACTGGGTCCAGTACTCCCCAGAAGTCTTTCTGCGCCCCCCCGGGAATTCCCAAGGCAGCAGGTGCGCAATATTGCCCAACATAGTAGCAACACTGCGGAGGCAGCGAAGAGAAATTGCCTCGATGCCTACTCGAAAGGAGTGTCCGAAGCAGCGGATGGCTCCAGACAACGTATACACAAAAAAAAAAAAAAAAAAAATAATAGCACACACGACGTTCTGCGACTGCCGACCACGCCAAAAAAGAACATTTCCGGAGTTGGGGCTTGCACTGATAAACGAAGCAACGGACGATCAGCATCAACTGAACCAAGGTGATGAAAAGGATAAGGCAAAAGTTTCTTGTTCTTCGCGTGTACAGGGTATAAACCTCTCTGGGGGGGGGTTTTCTGTAGTAGCACTTTTTCAGAGTGAAAGTTCGCTTTCTCGTTGGCTTCGTTTTCTCTTTCATGTGCAACCGTTGTTCCGGAAATGTTCCCGTCAGTACAGATGTATTATTAAGGAAAACATTGTCGAAAGCCCGTAGTGAGTGACTCGCCCAGCCGCGTGCTCGTGAATGGGGGAACTAAAGAGTCGAGAGGTCAAAGCAGGCACGTTCGATTAGGAACGCGTGCGCCCCTCTGAGAGAGAAAGACCAATCTGTAGGAGGTCGCTGTTGGTTCACTGGTCTTGCGGGTGAGGCGGTGGAAGTGCTTACTTGCGTGCATGTTGCGCCTACTTTCGCGCGAACCACTTGTTCGGCAACGTGCAATATATATGCTGAAGACTGCTGCTTCAAGTGTTACGGGAGCGGGTGCTTGCCGAAACCAGTGGTTTCGTTCGGGGGATGCTACGCCTCTGCCGGGATGTGACGTTGACCCAGGCTTTCGCAAACGCACAATCGCTTTTGAACCCCGAACATCGCCTTCCTGACACATGTTTCTGCTCCTCTGGGGGGCGGAGGTCCGGGAGGAGGGTAAAAGAACTGTACCACACACAACGGCGTGTACCAGCCCTCTCCCGAGGGCTCCAAACTGAAACAGGCAAGAAAGGTGGGATCGGCGACGGGAGTACGAAAAAGACTCCCTCCCCATGGCCCACGACTAGTATACACAAGCATTGAGTGCTGTAAAGTGCGAGTGCCCTGAAGGCAGGCAGGCCCTGCAGGATAAACAAGCATTGCTGCGACGGTGAATCGGGTTATGAATATCCTCGGTTATGTGTGGTAAGAGCAAGTGAGTGTCCTTAGCAGTACCTGGGCCTCTTCCCAACCTGTATGTGTTCTCGTGGTCATCGCTACCGTGCTGACATCATCCGGGGCCTGTGGACATAGTCAACAGGATCGTCAATATGTCACCACTTCAGATCTCTGCATCCGGGTTGCGGAATATTCACGCATTCCCTTTCGGCAATCCCGCACGTCCGAGCGAGCTCGACAGTGGCAGCTTCGACGCGAGCAATTCCACCCTTCCTGAGAGAGTTTGGAATGCACAACTTGCAGCGATAACCGTCGCGCGTCGGAAATCTTTCAGCGCGGGTGGGCCAGAATTTGGGTCCAAAAAATTGGGTCCAAAAAATTGGGTCAAAAAATTGGGTCCAAAATTTGGGTCCACTGATAGTGATGTGAGAGTGCAACAACGAGATGACAGTGAGCCTTTTCTTTTTTCTTTTTTCGTTCTTTGCCTACGCGTGTGACAGGTCGTTTTCTGGACTGCGTTCTTTTTATCTCATATCCGCAGAAGTCGCTGTTGCCATGTGTGAGTGAGTGATGTTCCTTGTCTCTTATTTTCGAATCCTCTGCTGGTTGTCAGGTACCTCTGGTCTACAACACAGCCATCTCTTAATGCTACCGCAGAATGGTTGTCGCTTGCCAGTCTGTTGAACTGCAAGATTTTTGTAGCGTTTTTTATTTTTTTTTTCCCCTCCGACAACCGCAAGTGTCAGACTAGCCGACCCGAAGGCAGTTGATTTATTTAGGCAGGTTTACTCTACCTTTATTATTTAGCGTCACTCTTTTCCATTCTGTGCTTCTCATGTCGTCTTACTTTGTAGAGTGAAGGTTTTGGCTTGATGACGCGGAGTGTCCGCTGGCTTGTACCTTGGGGTACTCGTTCGTTTTTTAGTGGTTTGGCGGGGAAGGGGGGGGGGGGGGGGGGGGGGGGGGGGGCGCTGTTGAATGCAGAAATGGTGGTGCCCAACGGAAAGAGAGAATCGGCCGTCCTTTTGTGCAACGGAAGGATGCACAAGGCATGAATGCAAGCTGCATGACATGACATTTCCGTCCCACGTCTTCTTCCGCTGGCACAGGAGGCGTACTGCTCTATCATTTTAGCGTTATTTGTGGATTAGTAGATTTTTTTCTATTTTATTGCCCGAAAACGACAGCAAGTGTCAGACTAGCCCACCAGGAGGCGGATGGAGGTGGTTGCTTCCTTTGGCGGGTTTCACCAGCAGGAGTTTGTCTGAAATCGTCCTCTTTTCAAGCGTTTCGTTTCGGAGAAAGAAAAATAGGCATGACTCCCCGTTGTGCGGCCCTTTAAAAAAATACTCGAGAGACTGCCATTTCGAAGGAGGCTGGAGGGGGAGAAAACAATACAACTACAAAGTGGGTCTTTTTTATAGAGTTAAAGTTCGCTTGAAATTCCGGGGTTTTAGGGTCTCCGTGTGACCGTTCATGATTTTTTGTTGAACGCTTACGCCCGCCACTAAACCCAGATGTACCTGTGTTTCGTGTGGGCTACAGCACATTTACCTCCTTTGATCTATCGCAACTGGCAGTCTCCTCAAGCATTTCCTACAAAGCAGGTGCTTATACAAAAAAATAAGGGGGTAGGGGAAGCACACATGTCCAGGGACCCGCTTGCAACGATGAAGAAAGAAATATGCACTCCGAACAAATGATCAAGACGAGTTTTTACCCGTACACGTCTTGGCGGGCAGTTCTCATACCCTCTCCAAGCCATTGTGAAGCCGCAGCTCGAGAGACCAGTCATTGCCAACGACCAGAGCCGCCTCACTGCATCGTTGCCCTGTGACTACCGCAGTGCAACGATGCGACGATGTAAGAGTAGAATATGACCGAGGATTTCTGCAACGTTGCAACGATAATTAGGGACATGGATGAAAAAGGGGAAGGGTAAGGCACGAACACCACGCTATGTCGGGTGCCCTTTTTACGGCTGCTTTTTCGTTTCCCTGGCTTCCTTGAATTCGCTTGCAGGTGTCGCTTCGGTGCAAGGGGGTGGATGTTTCTCGCTTTTGGTTTTAGAGGCATTGGGTTTTTGTGTCCTAACTGCAAGTAGGAAGGTGCTTTCTCTCTTTTTAATTTTGAGATTTTCTTTTTTTTTTTTTTTTTTGAGGAAAGTTTTTTTTTTTGCGTATAGGAGTGCGGCTGGTAAAGGCAGCCGGAATCTGCCGTGCATCTTGCCGATTCGAGTCACGCACTGGTACTTTTTTTTTCGAGTGAAGAAGATCGCTTGAAACTCCTGAAAAAGTGGGTTGGAGTCGGTGACACCGGGTGATTGCGTGGCACTGTCGCTGGTTCATGGGTTCAGACTGGATGTTCTCGGGAAGACTTTCCTTGAGCGTCTTCGGACAACGCCTTACTTGCTATGAACACGACGGTAACCTGTGAAAAGAACTGGCGCAAAATGCGCTGGTAGTCCTTTCGCTGTTCTCAAAGGAGGGGGGGGGGTCGAATAATAACAGTTATTTGACACACGTCTGGTTGTCTAAAAACACTACCAATATTTGGTCCGGCTACTGCCGGAACTTCTTTTTTAGTATTCGACAAAATCGAATAATAGCACAGGGGTGTTAACATTCGACCCCCTCCCCTTTACTTTCGTTGTTCTGGGAAGGACAAAAAAAACAACAACCATTGCAGAACTGGGAAAACGTCCCGGGTGAGAAACTCGTCCACGGAAAGTTGTTGCGCAGTGCAGTTTCCCCGGAAGCCAAGAACTCCAACAATATGGCAGGACTGTAAAAAAAATAATAAAAAAATAGTCCCACGGGTGAAGAATTCGCCCGATGCGCAGAAAGGGCTGCCCGCGGGTGCAGCACTCTGGAATCTGTTTCCCGCCCCAGCCCTACTGGTACTAGTTAGGGTGTCGGCAAGAGGACGCTGAGTATGCTGACCTCTAATTGTCCTCCCCAGCGATCTAAGCGTCCTACAGCGCCGAAAGGATGAGGAGCATAGTTCTCTTAAGGAGTCGGCACGTAATTCGTTTGAACTTGGTATGCGAGCAACAAACTGTGACGATATACTGCGCACGTGCCGTTCTAACTCGGGAGCAATTCTGGATGAAGAACACAGCAATCTTTCTTGCGGCGATTCGAGCGTACACAGCAGCAGTGACGCGTCGGCAGTATTCGCACTTCGGGATGGGGCTGCCGCCGTGAGCTTCGACACCTGTTTCTTCCATTGGGGGTTGGCATCCTTCGTCTTCGTTTTGCTGGGGCGAGGAGGTTATAAGCCGGACTACCCTCCCGATAGACCGTTATCATTACCGCGGTGTACCGTGAGAGCGGTCTGCATTAGTCACTCAGGTGATTACCTTGTCGCTGGTCGGTAGGACCGGCTGAGGCTTTTCAAGTGAAAAGAAATCCGATGGCGAAAGCGCGGAGAAAGTGACAGTCGTTGTGGACGGTGAACGAAGGCAAATATAGTGTTTTTTTTTGGGTCACCTACCTCAGGGGCCTAAAAACAATTTTTAATGACCTTAGGGGCCTAATCGGGGACCTTTAGGTCCTCAAAATGATTTAAAAATTTGTTGCCCATTGGGAACTTGTGCCGAAAATGTACTAGTCAAAAAAAATGGGGGAAAAATTCCGAAAAATTTTTGCCAAAAATTTTTTCCAAAAAATGTCCAAAAGAATTTCCCCAAAAGAACTTCCAGAAACGCGCAGGTGGGACGTCAAACGAAGAGAAGACCACTGCTGATTGCTGCACTCCACGTAAAACACACATAACATGGGCTGTTCATTGAATTGACAAGCAAAGTGAATTTGCGGAATCCAGGGATTCCAACCTTGGTTCGGTTCAAAGTGCAGAAAGCCGATGAACTTCCCCCGAGGCTCCACAAGGGTGAACGGAATCTACAAGCCCTAGGGGCCACCTTGTCAACAATGTAGCAGCAAGGACATGATCTGAGGCCTGAGGAACCCTGACTTGGTGTTATAGGTCTCGGTAACCGTGGCGACCAACAACCAGAGGTGGAAAAGTTTCAATCTAGCCGGTCACTCAGATACATGTTCTCATTTACCACGCTTTAAGTGCTTTACCATGTGGTGCACAGCTGATTCCCGGTGTGTGAAGGCTATGGAAGGGGGTGGGGGTTGGTACAACATGTCCGCATTTTTGCGGTAGAATCCACTACGAAATACAGCCTTAGAGTTACAAGCGCTTTTCGGGTAAAGACGAAAAGCCGTGGTGGCCAACACGTACCAGGAGGGGGCTACGGTGACTCAAGTTCGAGGTTGTACGACTGGGCCTCACTGAACCTCAGCAGAGAACGCGAGGGCTGTCCACGAATTGCCGTGAAGTGGCTCGCACCGTCGCCGCTTTTCAAGTCATTTTTTCGAAAAAGAATTCAAAAAAAAATTCGGATTTTTTTCGAAATTTTTTTCGAAATTTTTTGACAAGTACATTTTCGGCACAATTCCCAATGGACAACAAATTTTAAATCATTTTGAGGACCTAAAGGCCCCAAAATGCATTTTTCAAATTGTTGACAATTTTGCCCAGTAATTTGTGCAGCGATTTTTGAGCATGTTCGTATTTTTCCCCCGAGAAAAACAAATTTTTAAATCGTTTTGAGGACTTAAAGGTCCCCGATTAGGCCCTAAGGTCACTTAAATTTGTTCCTAGGCCCCTAAGGTACTTTTCTCTTTTTTTTTTTTTTGAGCGCGGGACACTGTACTTGCCATGTTGGTACAGCGGGGCTGCCGGTATCCGGTTGCTTTTTTGTGTGTGTTACCGTCGATCCCGAAGTTTTTTTTTTTTTGGTTGGGTGGGTTGTACTCCCCATTCGAAGCCAATGCCCTGGCTGAAGCTTCCATTCAAAGTCATTGCCCTCGTCGAAAATAATGCAAAACAACTGGATAAGCGCAGTGACCCCTGATCGAAGACATGAGATGATGCGACATTAATAAAGCTACCCCGTTGCGGCTCCTACCACACAACGAGAGCGTCTATTATGTTATGGTCTAGGGGCTCTACCGTTCGGGAGTTTGCATGGACTTGAAACTATATGACCACACATTTGATCGTTTGTACCGATCTTCTTTGCGCTGTGTTTCTGCTTGCAACCCGTCTCCACGAAACCGGTGAAAAACTCGACGCCCTATCTCTCTCTTGGTGCACAGCGACATTGCCAAGAGCACACGACCACGAGTTAGCGCTAAGAATGCACAAAAGCAATGGGTGCCCCACGACTGGATAGCCCGGAGTTTGTCTAGCCATGACTAGAGGTTGTCAAGTCATATGACCAGCCAAGCAAGCTACTTTGTTTCTCTGGACGGATTGGAGCGGCAAAACCTGTCGTTCGGATTATTACTAGTCTTCAAAGAAACAAGTTTCTTTTCCTACAAAATACTCGACGTAGCTGCTTCGACTCCGAATGAAAGGGGGGAAATATAGAGGTAAGGGGCAAATACAATACAAACACAATCTGATTTGTTCTTCGCTTACACCACCGTGTGTTGTTTTCTCACTCAGGACTTTGACCTGTTGTGTTTGTGTGATTTGTCGTGTAGGGGTAGACCCGCATGACCTCACGTCCGTTCAACACGTGGTTCGGTAGTTACAGCACTTGGGATCCCTTCTGTTCTTTGTCGGGCAGCATCGTCGAGCATTTCCTTTCAAGCTGGCGCTTATGTAAAAAAAAAAACGAGCGGCCCGCGGTATCCGTTGGCAGCGATATGCAGTTGTGGTTGAGGTTATGGAAAGAATTTCCTTGTGATTTTCTTCTTTTCTTCTTTTTTAGAGTGAAAGTTCGCTTGAAACTCCGTTTTTTATTTTGCGCATTATCGACAATTTCGTCGCGGGCATTTGCAAATACTATCGTTCCCCTTCCCGGCTGGCTTTTTTTCCTTCACTTCCGCTTTCTTGAATGAGGTCAACAAGTCGCCTGTTTCGACGCCTGTGATGGGACATAAAATAAAATAATGAAGTATGTGCTGAGTGATGCTTTTTTGAATGGACGGTGTTATGACTCAGCTTTGGATGCGTCGGTGATGAATGGTGAAACGATGGGTGGGTGTGTGTGTGTGTGTGTGTGATTTCAGTAATGGGTAACCCCTGAGCGGAGTCTAGCCCAGTGTGTGTGGATGTGTGTGTTAGCGTGTGTGCGCACATTGCGTGGTAATGTGTTGCATGACAGCGTCACGCGATCCTGACCTGCAGCAAGGCGCGTCCGCGCTGAAATGGTGCACTCGTCGAAATCGCACCAACAGCCGAGATGTTCGTCGGAAACGGGCAGCGGCACTCCCAGTCGCCGCGGATGGACGAATTCGGGTCTACATTCTGTTCTCGCACGCGCTGTGCTTCGCACCCTCCAGACGGTGGGTATTTTGGGGAACGTTGTTCTTCTACAGGCACGGTGTGTGATCCGTCTGCAGGTGCTGCTCCCCTATACCGTGTGAAATGATCTACCAGGCTCGCGCCTTTTCACTCCTGCTCGTGTGCCACACCGGGACAACTCCTTGACTTTCTTCTAGAAACACGCACGGAAGGTGGTCCAGGAAAGGGTTCTCGGACGCTGCAAGACCTCAAAACGCCATTCCTTAAAACAGAGTTTGCAGGTGTGTGTGTGTGTCAGGTTGGGTGAGGTCAAGGGTTGAAAAGCGGTCGATGCGGAACCCAGTACTCCGTCGCGTCTGTCGTGCCACTGCGATGCTTTCGTGTCGCCGACAATCAACCGGGGTTGATGTACAGTCTGGTGTCTTTCGACGTTTCTTGGTATCCTTCCTTTGGGTAGTGGTTCTGTTGCCAATCCTTCTTTTTTTCACGGATCTGTCCTGACCCCGGCTGGGTATCGCAAACTTCAGGCGAACGGGGGGGGGAGGGGTTGCAAGAACGTGCTTGGAATGGGTATGTGCTCAACACCACACTGGTCCCGTCTGCGCCCGTGTTTCGGTCCTTGAAGCCACGGACACATAAGGCGGACCATCATTAGCGCGGAACCTGAGTGTCTGCAGACAGGACAGCGGTGTGAGACTGGTTTGTCAGGCGCTCGTCACAGCCAGGACCACCCGTGCTACTAGAGCACAGGCGAATCCGTCACAGGGAGAAGGCCCCTACAAGTGTCTGAGCAATCAGTTAAAAATCTCAGGGTACTCGCCCTCATTGTGACTGCGACTCGCTAGGCAGCACGCGAACGGGGGGGGAAGGGGAAGCAGTGATTTGCGGCAAACGCTGGTAAACGCAGCGGGTGGGGCAGATAGCGCGGTCTCAACACAGCCTCGCTAAGGCCAGCCTGACCCGCGCCCTGTGGCCCTCCGTGGCGCACCGGGTATGGAAACTGAGAAGGTGAGAAAGTCGCCTACGAGGCCTTCATTCGAAAGCAGGATGCTGCGAAGGCGAAGCAGAACACCAGGCCAACGGGGCCGGACCTCAGTAAAACGTAAAACGTTTACGTTTAACTGCAGCTTACAGAGCACGCGTTTACGAAGCGTTTGCTACAATCACTGCCCTAGGCATAGTGGTCAAACGATTGGGGCTAGTTGTGATTGGATCTGTTTCCGGGAAAGTACGGTGACAACTCCAGCCTTGGAAACTCGAGCTAAGAGAGGATATCACCCGAGCCACACCCGAAGGCGGTCGTGCTGCACCCAAAACGCGCGTGTAAAGATACACCCGGAGAGCGGATGCGACGCCGCTTCGTAATTCTAGCTTTTCCGAAGGCTGGACTTACCGTGTTCCCTGGGAGGGGAAGAAATGCGTAGTTTTGGTTTATTCTTTTGCTTTTCGTTGTCGACAACATTATTTACTTTCAGCGTCTTTTCATGCCTGTTGGTGACGGTATTTTGGGGTTTCTTTCTTTACCATGGATTTTCTGGACTTTTATGGTGCCATAAAGTTGTAGTACTTTCTCTATGCCGCTCATGTCAAGAAGAAGAAGAAGAAAGGGAAGGGTGGGTGGGGAGGGGCTAGAGGTTTTCTGCTTTAGTGGTTCGTTCCCATTTACTTTACTCCTGAACACGAGGGGGGTGGGGAATGCTTGACAACAACCGACCAAGGGGCAGGCTGGGTTCAGAATTTCCAAAGGTTTTCTAGACACAGGTCTCCTGTTTTAGGCGCGCCGGTGAAGCGTTTTTAGAGTGAAAGTTCGCTTGAAACTCCGGGGTTTTAAAGTCTCCGGGTGACCTTCGTCGTTAAGGGAAGATATTCTTTGTGCTCTGAGTGTCGTAAGAGTGGTGGTTACACGAGGTAAGAGGATCGGTGGGTACCTTGGTCGTTGGTCATTGGTGGTTTCGGCCATTGTCCACATACCTTACTTACGGTAGGCCCTCCTCAGTATGGTGCCGCAGTAGGTGACTGTCTGTCTTCTTGGTACCGTCTGACCGTCTCTTTTCGTGTATTTGTTGTGCTGCTTATGGTTTGCGCAGGTTGAATATCCGTAACTATATCGTATTGCAATACGGGTGGGGTGCTACAATTAACGTAGCAAGGAGTCGCGAATAGAAGTAAATAAAGAAAGAATTTTTTTTTTTTAAAATACAGGGAGGTTAGTCTGTTCGTTGCTCGTTTTTTGTGATACGATATATTCTTCTCGTTGGTGAATAGTTGAGGCGGGTGGATTCCTTGTAGCCAGGTCGGAGCATGGGAACGAAAGGGTCGGCTCGCACGGTTGCGTCGGTTTGGGAGGAAAATCGACGGGTGCCAAAGGAAGTTGAAGTATGACTAAAGATAAAGTGGTGTCACCTGAGGGGGTAATCTCAGGGCCGCCCACGTGATAAAGCCGTTAAGCAGCGGCTGCCGGCTTATCCCGTGACACCTTTTACACGTACGCTACAGAAAGAGTAGCGTTGGCACTCTTACAGGTTCGTTCCCTCGTAGCTCGCCGGGAACGGGCACTCACTGGGTATGTTACTGGTTCAGGTTTGGATTTAGGGAGCATTGCCTTATGCGAATTCTGTGACCTATTTCTCCCACGAATGAAACAGGATCTTGGGCAGAAGGATCGTGGCAAAAGTATGGTGCGCAGGGTCGGATATCCGCTTGGTCCAGCAATCGTACGTTTGCCAGGATCACCTTCTCAGATTCCAACGGGCCCTAAAAGGAGCTTGAAAGGACCCAACCTTCACCTTTCAAAATCCCCAACCAGCGGCCAACAACTAGAAAAGGACCCTAAAAGGGGCTGTCCAATGCATTGGTCACTTTCTCCTTTTTCGCCAGGAGAAAAATGGGGGTTATTTAACGACTGGCGCGCACGGCTACATATTTTTTGCGACAACCAATTTCTGCTTCCCTGGAGACGGTATTTGTTACAGCTAAAAAGAACGTTGGCAGCGGTTTAACCAGAACACATGTAGGTTATCGCACGAACAAAAAAAACCGCTCGTGCTCCGGTGCCTGTTCTTTTTTAGTGTTGCAGGCTAGCTCGCCTGTTCTCCTTTATTTAGAGTGAAAGATGTTGAGTTTTCATTTTTTTTTTTTTTTTTTTTTTTTTTTTTTACCAAACATGAAATGTTGGAGGAAATGAGAAGCTCGTCGCCGCAAACCGTGGCGTTTTCACTTGCGTCCTGAATCCAGCTTTACGTAAAAAACGATCAGGCACTGCGTTCAACGAAAACAACTCTCTCTTCACATCATCATCATCATCATTAGTTTTGTATCAGCCGCGGTTGTGCGAGTGACGAGCTCTTATTTCCTATGTTGTTGTCAGCTTTCCGGTCGCGTCGGAAGGTCTCCGTGCTTCTGTACGAGTCTACTCCACAATTTCTTCTTTTTTCGTCTTTTGATCAAACGAGGACCTAGGCCAGTGGTGGTTCAAAAAACATTTTGATTTAGAGTGAAAGCTCGTTTGAAGTGCCGCGGGTTTAGGTATCCGGGCAATCTTCCGCAAGAGCTGAGAGTGTCGGCGAGTACCCTTTTCGTCGCCTTTTTTTACGCGTGGGTGGTGTGTTTCGTGTCCCATTGTCTATCCTTTTCTCTAGCGCTTTTTCTTGAAGCTCGGGAAAAAATACTCGAGGGGCTGCCTTGTGCTTACTCCGAAGGAGGCTAGAGGGGGAGAAAAAATACAACTACAAAGTGGGTCTTTTTGTTGAAAGACCCACTTCAACAAAAAGAAACCCAGATTCACCTGTGTTTCGTGTGGCCTACAGCACAGTTACCTCCTTTGATCTTTTGCAGCTGGCAGTCTCCTCAAGTATTTCCTGCAAAGCAGGTGCTTATACAAAAAAACTACCTTGTGTTTGAGCAGGATTCTGCCTCTCATGCATGTTTGATGCTAGCATCAAACTTACATGGTGGGGGGAGGCGGAGAGGGGGCTGTTAGGTTGGTTCAAACGAAAGAACGCCTGTGTGCCTGTTGAGCACCTGTCCCTGTTTTTTTCGAGAGAAACGCTCTTTGCTTATTGGGCAGAAGTAAAACATGTGTGATGTTGCGACCGCTTCCGCTAGCATCATCACGTGCTTTATGTGCAGTACAGCTCTGGAACAACCGCAGAAAAGCGTTCCCGTGCAATTGCTGCTCTGCCGACTGATTCGGCGACGGTTTCCACCACTCTCCCACCCAGGTAATTGATTCCCGCAGGCAGGCTTTTTTCTCTACCAGCAGAAAGTTGCTTGGGTTACTAACCGGTTAGCTTGACCGACACCGAGTTTTTTTAGACTGTTTCTTGTAGTATTCCCGATGGTTCCGTAAGGGACACGTATGTATAGGCTGGGTGTCGTTTGTGTGATTTGTCGTAGGGGTAGACCCGCATGACCTCACATCCGTTCAACACGTGGTTCGGTAGTTACAGCACTTGGGATCCCTTCTGTTCTTTGTCGGGCAGCATCGTCGAGCATTTCCTTTCAAGCTGGCGCTTATGGATCACCCTTCTCCCCCCTCTGTTCGTTGGAGGGTGGAATAGTCTCCTTAAAATATTATTTTTCCGCGTGTGTGTGTGAGTGTGTGTGTGTGACAGACGATCTGCATTGCAGCAGCAGATGTCGAAGGTAGTCGCTTTGCATAAATATGTCTACCTGGTATTACAGCGGCCTGTGAACGAATCGAGCAGTTGACGGTGTGCCTGCGCAATATATTCTTTTATTTTTAGAGTGAAAAGTTCGCTGTTTTGGAACTCCAACTTTAAGAGAGTCTTCAGTTGACTCCCGGCGATTGGATTGTCTCTTTTACTTTCGTGCTGCCGACGATCCCGATGGACGTTCAGCGCGCACGGTCTGGTGGCAGGTGGTTGCTAGCTAGTTCGCGAACACTACCAACGACCAAGGAGCAAGCCTGCTCCTTGGTTTTTTTTGTGTCACCGGACCTTAAAACTTTGCAGAAGAAGAAATCTGTTGGTTTGGTTTATTCTTGAAGAAAATAGTCGAGTTACACTACTCTTGACACAACAGATGGCAAAAAGAGGGAGTGCTTATTCTTCGCGTTCCCCGCGAAAGGGGCGGGGGGTCGGCCCTGCAGTATTTGCATACTTGTAGTAGGGCATGTCAGGTTTTCCGACTCCCACCATCGTAAGCAGCACAAACTCAAGAGGTCAGGTCAACTATTCCCTGCAGTATTTGCATACTTCCTCGGGAGAAGAAAAAATAGGGGGCAATCTCGATAACTCGGTCGCTGTCCTCGTACGACCTTTTACAAATCCTGTGGCACTGGTACCCATCGGCACGGCTATGACTGTGCCGATGAGTACCAGTACCACAGGATTTGCAACGACACCGTCCCGTCAGCAACAAGAACTACATTTCGCCGTCTGGTTCTGGTGCGTGGTGCTGGCGTATATTGAGCACAGGTCTTGATGCGAGGGGTTGATTCCAGCCTTCTGAATACCAGCAGTACGCTGATGCCCAGCAAACTGGGCCACCTTGCAACCTGAGCTCTGGATCCAACTACGAGCTTTTTAACAGCAGCAGCATTAATATACGCTATTGGTGCTGGAATTACCGCGGGTGCTGGCACCAGACTTGTCCACCAATTGCGTTCGTGGACAGGTTTAGATATCATCCATTGCTTCTAACGTACTAAGTACGTGTATATAGCGCTGAGGACTTCTGTGCTTGCAGCCGGCTTCTAGCCCCAACGAGACGCCCGTCCGGTGCGTATTTGACGGAGGCAGACATGACAAACAACTACAGAAATGTGCCACTTTTTCTCTTTCAGTGGAAGCTTCGCCTAAGTCTAAGCGTAGGCTTAATGCCAATTCAAAGCAAAAACAAAAAACTCCCCCCCTTGGCTGTGTCGCCCGACAGCTGCGGGCAAGCGGGCTTTGTTTTTTAGAGTGCAAGTGTGGAAGTGTTTCTCCTTTTCTAGAGTGAAAGTTCGCTTGAGACTCCGGTATTTTCTTGTTTGCTCTTGTGATTGAGGCGATTGTTGCCTCGTGTTTCTTTCGAAGTTCTGTTGTTTGGATGGCTTTTTGTTTAAAGAGTGAATGTTCGCCTTTTTTTTTTTTTCTCAACGATCCCGGGGGTCGTCTTGCGGTTGGTTTCAACAGGACTAAAAAGACTTTTTCGCCCATAACGACAGACTGCCCACGCGGGGCCCAATTTGTAGCTTTTTCGTAGTCGTGGGCGATGCGTTGGACGCTTGCTTCGTTGAGTCTCCCCTCAACAACAGCAACCACCCTGAGGCAGTTGCTTTCGTTCTGGTAGGTTCTGGTTTCATCTTGCGGTGTTAGCTGCACAAGGTTTTCGGCCCCGTGCATCAGCTGAATGTTTTTATACACAGGCGGCACATCTCCTGAGGATGTGGCAAGCTCTCTGTGCATTGAGCTTGGCCTGACTAGCTGTTCCAAACTCCTGGTGCAAGCACCTGTCATGGTCGGCAGTCGCCACCTGGGTCACAGTTTTGAGTCCTGTTCCGAGACTCGCTTGCACGGGGAAGTAGCGCGAATCACTTGTCGCCAAGCATTCTGCAATGCTGACGACTGCTACCCCTGTGTGTGTGTGTGTGTGGTAAACCTGTTTTTACGTGGTGCCTGTGCGAGAGGCGTCCCCGTGTGTGTGTGAGAGAGAGTGTGTGTGTGTGTGCGTGATTATGTGTGCATTTACTTGTTTTGCCGCCGAAGGGTGCACTGCGCTGGATCGAAGAAAAATAGAAATGGAAGGAGAACAGAGAGAAGCAAAAAAAAAAAAAAGAAAAAGGCCGCATAAGCAAAAAAAAAAAAAAAAAAAAAAAACGAAACACAAGAACAAAAATACTCCACAGGCTGGGATACTTGAGATGACAAATAAAGTGAAGCGACAGAAAGCGAGTTGGAACGGAGGAGAATGAAGGACGAACGGCGAGGAACGGAAAGCATAAAGCATGCAACGAGAGATGGGCTCTGTAGCGGTCAAGGGGCGAGCCAATGACTGCACATGCATAGAGGTTGAACGAGTTGAGGGAAAGAAGTCGAAAGTAGCACGACTGGTAGTGTGTTGTCGAAACTGCCGAAGCAGCCGGACAGCGGCGCAGGGGACAGGTCTTGATTGGGGGGGGGGGGGTTTCTTCCTTTCAATCTCATGAGGACCCGTCCCCAGTACTCCCGACTGTCCAAAATTCGGTTGCGAAAGATTTGTGCCCTGTAGTGATGAGGAGGTTGACCTCAAGCCGCCTTCTGCGCACGGCTAGAGCACGCGGCTTCGGCTTGTGCACAGAAAACGAGAAAAAAAGGAGGGCGGAGGACCTGTTCCGCTGCACGCTTCGCTGCAGTGCCGGGAAGAAAAATGCGCCATTCGTGCATCTTCTCTCGTGTCCTGTCCTATTGGGCACGCGAGAGAGATACAACACGGAACCGCATGCATAACACAGCGTTTGCACCATAAGACACGAAAACGCGTCTTCGGCACCAACCATGGCTTAGCGGTCCTCGGCGTTGTTGTGGAAAAAGGAGAAAACGAGAAGAAAGTGAGTGAGAGAGAGAGAGAAAAGGACAAGGCTTGCCTGCAATTTGTGTTTTTTTTTAGAGTGAGGTTTGGAACGTCAGCATGCTTCCAGAGTCGCCGGATAAACGGCATGGCAAACCATGGCTTTGTCCTATAGACTACAAACCGTAAGAAATAAGGCCCAAGACCCACTCCCCTCCCCATGCCGGACATTGTCCGCCAAAGTCTATCCGACACGTTCCCCATGCCCAATATCTGCTCTCCTTTCTGCTCTCATTTCACGGCTTCGCAAGGACTCGCGGCAGAAACGACGACTGATGACCGAAAGAATGATGTAGACAGTTTCTTCCAGTCTCTTTCTCCTTTTTTAGAGTGAAAGTTCGCGTTTTTTTTTTGTGCAGATTGTGGTTTAGAAGGTCGGTTTAGTCTCCGGTTGACCGTCGAGACGTGGTCGTTTTGTGTTTTTTTTTTTAGTGTGTATTTGATTCCTAGTGCACAGGAGCAGGCGAGCGAGGCCGCAGAAATCTCCATCGGCTCAAGTGGTTCTTTGCTTTTTTTTGTGTTTCCGACGATTCCGGATGGGCGTACAGCTTTTTTTTTTTTTTTGTTACAACGTCACGCAAATCTTTTGTTGCGCGTGCATTGGGGGGGGGGGGGGTGGGGGGTTCGTCGGGCTGGGGTATTTTTGTTCGCGTGACCGTCTATATTCGGGGCAATTTTCACTGTTTCGCTTTTTTTTGTGCGGTCGACGATATACGTCGTTCTGATGTCTGACGACTTTGTTTCCTTGCTTGCTTTGTTTTCCTTGTGGACCTTTTATTTCCTCCTTTCAAACAAAAACTTCTTCCTCTGGGACAATCCCCACTCCCCAGTCAGTTTACTCCCTTTTGCAAATAGAAATTCAGCCAGGTGGCCCATTCTGACGCTTTGTCTCCAGGCTCTTGCTTAGACACTTTTTTTTTTTTTTAGGATGAATCGCTGGTGGCCAGCACTTTCAAAGGACGCGCGTAACCTCCGTTGCGCACAAGTTTTGCAGGTTGCCCGTGCAAAAGAAGCCACAATCGCACGTAGCGCGTCTTGGTGGTTGATTAGAATTCCTAACCTAGTAACCCGAAGAAGAAAATCACGTAAAAAAGAAGCAAGGGGTGGTTGGTCGACCGGCACGCACAAACTGAACGAAGTGCCTGTCTTTTTCCTCCCCCCCGACGGCTCCGGCAGGTGCCACGTTAAGGACATGATAACACTTCCCCCTACTCGCCGGGGGATCCTGCTACACGGGAACGTTCGGGGACCCCCCGCACGGCATCGAGGCGCGGGGCTGGACTTGGCAATGGTCAACCTCAGGGGCAGGCGCTGTCCCCATTCCAACTCGTGTTACGCCCTGCTCGGAATGAACTCCTTCTCCAACGACAGCAAGAGCCAGAACTGCCTTCCAATCCAAACGAATCCAAACGATCACGGTCTAACACAGCGACCACGCGAAGACGATCATTCGAATGAGTGAAAAACGCCTGAAGCGCGACACGACCGAAGAGGTAGCCAAGTGACTATTGCAGGTCATCGCTATAGATAGTCTGCGTGCTAACCTCAACTAACACAGGCTGGAAAAGTCCATCAGCAGGGGATGAACCGCCTCAGTGTCAGACAAGAAGCCATCCGAAGGCTGTTGGTTCCTGTTGGCAGGGTTTCTCCACCGGCGGAAGTTTGTTTTTTTCTTTGTTCGGCACGGCTTTGAGAAATTTTCGAGGTTTAGAGGGCCTAGTCTCCGGTTGACCGGAACCGGGCGGTGAGAGGGATGAGCGGTGGCCTTTTGGAGTGAATGTTCATCATTTTCTTTTGCTTTTTTTTTTTTTCTTTTTTTCTTTTTTGACCACTTGGATTAGAGTCGGACTTTTTGAAGTGCACGGTGACTCAGTCTCCCTCAGGGATCTTGTTAGGAACCACTCCACCCATCCATCAGCCGGCCGACCCCCGCCCGTCTGATCGAACGTTGTCGAACCCGGTCGTCGGCGACGATCGAGACGAGCTAAAAAGGCGAAAGCATGACACATCACGTGCGAAGAGATAGCGATGCAGATTATCGCCACAGATTCTTTGCATTCTCACCCAATCCATGTTGTCGAACACAGTCGTTTTGACTAAAATGCACAGAGTCTCTGTCGTCCTCTTGCAGTTTGCATTTTTTTGCTCGTGTTGCGTTCGTACTTCCGCCTTTTCACATGGACCACACGCGTTCAGCGCGCTACTGGGAGGGGGGGCTAATCGCTTCTCCGTTTGCTTTAGTTCCGTGTAGCGCTGTGGAACATGGTCCACGTGCAATCGAGTCCACGTTGTTGCCCCTAGTTGGGCGGGTGAATTGGCTCACTGGGATCACCGGAGTCACCGAAGCACTTCACTTGTCTTTTATGTTGTGGATTCTTGTTTTGGGGGGTTTTTTTTTTCGTTTCTAGACTGTCTCGAGGTTTAAGAAGCGCCCGTATTTTTCTGTCTGGTGGTGGGTAGTGAAACGTCCCTTCCATCGCCCGTCGATGCCGGCAACAATCAACCGAGGTTGACGTGCAGTTCTGCTGTCTATCGACTCGTCTCGATATCATGCAGGGTCAAAACCTTGTGTCTTTTTGGAAATGGCCAAATTTTTTTTTCCTGGAAAAAAATTGGGTTTTTTTGAATTTTAAAAATTTTGGAACAAAAACTGCGGTAATTTTTGATGACGTTGAGCAATTTTTTTTTTTTTTTCCCAAAAAAATAACTTTTGGAGGCCAGCGGCCCCGCGGGAACGTTTTAAAAAGACACAAGGTTTTGACCCTGCATGATATCCTTCCTTTCTCCCTCTTTTTTTTTTTTTTTTTTCCTCCCACGTTGTATGCGTGTGTGATTGATTTTTTTTTTTTTTGCGTTGTAACGTTTAAAAACGTCTGCTTTGTAGGTGTAGCGTCATTGTTTTTTGGGGTTTTTCCGGCTCCCGCTTCCAGACGCCCGATCCACATGGCTGCAGTCGGGTGCCTACGCACGTGTGCGTAGTTAAGACAGGGGGGCCGAGTACGCACCCAAGACGAGCCAGCCCAGGCTCCAGGAACCCAGGCCACCCCACCCAGAGTGTAGAAAAAGAAATGAAGCAGAAAAATACTCGACGATACTGCTTCGACTCCGAGTGGAAGGGAGGAAATGTAGAGGTAGAGGGGGCAAATTGCGCAAATACAATACAAACCCAACCTGATTTGTTCTTCGCTTGCACCCCGTGAGTTGTTCTCTCCCTCAGGATTTTGACCTGATGTGTTGTGTGATTTGTCGTGTAGGGGTAGACCCACATGACCTCACGTCCGTTCAACACGTGGTGCGGTAGTTACAGCACTTGGGATCCCTTCTGTTCTTTGTCAGGCAGCATCGTCGAGCATTTCCTTTCAAGCTGGCACTTACGTTAATAACATCCTCACTCCTATGCTTGTGTCTGTCACTCTTGTCCACGGCTCCTGCTCTGCTTGCCGCACGCCGTATGGTTGGAGTAAAAGAGCCAGAAAGACCACATGAAGTGGTGCAAGCAAGCTACTTTGTTTCTCTGGACGGATTGGAGCGGCAAACCTGTCGTTCGGATTATTATTAGTCTTCAAAGAAGCTTCTTTTCCGAA